>ML780469.1:391730-445955 GCA_009831015.1 Picea engelmannii
AAAGATGTAAGAAGACAACTGATGAGATGTGGGATTTACATAAGGGATGCAAAAGACTATCTAATATATGTACAAGATGGACATGCACACTAGATAAACTATCAAGGGTATAATTTCTCAAGGTAAAGCACATTACAAGGGTTGGGAAGAAGCTCCCATTTAGGACCTCAAGAAGGTATTTACCCTTTCCCAAACAATGTTTGACAATGTAAGGGATCTTCCATAAAGGTTCAAATTTTCCCCAACCCAATATGTCACAGATTTGGTCATACAACAAGACTAGATCAACTTGATAAAAGACAGGAAGGTGGACCTTTCGGTCATACTGGGATTTTAAACACTTCAACGGTTTGCAATGCAACATGTTGGTCTTCATTGGTGTGCTCCATCATTACTAGTCGTTGCTCTAAAGAAGCAGTGTCAAGGAGAAGTTCAATGGCTAAATGGAAGGAGGGGATTTGGCATTTAATCTGCAAAACAACCTCTTCACTCAATAGTCATTTTGGAAAATTTCTTATAGGCCCATAAGGTTGGGAAGAGCATATGGTGCCAGTTGGTTTTGTGCTTATCAATAGGGAGGGGTGCTATGAATTAGAATAGTTAGAACCCAAAGGTGGGTTACGGTGGGGAACCCTATTTTGTTGAGAAGGGAAGATATTACATCTAATGGGGAACTCAAGTTGAAGGCCTTATAGCCGACGATATTGTCTCCTAAGGGGAGCTATGGTATCCAGATGAAAATATCACCCTAAAAATGCAACAAGTTAATCAATAGGCTAATAGAATAAAAATAATAATGATCAAACAACACAAACACTATGTGCTCAGGTGACATGTCAAGTGGGTATAAGTGTGTCTGAATCAAAATAAATATAGCCATAAAATTCACAAAATAAAGTCTATATTAGCAATTAAAACTACTATGAGTCCTATGAGACTCTTTTTCTTTCAGTGGCAGGATGTTCAATTTTGAAGTGAATGGCAATCTAAAACAACAAATAAAATTAACCTACAGTTGTAACAAAAAGCAAAAATGAATGTTGGAAAGTGACAAGGCACTAGCCCTAGTTAGTGTATTCTATAACGTAGTTAATGATCCAAAAGGTTGTGTCGGATTCTGAGACGTTCCCAGTGGTTATGAACTCGGATCTAAGACGATCTTGACGGGTTTCTAGCACTTGTTTTCTGAAAAACAAAGTAAAAATTCCCCCAAAAAAAAATTAAAATTCAAATGAAAAGAGAGGGAAAGGGGTTTACCCACACACCCAAAACCAAGGATCAAGAGAATGTCTCAAATCCCCAATGGAGTCACATTCTATTGGTGTAAATATATGACAAGGGTTAACAAATACATAGATCTAGTGGTTGTATCTAGACCACAGACAAATATGGGAATTAAAACTAGAAACCCTAGCTCTAAATGAAATTATTCACTCTTAAACTCAAGTTGTTCATTCAAGAAAGAAACAATTGTAAAAAATAGAGAAAAAACAAAACAACAGGCTTAAAAAGAATGAACAAATGCTCTACTACCTCAAATGGGAATTTCTTTACATGCACCTGTAGAGGATTCCTTGGAGAAAATGGACTACTAGGCCTCCTCCCTAGGACGGTTATTTTTTATTCTCAGGTGTGTCGTTGTAAGTATAATGGCTATTGCTAGAAATGCTCTCAAGAGACTAGGGTTCTTGAGCTCTTGTGCAAATCCAACAACATTTACCTACAATATATTGAATGAAGGAGAAATGGGGGAGGACTCTTAGTTTTATAAGGAAATTTTTTGTTTTATTTTATTTTATTTTGGTTTTTGGAATAATTTCAACAGGGAAAAAGTCATAAAAGGGGTTTTATGACCTTATAAAATGAAAATAACTTTAGAAAAAGTGGTTCTTTAAGTTACAATAATGGAAAATGGTGTAAAAGTGTGTTTATATGTATGATACCCATGCTATGAATGGTGTATTTCGATAAACCTAACATTTTGGTCTAGGTGATCAACTTTTGGGTGATAATAGCTACAAGCTAACTTCAATTTGTTGGGGAATTCCACATCCAAGACTATAGCATCCCCAACCTCAAGTTGGGCCACACCACAATTTTTTTTTGGCTCTGATACCACAATGTAGTGTCCCTAGCCCCAAGTTGGGCCATGCCACACAAAAATTCTGACTCTGATACCATTTAATTAAATTGTCATGCTCTGCATATGAACAGAATTTGTAGTCCTAACAATATGTATATTACATGCATATTATAACATCAATACCCTAACAAAAATAACATAATTAATAACAAGCACATAAGAACACTTATATTTTGCTACAAATCACCAACTGTGTGCAGACCTTAGACGTTCCTCCCAGCCATAGACTATGTTGCTCATAAACTCTCACCAAAAGGTCACCCCTTAGATGAGGCTATAAACTCCACTAGGTAAGGCTTCCTAAGCGTGATTAAGTTCCATTAGCAACAGAGTAGCTCAGACGATTGTGTAAACACTAGCAAACAACCTACAACCTCTCATTCCCCACATGCATGTCCCACCCTTGGAAGTGTTCCCCTTCTCTTCTCAACCGTCCTTCGTCCGCCCCACTTCCCTTCTGGGGATTCAACAACGTGACATATTGGAAGTATCATAGCTCTATAGCTGCAACTTGTCACCTTGAGAAAACAATTCCCAGTAGTTATCTCACTAGGAGAGAATGTTCATGGGCCTAACAACCCACTTCTTCAATAACACACGAGCCTAACAACCCGCCTCTTAAGCTTAATTCACCCAGTTTACCGGTTGTCCACAATTCCAAAGGTTTCCAAGTACAATTATGGTGATGGCAACAAGAGAACACGAGAGGGATGAGAATGATGAGTGAATGATGAAAATACATTAAGTCCCAACAATATATTGGCATGATATAAACTTAACACTTGTCACGTTTATGGACTAGCTTGGCTCCACTCAATGACTCGTTCCCATCCTTTAGGAACTTAGAATAAATAGACATCCCATAAATTATACTTTAGGAAATATTGTTAAATTATTTCCTTTTCTTAATCCCCTTGGGCTTAGCCCCTCTTCCTAGTCTCTTAGTCTCCTTTCCCTTCTAGTGTGGAGTTCTAGGCCCCCATACTCTTTCGTTTGACTGGGTCTACAACAATGATGTATTTTATTAACATCATCATGTATCATTACATTTTACAATGATAGGCTCGTTGTCCTTTTAGCATCTGGGCTCTCCATCCTAATAACCACACATGCACTCTTGCCTAAAATACATATATACAAAGGCATTTTGGCCCAAAATATCCTGGCTCACCAACCTATATGTACATTTACATTAAAATTTACAATTTGGGTTCGGCCTAGGGGTATTACATTCCCCTCCCTTATTTATGCATTGTCCTCAATGCATTATATACACATGTACAATCAAAATTTTCATCGTCTTCAAAAATATGTGGGTACTCTGTCCGAGTAGCATATTCATGCTCCCAAGTCGCATCTTTAGGACCGTACCAGGTCCATTGGACCTTTACTATCCCTATAGGTTGATTCCATAGCTGCTTGATCTTTCGGTCCAATATGCAAACCAGTTGCACTTGAAAATCACCTTCTTGCTCCACCTGAATCAGATTCCAATCAATTACACGATTAGCATCAGGAACATACTATTTAAGAAAAGACACATGGAATACATTATGAATACACATGGATGTAGGTAGTGCAAGCACGTAAGCAATTGGATCAATCCTCTCCAGGATTTCAAAAGGTCCAGGATATATTGTTACAAGATTTGAACGATTCCCCAATTTCAAGGAACTTCATTTGGCCTTCACTTTCAAGAGCACATGGTCACCCACTTTAAAATCTCCATGAGTTCTGCCTTTATCAACATAGATTTTCTGCCTATTTTGGGAAGCCTTTAAATTCCATTTTATTTTCACCATCTGCTCCTCCATTTCCCTAAGCAATTTTGGTTGAACCACCGCTCTATCCGTTGGGTTGTTCCAACTCACTAGCGTATTGCACTTTCGTCCATATAATGCTTCAAATGGGCTCATTTTTAAAGATGCATGATACCCATTGTTATAATCAAACTCTACTAAATGAATATATTCTTCCCACTTTGATGGTTTATCCATCACATATATCCTCAACATATCTTCAATCACCTGATTAACCCGCTCTGTCTGCCCATCTGATTTTGGGTGATATGTTGTGCTAAAGTTCAGATTTGTCCCAAATCCCTTAAATAACCCCTTCCAAAAAATTTATGTAAATTTGGGATCTTTGTTAGACTAATCCAACTGGATACCGGTGGCCACCCATCTTTTCCAACTGGCTTAAAACAGTTTTCTGGTAATTGAGCCCCCAAAATGAATCCCCTTGATGATACCTTTCCAACGAGCTATCGTGCGCCCCAAACAAAGATCGTATGCCAAATTTACGCCCCTGGGAAGTTGATACACCAAACTACCCAAAACAGAGTCCACAAAACTGTTGGATTTTCATCTTTCGGGGTTAGGGTTTTGGATTTTATTTATGATAAAAAGGCCTTTGGAGCCTCATTGTAAATTCATCTTCTTGCGAATGTGAGTAGCGGACACATCTCTTCTCAAAGATAAGATGCCACCATTCTAGTGCGTCTTTCACTCTGTATTTTTATAGTCTTTGTACATTTTCACTCATTAATAGAATATTGTGTATTATTGTATCTCTGTGTTTATGGTTGCATCTCTGATACATTTTTGTTATATTGGATATGATATCTAAGATATCTTTGTAAATTGCTTTATTATATCTTCGCTCTCATTTCATGTCGAAAATACTCTGGATCAGTGGTATCAAAGCATGTCCCCGACAAGGTACTAGTATAGCAAGTTGGGTATCGATCTTGTCTCTATTGAAGACAATCGCTCTCACACGTCCAAGAAACCCTCCATGATGGAAGAAAATAAAAACGACAGAGCAGACGATTCTATTAATATGTTGTTTGAGCAAGCTCTCACGTGATAGAGGGATGAAACGATGGAGAATTTTTCCCACATCCTTCAATGCCTGTCGATAACAATAGTCATGTCTTCATCAAGCGACCACTTTGGTAGTACATCGCCTTTTAAGGTACAAGTTAATTTTGATATTCCCATATTTGAAGGACAAATAGATGTGAATGCCTTGGGAAAATGGATAAATCTGCTAGAAGGTTATTTCTTTGTTCATAATTTCTCCGACAAGGAAAATATCACATTCACACTCCTTAAGGATATCCCCCATGTCAAATATTGGTGGGAAACTTACTAGGAGCAAAGTTTCACATAGGAGTTTGGAATATATGGGGTCGAGCCCACTTGGGATTTTTTTGTGGATGCGGTAAAGGAAAAATATTACCTTGTTGGAAACTATGAGGACCAATACATCAGATGGACCACACTATGGCAAGAAAGCGGCCAAGAAATTCTGGAGTTCACCAATACCTTCCATACTTTGTGCACTAAGCTGGGTATCAAAGACTCCAAACGAAATTTGGTTCTGAAATACTGTGGGGCTCTACACAGATACATCCAAACTGAAATGGATTTTCTGGACATCTCATCACTCGGTTTTGCTTATCGATATGTTGTTAAAATTGAGCAAAAGTTTAAGCACTAGAACAAATGGGAGTTTGGATCTGCAAATCTGCAACAACCAAAGTATGATAAAAACGGCCCTAACAAACAACATCCCAAAAACCAATCCAAGCCATGGGAAAAGAAGGGTCATGGAAAGACAAAGAAGGACACTAGAAAATGGTGTGATTTCCACAAAATCCCCTGGCACAACACCGATGAATGTCGCTCAAAAAAATCATTGGTGGCCTAGATAAAAGACAAGGAGCCAACCCCTGATTCATAATTTGATTCTGAAAATACTAATAGAAGACAGATCATCGACGCAAACCTCACTGTTATTTTCGCGACCACAACAATTCAACTAGAAGAACCAACAGATTAGGAAGAGTGGGAGCCCCTTTTTCATTCATAGATGTGGGTGAAGGGGATCCACTGCAGTTTATTCTTGATAGTCAAAGCCAGAAGAACCTCATCTCAGTAGAGGTCGTCAAACAATTAGGATTGTCGACAACACCACACTCGCAACCATACAACATCGGGTGGCTTCACCAAGGACGAGATCTTCATGTCAACCAATAATGTCTATTATCATACAACATCCAACACTTCAAGGATGAGGTATTATGTGATGTTTCCCCCCTGGATGTATGTGATGTTTCCCCCCTGGATGTATGTGATGTTCTCTTGGGCTAGCCATATATGTGGAAGCGTCATATTATTTATGAGTCTCAACCCCGTAGTGTCATTGTTACTCTGGGGGGTCATCTCTACAAGATACCAGAGGTAAGTCCAACTATTGTCCCACCTAAATAGTGCCACAAGATAGTATCTCATACTACAAAATTCAACTTCTTCACAGTCTATTCAAAGTGTGAATAGAAGAACACCATTGCAGCCTCAGTCCAAGCACCTTCTATCCAACAGAAGCAGGTCGAAAAGATTGTAGCAAAGTGTAAGTATTCCTTCTGCACACACACATCTCATGTAGCCAGACTGGTTAAAAAGGTCCAACCCTTCCAGCCACAGGTTCGTGACAACCTTCAACAAGCTAAGCAGTGCAACTTCTCCAATAAGGCAAGCAGTTAATCAAGATGCGGAGTCAGCAAACGCTTTTCCCTCTCCCCCGGACACTCAATGCAATGAATACCACTACTTCCTAAGGAGGGAGGATTGATCCAGGTGGCTATCGGCATCCACCCACCTTTTCCAACTGGATCAAAACAATTTTCTGGCAATTTTGGTAATTTACTATTTTTAGCAGTTTTTAACTTCCGGGGCCATTTTGAGGGCCTAAATGAAGGTTTTTCCGGATCAATATTATTAATGATATATGAAGGCTTTGATTGAAACCCCAAAATGAATCCCCTTTACGATACCTTTCCAACGATATATTGTGCGCCCCAAACGGAGATCGTATGCCAAAGTTACACCCCCGGGAAGTTGATACACCAAGCTACCTAAAACGAAGTCCACAAAATTGTTGGCTTTTCATCTTCCGGGTTAGGGTTTTGGATTTTATTTATGATAAAAAGGCATTTGGAGCCTTATTGTAAAATCATCTTCTTGCGAATGCGAGTAGCGGACACATCTCTTCTCAGAGATAAGCTACCACCATTCTAGCAAGTCTTTCACTCTGTATTTTTACAGTCTTTGTACATTTTCTCTCATTAATAGAAAATTGTGTATTATTGTATGTATGTGTTTATGGTTGCATCTCTGATACATTTATGTTATATTGTATATCCATGATATATATGTACATTTCTTTATTATATCTCCGCTCTCATTTCGTGCCTAAAATAATCTGGATCATAGACACAATGGTCTTAGGCACACCATGTAGCCTGGCAATTTCTCTCATGTAGATATCTGCAATTTTGGTCGTCTTGTGAGTTAACTTCACTGGAATAAAATGGGTAGCTTGAGTAAGCTTATCCACCACCACCATGATGGAATCATGCTAGTTGGTTGTTCTGGGTAGCTTAGTGATGAAATCCACTGTTACAACTTCTCATTTCCACTTAGGAATGGGCAATGGAATTAGAAAACCTATTGGGTGTCTATGCTCAACCTTGACCTTTTGACATTCAAAACATCGGGCAATATAATTAGCCACCTTTGTCTTCATACCTGGCCAAAAATATTGTCTCTTATTGTTGCAATTGTTTTCTTGTATCCTGGGTGCCCAACATAAGACACATTATGCATTTCTCTTAGCACCATATTTTTCATCTCTTCATCGTCTCTTCATATTTTGGCACATATACTTTGCCCCTATACATGAGGATTACATCCTCTCTCAGCTCATAATTCTCAATTTTTTGTTGAGAATCACCTTGTTGTAATTTCCCTTTTATTTGCAAATAATGTTGATATGATTGTGCAGCTTCCAAAATTATGTCTTTTAAATCAGATTTATACATGCTAGTGGTTGTAGCATTCATCTCATGCACCCTCCTCCTGAGTGAATCAACTACTTTATTCTTCTTACCTTTGATATGATTTATGTCAAAGTCATACTCACTAAGAAATTCCAACCATCTGATTTTCCTAGAATTCAAAGTTGGTTCTCCAAACAAATATTTCATACCACTATGGTTTGTCCTAAACTCAAATCTTTTGTCCACAAGATAATGTCTCCACATCTTTAAGGCATGTGTTATAGCTGCCAATTCTAAATCATGAGTGGCATAGTGTCTCTCATGTTCTTTTAGCTTTCTTGACTCATAGCATATCACATGCCCATTTTGACTAAGGACTCCTCCAAGCCCTTCTTTGCATGCATCAGTGCACACAATAAAGTCCTCATTTGGATCAATAATATTCAAGATTGGTGCACTTGTCAACAATCTCTTCAAGTGTTGAAAGCTTCTTTCACAATTAGAACCCCACTCAAATCTCACACCCTTCTTTTGGAAAGATGTGATTGGGTGTGCAATCTTTGAGAAGTATTCAATAAATCTTCTATAATACCTTGCTAGTCCCATGAAGGATCTCACCTCTGAGACATTCTTTGGTACTTTCCACCCCTCAATGGCTCTTATATTTTATGGATCTATTGTTATCCCTGTCTCTGATATGGTATGGCCCAAATAATGTATCAACCTATGATAAAATGAGCACTTGCTCAATTTGCATACAATTGATGGTCACTCAATACTTGTAGCACCATCCTCGAGTGTTGCACTTGTCAACAATCTCTTCAAGTGTTGAAAGCTTCTTTCACAATTAGAACCCCACTCAAATCTCACACCCTTCTTTTGGAAAGATGTGATTGGGTGTGCAATCTTTGAGAAACATTCAATAAATCTTCTATAATACCCTGCAAGTCCCATGAAGGATCTCACCTCTAAGACATTCTTTGGTACTTTCCATCCCTCAATGGCTCTTATATTTTATGGATCCACTGTTATCCCTTGCTCTGATATGATATGGCCCAAATAATGTATCGACCTCTGATAAAATGAGCACTTGCTCAATCTGCATACAATTGATGCTCTCTCAATACTTGTAGCACCATCCTCAAGTGTTGCTCATGCTCTTCTTCAGACTTTGAGTAGATAAGTATGTCATCCAAGAATACAATGAAAAACTTATCCAAGTAATCTATGAATATGTCATTCATCAAACACATAAAGATAGTTGGTGCATTTGACAACCCAAATTGCACCATTGTAAGCTCATAATGGCCATAGCTTGTTTTAAATGGTGTCTTGTTGATGTCTCCTTCTTTAATTCTCAGCTGATGATAGTTGGATCTGAGGTCGATCTTGAAGAATATCTTTGCATCCTTCAGCTAATAAAAAAAAATCACCTATTGTTGGAAAATGATACTTGTTCTTCATAGTCACCTTATTCAGTTGCATGAAGTCAATGCAAAGCCTCAAGGTACCATCCTTGTTTTTCACAAATAAGGTGACACACTTGGGTGTATATACCCCTTCTTCAGAATCTCTTCAAGTTACATTTGCAATTCCTTCAGTTCCGATGTACTCATCCTGTAGGGAGTCTTGGATACTTGGGTTGTTCCAAGCATCATATTGATAGATAAATCAATATCTCTCTTGGGTGGCAACCCTGGTATTTCTCTAAAGACATCTTCAAACTCTTTTAGGACTTTAGAGTCTTCAATATTTGGTACTTTATCCTTAGGCGTCTCTTCCATATGTGCTGCAAATATTTGACACCCTTTCTTGAGCCTTTTATTCAGCTGCAAGGATGAAACTTCTATGATAGTTACTGCCCTTGGAATACCTTGAATTGTCCTCAAGTTCCCTTCCTCATCCAAGCAAGTAAATTCCTTATTATAACAGTCCAGGACAGTATGATGCTTGTCCAACCAATCCATACCAATTAGCAAATTATATGAGCCCAAAGGTATGATATTCAAATTTTCCCTTGTGCTCAGTCCATTTATGTCCATAGGACATTCTTTAACCATATCATTGATTATTCTTTTAGCTCATGTAGCTAGTTGCACCAACCAAGATTTCCCAAGCTTGTTTTTTGGCAAGTGAAATCTTTCCACCTATTAGGATCTTGATAACTATGACTAGCTCCCAAATCAATTCAAATAGCAGAGGGTTGGCCATTAATCTTATCTTCCACTTCAATCATGTGTGACTAAAATTCAGCTTGCTTGTTGTCCAAGGCTGCATAGATCCTTAGCATGCTTTTGGCCACGTCCTCAACTGTATCAGCCTATTGTATGTTGTGAACAGTCCTCACTTTTTCACCTCTATGAGGGAAATCTTTGTACATGTGATCTCCCTCACAACCCCAACATTTAATAGGTTGTTTCCTTTGCCTTTGCCCCATTGCTTCTATCATTCTTGGCTCCTTATAAGTTGGTTGTCCCTAAGAATTTTTTTTTAAGAATGGTGGTTTGGTCCCCTTCTTCCTTTGCTCCATCTTTCATTTGTTCTTATCTTCCCAGGCCTTTTGAAAAGTTGGTCTTCCTATATGTTGATCATAGAGGCATTTATATCTCCTTATGGTTTCCTCTAGTGTCTTGGGATCATCATATTGTATCTTGTCACTAAAAATTGATGGTAGCCCACTCAGGTATCCTTGAATCTTAACCTACCCATCCTTGATGAAGTCAACATATTTTAGCAGCTCTACGAATCTCCTTTCATACTCATCCATGGTCATACTTACAAGCTTGAGTTCAAATAAGTCCTTCATATTGCTATCATAATAATGCTTGGTTAAGTACTTCTTTTGAAAATACCTCTTGAACTCCCTCCATGTAATATTCTTCTCATCAATGTGTTGTACTTGCAAAAACTAGTCCCACCACATTGATGCTTTTCCTTTGAGCTGGTATATTTCAATTCTCCCTTTTTCCTGTGAGGAGTAATTATGCAACTGAAATTATTTTCTCATTCTAATAACCAAGTCTTTGCATCCTCATCATTCTTGTGCTCACCATCAAAGTTAGGAGGCTTAATCTTATTCATTTATCCTTGTAGCTCATTTACCCCGGACCTCTTCTTATGTTTTCTAACAGGATATGGAATTGAACTACTGTGTACTCTCCTGAATGAATGCCTTGGCAAGTGATGATGGTGGCTATCAACACTCCGTGTTTCTCTTCTTTTATCATGAGACCTGTGACTCCTTAACTTGCTTGATTCTGCTTCTTTATCCATTTTCTTTTCTATTATGTCCAAGCTCTACAAAAACTTGATGTTGAAGCCATATTTTTGCTCCTTGGATCTCACAAACCTCTCATTATCAACTTTATAACTTTGGACATATTTTTTTCATACTCCATATTGTCTCCACCAAGTTCATGTTCTCCTCAATGCCTTCTCCATCCCCATTTGAATTTGTCTTTGCATTACCCATGTTGACATACAACCCTCTGACTTCACCTTCATGGTTGTAAGCCCTATGTGCATCTTCCATTCCTCTTATATTTTTGGAAATCCTTTTCTTATATATTCTACTTGCCTTTAACTTTGCAAAATGTGCAGGCAATAAGATTTGTTAGACTAAATGATTTAACAAATATATAAAATCATGAACTAGTTTTCCCTTTATATATATCTGAAATATTATTTTTGATTTCTTGTGAATGTGACTACCCAATTCATGTTTCTAGGTGAATATCTGGACTCCTTTTTCCAATACCTTTCCAATGATTTATTTCTTTCTCAATTCTGAGTCTTGAATAGAAAGTTATGGTCATTTGAAAATTACCAATTTGCTCCTTTTACACACTCTTCAAACATGTGCAATTTTATCTATGCCCATGCATTTTTTCCCCTGCTCCTTTGGATTTTTGACAGGATCTCAACTTGGTTTTTCCATGACCATATTTTGGACCATCTGATCAAGTTTCACCTTCATCTGAGTTTCAAGTTGCTAGATACAACCTGCTGAAGTTTCAAGCCATTTTATCTTTTTAGCCTTGAATGCTACAGGTGCCTTATATGTCCTCTTGTGAATTTGTAGGTACCCATATTTATTTTTTGACTCCATGGTTGTCTTCTATGACCCAATATATTTCCATGGACTTCTCTTGTTCCCCAATCTGACTCTGGAGTAGGAAGTTATGGCCCTTGGAAGTTAACTGGATCTCAAAATTCACCTTTCATTGTTTGGCCTATAACTCCTTCATACTAGCTTCGTTTGACGAACCGTTTACACCGATAAAAATCTCTCTCGAAGCTATTTTATATGAGATGCAAAGAAAAAGTGTACATTTATAAAGTACACGTTGTTCTCATGGTTTTCGAGTAGCTAAAAACGTTGTTTAGGCATTCAAAAATGACCTCCACAAACATGACCTAAAAAATGTTGTAATTTTCTGAGAAAATTAACTTTTTTATGTTAAGATGGATGTTGATATGGAATCTTGGGTCCACTTTCCACCCCTTTATGATGCTTTGTCAGCCTCTTGTACATCCTGGCATTGCCTCGTTGGCCTTCTCTCTCTTCCTTATCTCTTTCTCCCTTTATGTGAGCCTTGAAATTCGTTGAAATATTGATATTTTACGGCCCCACCTGCCCAGTTGGCATGTTTCTCACTCGAATGGGACATAGATACCACTTTGGCTATCAAAATTCCATGTGGAACCTCGTTATTGGTTGTGAGGATGGGTGGGTCCCATTCCTCACCTTTTTCCTTGGTGTGCGTGAACTTGCACATCTCCTTAATCTGACGGTTGAGATCGAGCGAGCTCGACGGCAGAAAGTCCATGTCGCATCCCAAAAGTGTCTGATGTTTAAAAAAACCTTGGGAAACGACAATGGTTTTCCCATGCTACATGGAACGATTTGAGTGGTATCGCATGGTACAAAGGTTGTAAGCCAAAACCACTTTCTAGCCATGCGCAAATTGTTTATGGTATTCACTATACCACTGTCTCACCCAGCCCTCCACGTCACCTACCACTGTGCCACCAAATGTCACCATCCACTTTCCACCAAGTCATTCCATGTCACTGCCACATCATCACCATATCATGTGGACATCGTGTATGGAAAAATACCCAAATTTTTCCATTTTTGCCAAAATTGCAAATTTCAAAAAATTCTCAATTTCAGAATTATTTCCACGGCCACCATTGAAGCTTTGAAACTCAGCTTAATATGGCCAATTCCATCTCTATAAGTGCCAATTCGGCCTCTGAACTCAAAATTCAACCCTTCCTTGTCGAATTTTCTGTAAATTTCACTGCATAAATTGGGGTTTTTCCCAATTTCGCTCAAATTCACCATGGTTGCTCTGCAAATTCCCAATTCGACTAATTACAGTCCCGACAAGAACCAATTAACCTCTGCAACTACCAACTACATCCGCGCATGACTATTACCACATTTATGGGCACGAATTTCACTCGAATTTGCTTAGAAACTGAGGATTTTTACCCAATTTCTCCATGGCTTAATTGTAACTCCAAACTTCATAATTTAGCCAATTTTAGGCTTGAAAATAGCCAAACTGAGATTAAAACTGAGGATTTTTAATCCCTGGATTCAATTCCTTCAAATTCCTCATGAATTTCTTCCAATTTCATGGAAATGATTTTCAAAAACATGTTGTATACATCCTCATAGATTTAATTTCTACAACTCAGCTTCTGTGTGTTGTCATATGGCCCCATGCAGGCTCAATGTTAAACCTATGGCTCTGATACCACAATGTAGAGTCCCCGGCCCCAAGTTGTCTATGCCACAAAAAAAATTATGACTTTAATACCATTTAATTAAATTATCATGCTCTGCATATGAATAGAATATGCAATCCTAACAATATATATATTACATGTATAATCATAACAACAATACCATAACAAGAATAACATAATTAATTACACAACATTCATAACAAGCACATAAGAACACTTATATTTTGCTTCAAATCATCAACTACATGCATACCTATGACATTCCTCCCAACCATAGACTTTGTTTCTCATAAACTCTCAACAACAGGTCACCCCTCAGCTAAGGCTGGAAACTCCACCAAGGAAGGCTTCCTAAGCCAGACTAAGTTCCATTAACAACAAAGTATCTCATACTATGGTGCCAACACTAGTGAATATTCTATATCCTCTCATTCCCCACATGCATGTCCCACCCCATGAAGTGTGCCCCTTCGCTACTCAACAGTCCTTCGGGTACCCCACTTCCCTTTAAGGGCTTCAACAACACACCAGACATGAAATCTTATAGCCTTGTAGTTGCAGCTTGGTACCTTGGGAAAAACAATTCCTAGCATTTATATCACTTGGAGAGAATGCTCACGGGCCTCACAACCCACTTCTTCATTAACATACGGGCCCGAACACCCGCCTCTTTAGCTCAATTCACTCAGGTTTGATTGTCCACAACTCCAAATCTTTCCAAGTACAGGTATGGTGATGGCAGAAGGATAACGTGAGAGGGATGAGAATGATGAGTGAATGATAAAAATACACTAAGCCCCAAAAATATATTTGCATGATAATAACTTGACACTTTTCACCATTATGGACTAGCTTGGCTCCACTTGTTGAATCATTCCCATCCTTTAAGAACTTAGGATAAATATATATCCCATAAATTAGACTTTTAGAAATATTGTTAAAATATTCCCTTGTCTTAATCCCCCTGGGCTTAGCCCCTTTTCCCTTCTAGTGTGAAGTTTTCTCCCCCCAAACTCTTTTGTTTGACGGGGTCTAAAGTAGTGATTTATTTTATTAATATCATCATGTGTGATTACATTTTAAAATGATAGGCTCGTTGGCCTTTTAGCATTCAGGCTCTCCATCCTAATGATCACACATGCACTCTTGCCTCAAAATAAATATATACAAAGGCACTCTAGCCCAAAATATCCCGGCTCACTAACTATATGTACATTTACATTTACATTTACAATTGTGGTTTGGCCTAGGGGTATTACAAAGTCACACTTGATTTATCATTGGATTACATCGATTTAAATCTATTTAAGCACTTTGTTTTAGTGCAACACTGTGCCATCTCAACTTACCTCATATTTTAGTCGTTGGTGTCCATGTTGGGCCTAAAGTCACACACATGCACATATATATGTGTGTGTGTGTGTGTGTGTGTACATAAATATATTTGTATGTATATGTATATACATAGACATACATATTTATGTATATATATGTGTAGCCCCGAGGGTTAGCTCAAGTGGTCATGAGCGAGACATGAGAACACTCATCTATCTCCCGAAACTGGGGAGGTCACTGGTTTGACTCTTTTGATCTCCTTTTGGTTAGGCTCCATAATTAGGGACAACAATTTAGTTTGTTTACCATCCATGGATCATGGGGAAGTACCCAGAGGGTTTTCCATGAGGGTTTCCTAGTAAAAAAAGTGTGTGTGTGTCTGTGTGTGCAATCACATACATATATGTGTATATAAATATGTGTAGATAGATTAAACACACACACACACACACACACACACACACACACACACACACATGTGTGTGTGTGTGTGTGTGTGCACGTGTACATGCACATATATGAATACATATATATGCACACACACGCGCGTAGATAAGGGTTGGATTGTTCTCAGTTGGGGCATACTCATATACGACTACCTAATTGCTTTGGTAGATATATCATGTGGAAAATGTTGTGTATGCACATCTAGAATGTAGATCGCATTGTTATTTGTCTTCACAGGATTGCAAAGACAAAGTAAGTGCATTTAAAGAGTAGCATTTACATTCATTTGGCATAATATATTTATACTTGATTAAGTGTTGGGTTGAAGATTGTAAACTTCTAGCCAACCACATTTGCAGACATTAATGCATCATGTATGTTGAATGGTATATATGACCTTGATAAAAGTTATGTATTTAATATTTCATTACAACAGGGTATATTGTTTGGTTGGCCTAATACATCAAAGAGTGGGTTAGATCCATTGTTGGCATTGGCCATGGCCACCACAAGCAAGTAAGCCAATTTTGAAGCCAAATCATAACAAAGCAATTCCTTCATCCATGTCTGTGAATAGCAAGGAAAAAAGAATAATATCTAAACTCAAAATTGACATAGTAATTACAAAGAGACAAAATTTATTTCCACAATCATGTTGATGAGACGAAATCCATGGGCTTGCCATTTACGAATCACATGGTATGCCATTTACAAATCACATGGTATCAATGTGGTTGAGTTTGTGACCCTGAAGAAGTTACCAACAGTTTGAGAAAAATTAAGATCGAGCATGGACAAATCATTGAAAAGAGAAAGGTTGGAAAACCTAAGGGCCATCAATATGCAAATCCAAGAGGAAAATCGACACTTTAATGAGAGAATAGCAACAACTATAGAAAAGGACCTTGATACTTCTACAAAATCGTTGCCTTTTTTAAATGAGCACTTTGTTGAATAGTAGGACATGCTCACCATTGTTATGGTAGAGTGGAACAAGAAAAAAGTTTATCTATTGCAATTGGGGGGGAAATTCATCTACATGGATGATCATCAAGAACAAAGGTTCAATCGAATGATGGCTAAGTTGTACCAAGAATTGATAGTGAAAGAGAAGGCATTGTCCAAGGTACATATAGTTGTCTAAGAAAACAAGGAAGCATATGCATCTTCTATTAATATTGCATAAGCCAACACCATGACCAAGACAAGCATCATAAGCTTACCCTTCAAGGACCTTTCTCAATATATTTCAGAAGATCCTTCTGGAAAATTTGAAAAGTATATTAGAGGCATAGGTTTAAGGTCAATGGGACAAATGGGCTATGATGGCCATAGGCTAGGAAAGAGAAATCAAGGGATTGTAAACCCCATTGTAGATGAACATAGGGTGAAGCATGAAGGCCTAGGTATTGGTGGAAAATAGGAACTGAGTGGAAACAACTCATCCCTCAAAATTTTAGCTCAATCTAAGACCACTAAGATAACCTTCGTTGAGGTGAGATGGATCAAAGAAGAGGGTATTTTGGTTGAAGAAAAGGTAGCAAAAAAAGGAATGGGCATCAAACCCTTACTCCAACATGCTTATGGAAGATTGAATGAGGGAAACCAAGGAATGTTTCCAACATCCAAAATTGCACCAAAACTTGGAGGAATAAACAAATAAGCTAACAAGCACAAGAACAAATTGAAGAGGTATGGAAAAACACCTCTTGTTTATTTTTTATGTAAGAAGAAAGGCCACAAGGTTTGTGATTGTTGGCACTGTTAGCACTAGAAGTCACACCTAGACTGTTGTAGGTGTAAGCCTAGTACCCATCACAATATAAATGATTTAAAATAGTTTTATACTTGAGTGGATCAGCGAGACCGAGTAAGAAAGGGAGAGGGCAACAAACTGTCTACATAGGCATTCCATTGGGCATGGAGTCATAACATCCTACAGATCAAAGAAAATCAAACTGTATACCAGACAAAAGGGCTATATAATGATGAGTAGAAGCATACACAATATGAAAAAAGGAATAACACCCATTGTACAAAGATCCTTTCTGCAAACAGATCAAAGATTGTTTAAACAATAAACAATGATTTAATGGGCAAGCTACAACAGATCCTCTGTTGTTCATGAATCCATCAATCAATGGCAGTTATGATCCTCAGAACCTGCAATATATTTAAGCAAGAGGATGACAATAGAAATGGAAAAAAAAGAATACAATCTGATAAACAACTCTCATGAATCTTTAATGACATAAATGTTAATTACAAACATGCCCTCAGGCTTACAAATGAGCAACTAAATTGCGCCTCTAATTCTCTCCTCTTTTGGATCATGAATCCAACCTCTTCCTCAACAAAACAACTCCTATATATAGTGTAACATCCTTCCTACTCTAAAGAGGTGGAATCCCAAGTAGTTGCATTGGATTCCCTTTTCTCTAGGAGTTGTTACAACAAGGTGAAACAAAAAATCCACTTAGCTCCTATTTTTTTTATCTTGTCTATTGTGATAAATTCCTTTTGAAACAGGTCATGTTGCTTGATCTGGTGATATAACACAAGTCCCTCATGTCCAAATACCTCCTAGGAAACCATTTGAACCTCCTCAGACATGTGGCATCCCTCCTACAACTCGGATTTATCAAACTATTAGAGTTTGCAGCGCCTTGGACAGCATGCGCTGCAAACTTTCCTATAGGTGATGATTTAAACTTTTCTCTCAAATGACGAACTAGGTCAAGCTTATTTTTGCTCGAAAATTCCATGATATTATGATTCATCTCCACACAAAAATTCAGAAGAACCCAGATCAACATTTAAATTTTGTGATGAAAAAATGACTCTATTGTCTACTAAATTGTTGCATACTGTCCCAAAATACCAGTTTGCATCGCCTTTGACAGCACGCGTTGCAAACTTTCTTGTAGGTGCCTGTTTACCTCCAAAATGATTCCAACCTTTAAAAAAATTCATAAGAAGTTGGGAAAAACCTTCTAGAGTCTGCTACAAACCTCTTGAAACATGAAGTAACCTTGGAGAAATCATATGAAGATGTTAAATTTAGCTCAAGACCTAAAATCACCACTTAAGTTGTAATTGTATGCACAAAAATAGTTGGAGGATGAACGGGCTGGAAGTAGGAGGTGAGAAAAGAAGAACATAAATCCAACTTGGATGAAAACTGCAGATAACTAGAAATTGAAGCAGTTCTGTGTAAAACAGAGGATTTGTAGCGCGCTGGTTAAGTTCACAGTACCAGTTTGCAGCACGAATTGAACTAGATTTTTGTGAAACACTTGCAATGCTTTACACGTCTGAGGAGAAACATATGAGTTGATTGGTTAAAACCTCGGCCCTAGACGAATCTCAACTGAAAAGGGTATGATTCATCAGAAAATAGAGAGTTTGCAATGCACAGTCTACAACACAGTAATATAGTGGATAAGGTTATTGTTGCAAGAGGAAACTGTAAATTGCTCCTTTGGTATAACAAACTTGAAAATGGTAAGGGTTTAGGATACCAATGATGACCCCTATTTCTTTCATGATGATGAACATTATCATGACACCAAGACTCTTACATGGACTAAGGTCATAATTTTTTACTCTTGAACATTTCATGTGCTAACATTAGCTCCACAAGGGATGGCATGCTCCCTGTGAGTTGCCAAGAACATTGCAATTCCAGTGCCTTATCCGTTGGGCTACAGAGTCTTATTGTTGATCTACTGCAAACCAAGAAACAAAAAAATGCTCGTATGATGAGCTTATTCCCCTGCTTTTTAATGGCAATTCAAATTGAAAATTAAATCCAATCTGAAAACTCATCCACTTTGAAGAACCAATTCCACTGACTGATTCTAGGTAACTCATAAAAGTCTCTTTCTCTGATATTTCCAACATAAATACAAAAGGATCTTGAAGAATATGTATGAATACCACTTGTTGATCGATAAAAAGGAAAGGACAACCTCCGTCTATAGTTCCTTCATTTTCACAAGTATATAGTAACATAGAAGCTTCTTTCTTCGCTATATCCTTTTCTTCAAATGCTGATTTTTCTTGTTTTAATTTTTTAATTGCAAGATCATTCTCAAAACAAATGGAAACAATCTGATTATTTTCATGATCGTGCATTTCAACCTCAATAAAATTCTCCATATAGAGAACCATATGATCACTAAGAATAAGGAAAGGTTGTTGTTGACTTATAATGTTATCATTATGTTGCTCAATTCTCTCTACTCTATAAGCAACTTCAATTTTTTCTTTCAAAAGCTTAAATGTAGAAAAGAATAAGGGCAATGGCTTACCTCCAACTAAGTCACAATTTTCCCTATGATCGAGGTCATAACTGTCATAAATGGGATGAATGCTTTCATAAGACTGTTGAAAAGAATTATTTTCTGGATGAAAGGATATTTATGATGTTTTTTGGAAATCAGCCTCATCATAGTTATTGTACTCATCATATATAGGTAAACAAAAGGCTTCCTAAATATCTTAATTAACAAAATTAGAGACAACATCTTTCTCCTCAACAAGTTGCTCTACCAACTCCTTCTCATGACATCCTTCTTGTTCATGTTCATTGTCAACTATGTATGCATTCCACTCCTCATCCTTAACTTGATCTGAAAATTTTTCACAGGATTTGAGATTGTCCTCAACCTCTTGAGCATCAATGAACATTTGCTACAAGGTGACAAACCTCCCTTCTAGGAGAAGAAAATAAAATTCTAGATGAAGAACTATTACATAACACAGTCTAGCAACAACTTCAGGAGGTCAGATATCTAAAGGCATGCTGCAATAAAAAATATAAAATCTCCTGTTGAAAATAGCAAGAGCTTCATCCTCCCCTCTTTTCAAATCACAAAACTCAGCAAAGTACTGGTCAAAAGATTTTTCTCTCTCCCCAGTGCCTCGAAAATGCACCAAATAACCCATCCCACGAACCAATGGAACCAACCTCTAGATTTTTAAACCACAAAGCAACATCTCCAACCAAAGATTTGGCAAATAACCTCATAACAACATCCTCATGCATGATTTCCAAATTGTCAATCACATTTTGAAAAACTCCCAAATGCTTCTCAGTTATATTATGATCTTCTCCAACAAAAAGAGGCAGATATTCTAAAAACTTGGGAGGGTAAGGATGAAGAGTATATGGTAGTTTTAAGGGTTTAAACATTTTTTCTCTTTTTTTGGACTGAACATTAGTAGTTTGAAAGTGAGGTTCAATGGATTGACTGCAAATTCCAATAATGGTGGTAGAAGATGGTACTATGATCAGAGAAGGTGGTGAATCAATTGTATCATTCACATAGTTACAGGGCTAATCATGTTCAAGAAGGATTTGAATACAAAAATTGTTCTCATATGTTTCAGATGAAGGACTAGGGTCAACATCAACTATGTAAGAATAATGTAGACCTTGTTCTTTCAAAGAGGGATATACAGTAGCAGGCTTGTGGTCATTAAAGTAAACAAAGAAAAGGATGATTCTCCTAATATATGAAGGAAAGAACATGAAAGAACTGATAAAAAGGAATATGAGCTCTTGAAGGAAACTTATATCTTGATACCTGGACTTCTCGTGTCTTCCTATCATTTTTATGTCTTAGCTCGCTCCTCAATGGAGTCTTGTAACTTGATTTCAATCACCAACAGGTTCTTCAAATGTGTGGAGTCGCCATGGTGAAAAATTGCAGTCTGTTCTGTCCCCAATCCTTTCTCGCCATCAAGAACTGGTAGTAATCTATGTCATACATCCCAAGGAAGATCTTCAACTTCATCCCCGACAACGACGCCAAAAATGTTAGCACTAGAAGTCACACCTAGATTGGTGTAGGTGTAAGCCTAGTACCCATCATAATATAAATGATTCAAAACAAGTTTATACTTGAGTGGATCAACAAGACTGAGTAAGAAAGGGAGAGGGCAACAAATTGTTTGCAAAGGCATTCCATTGGGCATGGAGTCATAACATCCTACAGATCAAAGACAATCAAATTGTATACCAGACAAAAGGGCTATACAATGATGAGTAGAAGCATAGAGAATAGGACAAAAGAAAGAACACCCATTGTACATATATCCTTTCTACAAACAGATTAAAGATTTCTTAAACAATAAACAATGATTTAATGGGAAGGATACAACAGATCCTCTAATGTTCATGAATCCATCAATCAATGGCAGCTATGATCCTCAAAACCTGCAATATATTCAAGCAAGAGGATGACAAGAGAAATGGAAAACAAAGAATACCATCTTATAAACAACTCTCGTGAATCTTTAATGGCATAAATGTTGATTACAAACAAGCCCTCGAGCTTACAAATGAGCAACCAAATTGCTCCTCCAACTCTCTCCTCTCTTGGATCATGAATCCAACCTCTTCCTCAACAAAACAACTCCTATATATAGTGTATCATCCTTCCTACTCTAAAGAGGTTGAATCCCAAGTGGTTTCATTGGATTCCCTTTTCTCTAGGAGCTATTACAACAAGGTGAAACAAAAAATCCACCTAGCTTTTATTTTTTGGATCTTGTCTATTGTGATAAATGCCTTTTGAAATAGGTCATGCTGCTTGATCTGGTGATATAACATATGTTCGTCATGTCCAACTACCTCCTAGGAAACCATTTGAACCCCCTCATACAGGTGGCATCCCTCCTACAACTCGGATTTATCAAACTGTTAGAGTTTGTAGCGCCTTTGACAACATGCGTTGTGAACTTTCCTGTAGGTGATGATTTCAACTTTTCTCTCAAATAACGAACTGGGTTAGCCTTATTTTTGGTCAACAAGTCTATGATATTATGATTCATCTCCACAAAAAAAAAAAAATCAAAAGAACCCAGACCGAAATTTAAAATTTTTGATGAAAA
This sequence comes from Picea engelmannii, assembly GCA_009831015.1. Classification (NCBI taxonomy): domain Eukaryota; kingdom Viridiplantae; phylum Streptophyta; class Pinopsida; order Pinales; family Pinaceae; genus Picea; species Picea engelmannii. The sequence continues at coordinate 414,161 of ML780469.1, forward strand.
AATGACTTTGTTGTGTACGAAATTGCTGCAAATTGTCCCAAAATACTAGTTTGTAGCACCTTTGACAGCACACACTACAGAATTTCTTGTAGGTGCTTGTTTACCTCCAAAATGATTCCAACTTTTAAAAAAAATCATAAGAAGTTGGGAAAAACCTTCCAGATCCTGCTACAAACCTCTTGAAACATGAAGTAACCTTGGAGAAATCATATGAAGATGTTAAATTTAGCTCAAGACCCAAAATCATCATTTAAGTTGTAATTGTATGCACAACAACAGTTGGAGGATGAGCAGGCTGCAAGTAGGAGGTGAGAAAAGAAGAACATAAATCCAACTTGGATGAAAACTGCAGATAAGTAGAAACTGAAGTAATTATGTGTAAAACAGAGGGTTTGCAGCACGTTGGTTAAGTTCGCAGCACCAATTTGCAGAGCGAATTGAACTAGATTTTTGTGAAAGACTTGCAAGATTTTCCACATCTGAGGAGAAACATATGAGTTGATTGGTTAAAACCTTGACCCTAGACGAATCTCAACTGAAAAGGGTTTGATTTATCAGAAAACAGAGAATTTGTAGCGCCATTTCACAGCGCACAGTCTGCAACGCACAATGATATAGTGGATAAGGTTATTGTTGCAAGAGGAAACTGTAAATTGCTCCTTTGGTATAAAAAACTTGAAAATGGCAAGGGTTTAGGATACCAACGTTGACCCCTATTTCTTTCATGATGATGAACACTATCATGACACCAAGACTCTTACATGGACTAACGTCAGAATTTTTTACTCCTAAACATTTCATGTGCTAACATGCACTATAGTGCATGTTCCCTTTGTGGTATGAGAGGCCACTAAGTGACTGCCTACTAGAACAAAAAAATTGTCTACAAAAGGAAGAATGCAAACAAGAAGAGCATGCCAAGCAACCCATGTAGTTGTAGGAATTTTTGCTAACATTTCAAGTCATTTGGACACGGGGAAGGCAAGTGTTGGAGGTTTCATCCATGACTTCAGAACCACGCATTCAAGAGGCACATTTGGAGAGTCAAGATTAAGTTGAAATAAGAGATTTCCACACTTGCATACCAAGGAATAGTAATTGATTAAAGAAATCTACTATGGAAAACACTTCTTCATCCTTGAATGGAATTTCTACAAGGCTACTAGGAGTATAGAGTGGCATGGAAAATAAAACGTCATGTTGCTCCTTCAAGTTGAATATTTTCAAAACCTAAAGCATGTGAATGGAGAGGTGTGATCTAGGGATCTAAATTAATCACTCTTCCAAACTTTGTAAAAAATAAAATCATTGTCAAAGTTTGAAATCATGAATCAACTTGAAGACTAAAGGTAGTAGGACACAAGAAGGTGAAATGAATCACTTGATGGTTGGCATTCCAAGGTAGCATTATAATAAACAATTCTTGCTTGATTAAAAAACAACCCATGAGGGATGGAAAATAAATGGAATCTTGAGAAGAAGGGTACAGTAGCAAAAGAGAAAGGACTTGGATTGAAGTCTATAAAAAGATCAGAGGACAAAGAGGACTTTGAGCCTATCGATGAAGAGCAAAGATTATCTCTAAGCCAAAGCAATATACAAAATGTTGTCAGTGAATAAGAATACACAAAATCCCTATTGAGATTGTATATCTCATCCTTTGTAACAATTCCTTGGCATAATTAGAATCCATCTTTATTAATTTCCCATTTGGTTTTCCAAGGTAATCTCTATCATGTGAAGTATATACAAAGATCAGAGGAAAAAGAGAACTTTGAGCCTATCCACGAAGAGAAAAGATTATCTCTAATCCAAAGAAATATACAAAATGCTTCCGGTGAATAAGAATACACAAAATCCCTATTGAGATTGTATATCTCATCCTTTGTAACAATTCCTTAGCATAATTATAATCCATCTTTATTGATTTCCCATTTAGTTTTCCAAGGTAATCTTTGTCGTGTCCATGGTGTATTTAATGGCTTGTGATTGAATGTTTTATTCTAGTTATTAAATACAAATGCCACATCACCAAATTATTTTTGATTCACCATAGCAATGAAAATCCAATCGCAACAATCTTAGGCTTATGGACTTGTTGGTCTTTGTTTAAGCAAATGATAATCTATAGCATTGTCATTAATTGTTTCATTTGTTGGTGTGAGTAATCTATATGTAACACACCTTCTATGGTGATTTTTGGCTTAGTGATTGAACCATTCACAACTCTAATAAACCACAGGCTTAGTGTTTACTTGCTTTTCCATTGCGTGGCACATTCTACAACTTCTCTTTCCTTTAACTAGAAATGTTATATGTTTACTGCAAGTCAACATCAATTTATTGGGTCATTAGAGAACTCCGCATCCAAATCTACCTTACTTGATTGCATCAATTTGAATCTATTTAATCCATTTATTTGATTACAATGTTTCCCTAGCTTGACTTATTTCATATTTAAGTTGTTTGTGTCTATGTTGGGCCTAAAATCATATGTGTGTGTGTGTGTTGATAAGGGTTGCATTTCACCCAAATTTTAGCTACAAATATAATAGCTTTGCATTTTGTGTGTGTGTGGGTGTGTGTGTTGATAAGGGTTGGATTGCACCCAGATTTTAGCCACAAATATAACAACTTTGCATAGAATTACCTAAAGGAATATGTCCCCAAGTCCTTGCATTGGTTGGTTACTTACAACCATGTGTTTGTTGATTAATTAATTGGTTGGGGCATACTCCTATATGATAACTAATTGCTTTAGGAAGATATATGATGTGGAAAATGCTATGTATGCACATCTGGAATGTAGACTACATTGTTGTGTGTGTGTGTGTGTGTCTTGATAAGGGTTGGATTGCACCCAAATTTTAGCCACAAATATAACAACTTCTCTCTTTCTCTCTCTCTCTCTCTCTCTCTCTCTCTCTCTCTCTCNTGTGTGTGTGTGTGTGTGTGTGTGTGTGTGTGTGTGTGTGTGTGTTTGTGTGTGTGTGTGTTTGTGTGTCTTCTTGATAACAACTTTGCATATCATTACCTAAATCAATATGTCCCCAAGTCCATGCATTGGTTGGTTACCTACAACCATATGTTTGTATGATTAATTAAACAATATGTCCCCAAGTCCATGCATTGGTTGGTTACCTAGAACCATATGTTTGTATATGATTAATTAACTGTCTGGGGCATACTCCTATATGATAACTAATTGCTTTAGGAAGATATATGATGTGGAAAATGTTATGTATGCACATCTGGAATGTAGACTACAATGTTATTTGTCTTCATGGGACTGTAGACATGTAATAGACATATTTAAGTAATAAGGAGCATGTTTACCTCCAGTTGTCGTAACATATTTATACTTGATTAATTGTTGGGTTGAAGATTATAAACTTCCAACCATCCACATTTGTAAAAATGGATGCAAAATGTACATTAAATAGTAGATACAAGCTTAATGAGGTATTATGTTTAATATTTCATTATAGTAGGGTGCATTATTTGGTTGGCCTAGTACATTGGAGAGTGGACTAGTTCCATTGTTGGCATCCATCAAAACAAATCCATTCCTTCATCCATGTCAATGAATTACAAGCATAGAACAAGAATATTTGACCTCAACATTGACAAAGTAATTGTAGATTCAAAATTTATTTATGCATCCACGTTGGTGATAAGAATGGTCATGGCCTATTATTACAGATCACGTGGTATCATAATGGGTTGAATATGTAACCTTGAAGAAGCTTCCAACACTTTGAGTAGAAAGTAAAACCCAACGTGAGTAAAGCATTGAAAAGAGAAAGGTTGGAAGACATGAGGACCATCATTGTCAAAATTCAAGAGAAGAATTGACACTTGAAGGAGAGTATAGAAAAGCTAAAAAAGGACCTTGATACCTCTACAAAATCAATGCCTCTATTAAATGAACAAGTTATTGAATACTAGGACACTCTCACCACTATTATGTTAGATCGAAACAAGAACAAAGTTGAGCTCTTGTGATTGGAAAAGAAAGTAATGTAGTTAGATGATCAACAAGAACAAAGGCTCACTTAGACGATGGCTCAATCATACCAAGAATTGGTAGTGAAAGAGGATGCATTGGCTAAGCCACATGTGGTTGTCCAATAGACCAAGGAAGCACAAACACCTTCCCTTACCATTGCAAAAGCCAACACCATGTCCAAGACAAGGATGGTAAGGTCAACCTCCAAGGACCTTTCTTGATCGACTTCAAAAAATCCCTTTGATGGTAATTTTGAAAATCATACTAGGGGAATGGGTTCCAAAGTAGTGAGACAAATGGGCTATGATGTCTATTGTATAGGCAAGAGAAGCCAAGGGATTTTAAACCCAATTGTAGTTGAACACAACGTCAAGCATGAAGGCCTAGGTTTTGGTGGTGAAGAGGAAGTGGGTGGAAGCAACTCATCCTTTAAAATGTTGGCTCAAGATAAGACCACCAAGATATCCTTTGTGAAATGAAGAAGTATCAAAGAAGAGGCCATTTCAGTTGGAAAAGGGGCAATAGAAAAAGGAGTGGGAAACAAACCCTTTCTCCAACTTGTGCATAGAATATTGAATGAGAGAAACAAAGGGGTGGTTTCTCCATCCTAGACTACACCAACATTTGGAGGACCAAGAAAACAATTTGACAAGCACAAGAACAAATTGAAGAGGTATAGAAAAATACCTCTTGTTTGTTTTTGTTGTAAGATGAAAGGCCACAAGGATGATAATTGTAATTTTGAAAAGCATACTAGGGGCATGGGTTCCAAATTAGTGAGACAAATGTGCTACGATGCCTATGGTATAGGCAAGAGAAGCCAAGGGATTGTAAACCCCATTATAGTTGAACACAACGTCAAACATGAAGGCCTAGGTTTTGGTGGCGAAGAGAAAGTGGGTGGAAGAAAATCATCTTTTAAAATGTTGGCTCAAGATAATACCACCAAGATAACCTTTGTGAAATGAAGAAGTATCAAAGAAGAGGCCATTTCAGTTGGAAAAAGGACAACAAAAAAAAGAGTGGGAAACAAACCCTTACTCCAACTTGTGCATAGAAGATTGAATGAGAGAAACAAAGGGATGGTTTCTCCATCCTAGACTACACCAACACTCGGAGGACCAAGAAAACAAGTTGAAAAGCACAAGAACAAATCAAAGAGGTATAGAAAAATACCTCTTGTTTGTTTTTGTTGTAATAAGAAAGGCCACACAGATGATAATTGTTAGCATTTTAATGTTGGCATGAGAGGCCACCACATGACTACCTATAGAAGAAGCAAGTCGTCAACAAAATTAAGAACATGAACAAGAAGAGCATTGCAACCAACCCATGCAATGGCAAGATTTTTTCCTAACATTGAAAGTTAATTGGACATTGAGAAGCTAAGTGTTGGAGGCTTCACCAATGACTTCATACTGGGAACCGGGCATCCAAGAGAAAAGTTGTTTGAGTTAGGTTTAAGGGGAAAGTAGCATCAATTACTCAAGGAAATATGCTATAAAAGAATTTTCTTCAAGCTTGGATGGAATTTCTACAAACCTACTAGGAATAGAGAGTGTGTTGGACAAGAAAATAACATGCTACTACTTCGAGTTAAATATTTTGGAGACCAAGATCCCGTGAATGGAGAGATGTGATATAAAATGGATCCAAATTAATCACTCTTCCAAAATTCATAAAAAAGGAATCCTTGGTAAAATATTAATTCAATGAAACGTTTAAAGACTAAAGGTCAAAGACAAACATGTCATATGCCTACCATTTATAAATCATATGGTATCAAAGCAGTTGAATCCGTGATCTTGGAGAAGTTACTAGCATTTTGAGGAGAAAGTAAGACCGAACAAGGGTAAAGCATTGAAAAGAGAAAGGTTGGAAGTCTTAAGGACCATCATTGTGTAGATCCAAGAAGAGAACCAACACTTGAAGCAGAGGATAACATAGTTGGAAAAGGAACTTGAGGCTTGTATAAAATTGCTACCTTTGTTAAAGGAACACTTTGTTGAATTCTAGGACACTCTCACCATTATTGTGGTAGATTGGAACAAGAGATAAATTTAACTCTTGTAGTTGGGGTAGAAAGTAATTCAACTGGATGATCAATAAAAAAAAGGCTCACTCATATGATGGCTCAATTGTACCAATAATTGGCATCGAAAGAGGAGGCATTGGCCATGGAAAATATATAGGAGATATCCAAGAGACCAAAGAATCGCATACACCTTCCATTACTATTGCAAAATCTAGTACCATGACTAAGACAAGCATGGTAAGCTCACCCTCCAGGGAGATTTATTGATCTATTTTCTAATATCCCTTTGATAATTTTGAAAAGCATATTAGAGGCATAGGTTCTAAGCTAATGAGACAAATAGGATATGATGGTCATAGGCTAGGCAAGAGAATCCAAGAGATTGTAAATCCCATTATAGCTAAACATAGCGTTAAGCATGAAGGCCTAAGTTTTGGTGGTGAAGAGGAAGTGAGTGGAAGTGACTCATCCCTTAAAAGTTTGGCTTAATCTAAGACAACCAAGATAACATTTGTCGAGGCAAGAGGGACTAAAGAAGAGGCCATTTACATTAAAGAAAGGGAAGTAGAAAAAGGAGTCGAGAACAAACCCTCACTTCGACATGCTTGTAGAAGCTCAACGAGGGAAACCATGGTATGTTTCCACCATCTAAAACTACACCAACACTTGGAGGACCATGCAAACAACCCAACAAGTAGAAGAAAAAACTAAATAGGTATGGAAAAAAACCTTGTGTTTGTTTCTTTTGTAAGAATAAAGGCCACAAGGATAAGGATTGTTGGCACTATGGTGCATGTTCCTTCTATGGTAAGAGAAGACACCAAGTGACTACCTATTGCAAAAAACAATTCATTGGAAAAGTAAGAACATGAATAAGAAGAGCAAGTGAAACATCCCATGTAGTCACAAGAATTTATGTCAGCATTGCAAGTTAACTAAACACGGGGAAGCTAAGTGTTGGAGGCTTCATCCAAAACTTCATCTCAAGAACTACACATCAAAGAGACAAGTTTGGAGAGTTAAGGTTAAGGGAAAATAATAGATTTTTTCACTTGTAGACCAAGGAGTAGAAATTGTTCAAATACATCTGCTATGAAAGGCATTTCCTCATTCCTAGATAGAATTTTTGTAAGGTTTCGAGGTGCAATGAGTGTGTTGGAGAAGAAAACAACATCTTGCTCCTTTGAGTTGAAGATTTTGGGGACCAAAAAACTTGTGAGTGGGGAGTTGTGATAAAAAATGGATCCAAAGTAATCATTTTTCCAAACTTTGTAAAAAAGGAATCCTTGGAAAAGTTTGAAGTCAATAATAAACTTAAAGAGTAAAGGCCAAAGTCCACATGAAAGTGAAATGAAACACTTGATGGTTGGCATTACAATGTATCATTATAATAAAGAATACTTGCTCGATGAAAAAACAACCTCGAAGAGATGGGAAAGAAATGGAAGATTGGGAAGAAGGGAATAGTAGTAGAAGAATAATGGCTTAGATTGAAGTTTGTTGGAGGATTGGAGGATGAAGAGAAGCTTGAGCCCATCCATAGAGACAAAAGATTGTCTCTAAGCCAAAGTAATCTGTAAAATGCTACCAATGAGTAAGAATACATAAAATATACGTTATGAGTTACTTGCGATAATATCCCGTCAAACCCAAAAAACCACACAAGCTCTTAAGAGTTTTAGGGTGAGGTGAATCCTACATAGCTTTAATTTTCTTAGGATCCACCTGTACACCATCCTTGTCGACAATATGACCCATGTACTCCACTTCCTAGGCCGCAAAAGCACATTTAGATTGTTTGAGGAAAAGTTGGTGCTAAAAGAGTAGATGGAGAACTTGATCCACATGGGTGAGATGGGTTGTCCATGTTTTACTATAGATGAGAATATCATCAAATAAAACTAAGACAAAATGATGGAGAAAAGGACAAAAAACATGATTCATGATAATTTGGAAAGTGGAGGGAGCATTACACAAGCCAAAGGGCATTACTAAGAACTCATAGTGACCCTCATGAGTTTTGAATGCAGTCTTGGGAATGTCTTCCTCTTTTATATGGATTTGGTGGTAGCCATAATGAAGATCGAGTTTGGTGAAGTACTGAACACCACTCAATTCATCCAATAGGCCATCGATGACAGGAACGAGAAATTTTTCTTTGATTGTGAGTTTTTTGAGGGTGCGAAAATCATGACACATCCGCCAAGTGCCTTCTTTCTTGAGTATCATGACCACAAGAGAAGAATAGGGGCTGGCACTAGGACAAATAACACTCTCTTCGAGCAATTCTTGAACATTTTTCTCAATTTCATTCTTCCAGGCAAAGGGATGACATTAAGGGTGAACATTGGGATGAAGATTGGTCGATATGAGAGGAATGGAATGATCATGGATGCCACGGGAAGGGGGAAGTCCCCAGGGAGTGGTAAAAACAAATTGGTGTCGAGAGAGGATAGATTGGAGGTTGAGATGCACAGAGGGTGTCTCAACAACTTGAATGGAGTGGAGTTGGGAAATAATGCAAGATTGACCTTTTTTGAGGAGCTTTTCCATTCGATGAGAACTGATAATCTCAGGGGAGCCTGCTATGATGCCTTGGAACTTATATTGTTGTCCCTAGTGTTGGAATTGCATGGTTAGTTCCTTAAAATCCACGAGAATGGGTTCGAGAGTGCGTAACCATTCTGCATCGAGCACAATGTCACAACCGCCCATGTCTATAGAAAACATATGAGATTTCAGGTGATACTGACCAATTTGGAGCCGCACATTTTCACAACGTCCCACACATTTCATGGAACCTCCATTGACAATCGTGATTTGAAAATTATTGACTGCATGGATATGACAATTGGTTTCTTGGGCAATACGACGATGAATAAAATTAAGGGTGTTTCCACTGTCAATGAGGATGATGAATTTTCGATTCTTAATGTAACCAATTAACTTGAGGGTTTGGGGAGCAGAGAAGCCAGTGAGGGCATTAAGTGAAATCATCGATTCAACTTATGGTGGATTAGAGGGTGGAGTCATATCAACTAGTGGTGGTAGCTCATCCACATGGGAAACAACGACCTCCTCTTCATAAACATCCTCATACATGGCCATAAAAATCTTATGTTCCTTACCCTTGTGCCCTGGAAAATATTTGTGTTGGCATTCAACCATTTGTCTCTAGGTTAATTTCTAGATCTTAAGGGGAGTTGTAGGAGGGGCGAGAGTGGTGGGTTTAGGAAGAGGAAGAAAGGATGGTTTTCTAGTTTGGGATGAGACTATCTGTTGTGCTTCCTTGGCTCGTTGAGTAGTTTCCAACCAAGTCAGGGGGCGTGCCATTAGAACATGGGCACAAATTTCATCTTTTATGCCATTGATAAAGCATTCCCAAAAGAAGGCATCTAACATTCCCTCCGTTCTAAAATCCAAGTGCTCAAAGGCGACAAAAAAGTCTTCTATTGTCCCAGACTACTTCAACTTGGTCAAACGACCTAAATGGTGAGTGTCGGAGTCAAAGTGGTCATAAATATTTGCAACAAACTATGTCCAAGCAACATACCCTTGGCGTTCCTTTCTATTCCATTGCCACCATTTCCAACATTTTGGATCCAGATGTAGGATACCGTAACGAAGTTTGGCTAAATCATTAGTAATGTCATGCAAAGAGAAACAATGTTCCATTTGAATGACCCAACCTATGGGATCCAATCCATCAAGTTTGTTCACCTCAATTCTGGGAAGGCGTAGGTCTTGAAGAAGGTGGGTGGAATGAAGACCTTGGAAATGGGAAGAGTCAATGTCTTGTTGATAGGAAGGTTGTTCAAAAGTGGTAGGGTTCAAGGAGCGGCCCATCAATTGGTCGAGTGTGTCTTTGATGACTTTGATGTTAGCACATTAGTCCTAGAGGGTCTGAACAGAGGAATTGAGCTTGCTATTGTTGGAATTGAGAGTCTTGATGTCCTCCTTGTTTTGAATGTTGTCAAAAATCAAGGTATTGAGCCCTTGGGCACGAGTGGTTTCCATTGGGGTAGAGGCAAAAATGGGTAGGTGGGTTCGCACGAAAAAACAATTACAGGTGAGGGGTATCACGACAGACAGGGAAAAGAGAGGAATCAAATGGGATAGGTAGAAAACAAGGGTGTCAGGAAAGGTGGATGGGACCACAACAAAAAATGTTGACAAGTGATAGGTACCACGACGATCAGGGTGAAAAGGTGAATCCAATGGGATAGGTCCCAAATAAGGGTGCTAGGAAGGGGGTCGGGTCCACGAAAAAATGTTTTAAAAATGATAGGTATCACAACAATCAGGGCGGAGAGAGGAATCTAATGGGATAGGTCTCGAATAAGGGTGTCGATGGGATCACTATACTCTCTGCAGAGTTATACTCCGACCTGAAGAATATTGTAGTGACAACTTGCCCAAATTGTTAACAGGAAAATTGTGTAGGAATGCAAAATGCAGGAGACAAAGTTGTGCTACAATAGATCTTTGCTTTTCTTTTTTTGTTTTGTTCCTTTCCCAAGGGTTAGGGTTTCCAAGGTTCCTACAAACAAGTGTTTTTCCTATGCTATAACTCTCTGATATACGTGCGGGGTCGAACAATAATACTCGACCCAATATCTCAAGGCACAAACTAAGGAGTCTCGACCGTACCCTTAGGCATACTACCCGATTACCCAGGTAGTATTGTTCTTTGTGTCACTATAACAGTTAGGAAACCGATCGACTGATCTAGAACTAGTTTCAAGAGATCTAGGGGACTCCCGATATATCTCTTGATACATGGGAGTGATGGTCGTGTACAGATTCTATCTGATGTGGTACTACTCAAGGGGTACCAACATGGGTTACAAAGGTTTCCAACAAGGTGAAATGTTTGTTTCTAGACAATCCCGTGAAACAATCTATATTTTCTGCACGTAGTCTTCCCCACCGTAGTTTTACCTGCCAAGCGACAGATCTATGTGCTTTAAAGACACTGACAATACACGTCTCTACCCTAAAAAAAATTCTCACAGTTTCCGTAGAGGAAAGTGCTCTAATACCACTTGTTAAGTATGGGGTCTATTATATTAAGTAGAAAACAAAAACACTGTAGAAAATACCAGCATAACAACAAAATTGTAGAGAACCACAACAAAAAATTATACCTTTATTGATGAAAAGCAATGTTCACTTGCCTCTTCGAGGGGGCAACCACTAGTAGGGAAACACTCTATTACAATAATTCTCAAGACAATGTTTCTCATGCCTCCTACTCTTATTTATACTAATTCCATCTTCTAAAGAACATTCTAGAGGAATATCATTTTAGAAGTAGAAGATTCTATTATGTCTTCTTGCATTGAATTTTTCATATTTATTAAATAGGCATTATTCACTAATGTCGGCCTTTTTCACTTGGAAAACATATTATTTTACCTACGTGAGGGGTTAGGGAGGTTAGGTCCCAAACAATTGACCATTGGAATATCCAAGGCAGTTTGCAAATCATTGAAGGAAGAAGGCTACTGAGAGGGATTGGTGAAGTTCCATCGATGTAGAGCTTGTTGATGAAGTTTTGTCAATGTTGAGTGTTATCCCCCATTTCCAGGGATAACTAAGGAGATGATGTCTCGAGGCCCACAGGTTGTAGACATGGAGTATCGAGAGGCAACCCAACACGCAAATCCCTGCACTCACCACACATCACCATCAGATCGATGACAACAACATCCACCACTCCTAGCTTGGTTCACCAAGGACAACAAGTCTTGCTTGATGAGGTAAGAAGTCTAGTGTTGTGGTAAGTGTCATTCCAATAAATCAAGCATTTGATCATGTTGCAAAGAGTCATTTCTTGATTTTGAAAATGTTTGCTTGGAAATTATGCCTTTTGCCTCATTTCACCTTGGTGGTTGACATGTTGTCCTAGTAAGTGGGTTACCCCTGGAAAAGGGGTTGCTACTGGGGGGCCTCCTTGAAGGGTTATTGTACCATTCTCACTCATACTTGCCACTTTCCATTACTTCTTCCCTGTCATTTCCCCATCTTTTACATTTTTGGGCTTATTGACCCAGGAAGGGCATGTACCTCATTTCATGGGAAGAAGGGGCCACTAGGCTCGAAGGTGCCCTGACAAAAACATCAAGCAATAAAAGCTCACCCTGGGATCCCGAGAGCAATGAAACGCTTCTCAAAAAAAATTTGAGGGACCCATAAAACAAATAACTAATTAATGAACGATGCTTTCCAAGGTAGAGCATATGTGGGCAATGCATTTCCTTTTTAGTTCCCCTTATTGTCTTCAACTTGGAAAGGCATTGTAAACCGAGGTAGAGCGTTTATTGGCCATGCATTTCCTTTTTAGTGCCCCTTACTGTCTTCAACTTGGTAACAATTCAAAATAATAAAGGGCTTGGAAAAAATATGTTTTAAAAACAAACAGATGAAAATGATGTAGCCAACCCTCAACAAAGGTGCCCATAAATGAGACAATACGAGCCCTTGCATGTCATGAAACCCCATACTTAGAAGTCTAACCCCATCCACTTCACATTCACTACATGAATTAGAGAGACTCCACTCGGGAAACACTCCTTGACTTGGGGAATGATCTACCCAATAGGTCACCAGGACAACCCTCCCATAGTTAAATTTGGCAAATTGCATAAGGTCTTTGTGCATATGTTTATTTTGAAAAGGGGAGATTTGATGCACATGTTCGGGTGGTTATTTTATTAGACATGACTTAATTGGCATGGTATTATGACTTGTGGACCCTTGGAGGGTGTACTTGTTTGTCTTTACAAGTCCCTGCTAGGTGGAAGTCTTTTCGTGAAGGCACAAGGTCACTTGGACCTTCATTGGGGCATGAAGCCCAAATGTTGGATGATGTGCCCCCTCTATTTGGACACATGGGAGAGGCAATGTTGCCTTTGGAGGCACTTGTAGACCATGAGGAGATCACATTCTAGCCCCTTGCACCCAAACGTTGGCCTTTGGAGGCCTAAGACGTCATCTTTTAGGCTCATGACATCACATGGGCTTAGGGCTTATGGTGGGGCTCTCATGGTTGATGATGATGTGACGTGATTTGATGGAGAGAGGGACATTTGTTTTGCACTAGACCACTTGAAGACCGGAGTTGAGGCCTTTGGAGGCCCAATGACTTCACTAAGAGGGAAAATCGTCTCTCCTAGAGGGCTTACATCACCCTTTAGGGCATGATATCACCCATAAAGGGGATTTATTTTATGTAGTATTTGAATTTCAAGTTGTAAATGGACAAATAGAGGAGGTCGACCTCCCTAATTTGATGTTGACTTTTTGAAAATGGACAAAAGGGTTTTAGGCGACCTCATATAAACATAGGTCACTCCTTTGTCATTTTAATCATAACTCACTTGAGAATTACATAGTGTATGGCTAAAATCTTCACCCTACTTGGGCATTTTGCTCTATCTCTCGCTTGAACACTTCTTTATGATGCTAGTACTTGTTTATTGGTGAAGAAAGTGAGGCGCTATCTCTTGGAAGGATTTTTATTGGTATTTTGGTGAAATATGCTTGATAAGAAAGGGTTTCTTCATAATTTTTCTTGGAATTGGTGAGGAATTTTTGCATTGATTGTGTTTTTCTTCTTGTTTCAAGCTAAAATTGTTTAAACCCTTGGAGGAGTATAAAGGCATACACCCTCCATCAAGTCTACTTGTTATCATTGAATAAGCTATATTTTATGCAAAGGTTGCTAGGAGGAATAAAAAGGCTTACACCCTCCTAGATTTACCTTGCTAGTTTAGTTTGCTTTAGGGAGTAAAAAGGCTTACACCCCTAGAGAAGTAATAAAACTAGCTCTTACACAAGAGAATCGATTTTCCAATTGATCAAGCACTAGTCCAAATTGCATTGGAGATATAAAATCGTTGCATTGGTATACGTGAATTGATGCGATATTGCAATTGTCCAAGTTGGAATTGATTCTACTTGCTATAATTTTGTTTGTGCTGTAAGGGCATCTTGACTAGCCTAATAATTCTCTTTGCTGTTATAAACTTAATGCTACAACCATTAGGGATACACCAAAACTCTCTTTCTTACACTCTTTACTCTCTAATCTATCATGAAAATTTACTCTTGAACCTAGATTATTGTTCTACTAGTTATTGGCTATCATTTGGACAATTTAGTTGTTGATTTCTGTGGTTAGATTTTGCTGTTGTAGCAATTGTTTGCTACAACCACTTGACTGTCATAATAACTTGTTGATAACATCATATAACAACCACTAATCACCACCAAAGTCTTGTTCTAATCATTGGAAATTTGGCTAGTCATTGCTAGCTTTATTCCTAATATCTTATTCTAGATTTGGATGGTTAAATTTGCAGGTAATGATATCTTACATTGCTGATATATATATATTTTCGTACTGCTGCAATTTGGGACAACAAGGGTTCTTGCTTGATCGCCTTTGGTTTATGGCTTGTATATCTATTATTTGTCTTGTTCTAGGCAAGTTTAACACTGTTTTGTAGGTGCAAAATACTTGACAACTATTCTCCATCTACAAGACTCATTCTCAAGCCTTACTCCTTCTCTAATCTTGACCTATAGGGGTGTTCATCTGTCATTCTTACACTTTCCATCTCAATCCCCCTAGGGTCATCGAGATTCTCCCCTTGTGGTGATTTCATCATCACTAAAGCGAGGGGAGTGTCTATCTGAGGTGAGAGTGGGTAGGTACTCCCATAGCTGTCACACTTCCGTGGATTAGGTTGGGCTTTGCCGAAGCTACAGATTGTGCGATAACATTGAGCTCATCAAATGTTTGGTAACATCTCATTAATACCCATTACATTACTGCTTATCAAACCAATTTCAATCTTGTTGAGGACAAGTTTTCTTAACTCCAATATAATATGATAATCGTAGCGGAATCGATGACAACCACAATGACAATTTGACCTTGGTTAAGTCAACCATTATAGGAAGTTGAATGACTTGTAACTGTTGCTTGACAAATTTGTCATTTAAGGAAGTAGATAAGACAATGAGGGGGTTTAGTTGCTTCCTCCCAGTTCCCTAGCTTAGCAAGTTGTTTTAGTTGCTTTGTTGTAATGGTATAGTATGGTTGCTACCACTCATTACTAGTTTTTATTCATTGGATACATTAGCCAAAGACTCAAAGATTCAATGGTAATTCAATTGTGCAACATCCAAGTTGAACTTGTCACCTTTACAATTACTAAATTTTGATGTAATTTCCATTTTATAAATGAATCGTGGATTTTTCAATCTAATGATAAATTTCTCTAGTTATAAATTTGTCTTATGTTATTAATAACATAATTACATAATGAATTATAACATATTGAATTAATTATGATAACTTTTAACAACTAATATGATAACTTTGTATTCTCATCCTAGCACATATACCAATACTTCACTAGGATCTACATGATTTGAAAAGAGCTTATTTACTTATTCATATCATAATGCATGCATACGCAAGTAAGAAAAAATCTATTTTGTAGTGGTGATTGAGATTGACAATGTGATAAATTTCAAACAATCATTTGAATTTGGAAACTTAAATGAGTCAACAACTTAGAATCAAATTCAGCCGTAAAACTAATAAACTAAATGTGATATTATGAGGTCTATACATATTAGTTAGAGAGTGACAAGTTGACAATTATACGTATCATTGATGTTTCATGACAATACTCATATCACTTATGTTTCTATTTGATGTTTCATGACAATACCCATATCACTTATGTTTCTATTTGAATCTAAGATGAAAGTAATTAGAATTTAATCCCTTGATGTTTTTAGGTCAACACCATAGAACCTAAGATGGAGAAATGGACAACTAACCTTCCTTAGCTTTTTTCAATTAAAACGTCTTGTGTTCCATGATGAAGAGAGTGAGTGAGTTGAGGGTCCTACTCCTATTCCTTTATGGAAAAGCTAAGCTTAGTTTATTTTATTGGGAATAATAATAAATAATGTTTCCCATGGGCACATAACAGTACAAGGCCGTGGCGGTGGAGGTGGGTGTGGGGTCAAGGGTGGCAAACGAAGTGAAATTCAAAGTTATATTAAAAATGAGTGAAGTGAAATTTAAAGTTCTATTAAAAATGAGTGAAAAGAAGATGATGGTGATGGCCATGAATCATGAGGAGGGGAGGGGTGGCATGGGTAAATGCATAGAATCATGATGATAATGTCATGAAGTGCGTGCTTCTTTTCAAAAGTGGACCGCCCCCCTTTATTTCTTCTCCCTCTTTTACCACTGTAGTGTACTAGTGCTTTTTTTTTCCCAAGCTACTTCTGTTTACCGTAATCGTCAAATTAATTAATTGAACAAGAATTACTGAAGCACTTAAAATTGAAGCCAAGGGAGGGACGAGGCATTTCAACGCCACATGCACACACACTCTTGCTCAGCCCTTCGCAAATTTGGAGTAGCAAAGGCATTGAGCTCAATCGCACGGCAGACATATTCAAAATACAGTCCTGTTTCCCTCCCCCTGTGTAGCGAAACAAGGAAAAATAGAATGCAGCTTTCCTGAAATGCGTGTGGAAATGTAAGAGGGTAGTAGTTATTTATCTGGATGAAAGACACAAATTTATTTATGGAATTGAGGTGGTTACCAGCTAGCTGCTCAGAAGATGCTGGAGCTTTTGGAGGAGCTTCAATGTTTATCCCCGTGATGGTGATCGTGATCGTGGAAGAGAAATTTTAGTGATGAGCACCGTACCGTTTTGTAGGACACCTGCCCGTGCTAAGGAAAAGCGAGTTTTTTAAGGACTGGTTCTTGGGAGGGAGAGAAGGAAAAGTGCAGCCTTACCTTGTGTACAGTTCTTGTTGTATCGAGGAACAATATCATACAGTTTCCGAGGAGATTAGTAAGGGAGGTGGAGGTCTAGCAGAAGACGATGCAGAGGGTCGCCGTTCACTCGGTTGGCGCAGATGTGAACTTTGTGTCCAACCGCTTCCCAATTTACAAGTACAAGAAGAAGAAAGAGGGCGAGGGCGAGGGTGAGGGCGAGGACGAGGACGAGGGCGAGGAGGAAGTGCTGGAGTTGCCGTCAAAGAGGGAAATGGTGGCGCGGGAGGCTGCACAGCTTTTAGAACAACAGAAACGGCTCTCCGTGCGGGATCTCGCCAGCAAGTTTGAGAAGGGCTTGGCCGCTGCAACAAAATTATCAGATGAAGTAAGTTGAAATTACATGATCTTCTCTTCTCTTGAAATTGCATGAGTTGCTAACCCAAGGGCCAGCTGCACATACCTATTTCTCCCAGCAAATGTTTCTAAATAAACTAAACTGGAGCAACCTGCTTCATAATATTATAGTGGATCACCAGCTACTCTAACAAAATTGGGAAAAAGTACACAACTTATTTAAATTTAGGTCTGTTTTCGCACTGTCTTATACTTTAGAGGAAATTTGAGCAAACTGTGATATCAGGGAGTTCAATTAAATTAAACTGGAATAGAGCCCACAAAGTCCCTCACGAGGCACTCTAACAGAGCATCTAAATGTGAAGGATTTACTTGTAGACAAACTTTACCTGACGTAATCTCATGATAAATGATAAATACATAATAACACAATGCACTGTGAAAAAGGCCGGATTTTTATACAGATCACGGAACATATAGATCAGTGAAGGATGGCCCAAGCCTTGCATAATTTTTTGGATTAAACGAGTTTTGGTTCTATCAGAATAGATTTTACTCAAAAATCATTGTCCTTCAACCTTAGAGATTTTATTAACAGAATGCCCCAAGACAATTTTAAGATTTATTTTATTTATTTGCATGTGCAAAACAGCTTCTTCTTTTGACTTATCTTAGTAGAATTGGTTGACAAAAACCCGAGCAAAAGAGTTTGTAACACAGATAAGTTTTGTTTTTATTTTTTTACTAACTTCCTTTTATCCCAATGCGGCAACTTCCTTCTTCCCCAAATAAAATTTAATCTAAGAGGCAATTGTGTTTGGCCATAATTTTGTCTCTCCGAATACATTTAGTTTAATTTAGGTGGAACTCTAGTTCTGTGCGAAGTCGCTCTTTTTGAGTTCCTCTGATTTAGCTGAGTTTGGGTTTCAGAAGATATCCTGAACCTCACCCCAGCAGACAAGTAGCCAGTAAGTTCATCCCATTGCACAAATAGTCTGGACTCCGTAGGCAACATATCCCCCATAAGATTTGAGCCCTTGCTTACCTGTAAGGTATGTCTTGCCCTTTCTGTGTGCATTTTGGATTGGGAGCCTCGCGGTTCAAAGCATGCGAGTCTGATCAATAATGTCAGATGAATCAGAGACAATACATTTGTGTGCAATTTAATGCTTTTATTTGAATTTGTATAGAGTTGTTTCATTTCAACTGCAAATTAAGAGAATGCTCTTCGGGTTCTCAGGCAAGGTTCAGGGATACAGCTGCATTGGACAGGCAAGTGCTTTTAAAGAAGCTTCGGGATGTCCTAGAGGCTTTGAGAGGGCGTGTGGCAGGTCGCAACAAAGACGATGCTGAAGAAGCTATCACCATGGTTCGTTTCATTGCCATCTAGTTTCTTCTCTCCTTTGCCTTTTGGTAGATTTTTTAGTGTTTTTAATTTCTTTAGTGGCTTTCTGGAATTTAAAACTCATTTTTTAAAAACTGATCTTGTTATCAGGAAAGTAATGTTGTGCACAGAAAGATATTTAGATTAAAAATGTTTTGTGGTTTTACAATAACCACTAAACCAACACCAAGAATGATCTATTATAATCAATTTAGCACTGAATGAAGCAAAAAACATGGCATATGCTGTTCAGAGGTGATGCCATTTTTGTATTATCTTTGCATTGTGGACAACTATTAAGTCCTCAAGTTTTTCTCAGTTGTTTTCCTCACGTGATAGGTTCGTTTGCTATTTGATATCTGAAGCCTGAAACTGTAATTTAGACCCAACATAAAAGCTTAAGTGTCTTACCGTTTGCTCTCAATCTCCATGGGTGCACGAGAATTTTTATGAAGCACTTTACATAATAATGATAGCTTTGTCACCATATCTGCTATAAAATGCAAACGTGTGATACATGTTATTTCAAAATTCCTTATTTTAATGGACAGTAATGTAACGTGTTTCTGTTTAACATCAATGATTACTGATAAACCCTAATGACCTGTTTATTCAACCCCAAGGAATTTATAATAGATCCTGTATGAGCTGCTGCAATTCTCAGAATAGACAAATATTTGATGAACAATGAAACAAAAGTTCAAGACTCATGATTGATACTTACTCAACTGCTGAGTCCTACCTGACAGACTTTGTGGAGTCAAGTGCAGAATGCATCTTCTTGGGTAGGGCCACGGCTTAATATTTCTATGAACAATAAAGGCTGGAATACTAAAGTGTGGATTTAAGCGAACATTGCTAAGAATGTAAATACTTTTACAAATTATGAGGAACATTGTCGTGTAAAATATTCTCCAAATAATGGACTGAAGTCAAAGACTTATCTACATGATACAACAGATAATCATGAATGATCAAAGTGCAATTAAGAGGAACCTACCCATTACAGGATGAGATTAGGCACAAGGAAGATCGCACTATCTGAAACAAATAACATAAGTCTGAGTAGAAAAGAATCAGGAGATTTTCAAGGCCTTGAATTCATTTAAATACCATATGGAAGGATGAATAAAGCAGGACTCGTTAATATTGTGGCCCCTAATTTACGTGTCCTCACCATTTTTCTAATTAGTAAGATGAATCAGCTGTAGAATAAGATCTATAATGTCTCAAAACTTGATTAGAAATAACTAGAATAGTCTAATAAAGCATGCTCACCTCAGTAAAAATATTGAATAACATCTAAAACTCAGTTGATCCCTATGAACAACTAAGCCCTGTTGGTCTTGCAATAAAAGTAAACCTAAAGGGGTCAGAAATGTAGCTTTAACTCGTGATTATAACCTGATCAGAAACATAAAATGCATACTTATTTCTTCCTTGAAACCAGAGTGAACCCTAAACAATATGCCACTCTAATGCATTTGTTAAAACTCAAATTGTAAGCCCTTTTTTGTGTGAACAAGATGATTTTTTTTGGTGCAGTCAGGGATTAGGTGTGTATCTAATATGCTGCCCCTCCTTGCGTGTTACTTCTTAAAGTATGCCATTGGGTGAAGGTAAATGCTACTGTTTTTCCTAATGTGTCTTCCCTAATAGAGACTCTCTACTGATGAGATGCTTGAGTATGTAACAAGCTGGTTTTAACTTTTAAGTTGTTTTTGACCAAGTTACCAGGATTCGGATATGGATCCGTCAGATTTTTGAAAAGCCAGGATCCGGATATGGCAGGGAAACGGCAGGTACAAACAATATAAATATATTTTTATAATTTTTTTAAAATATAACTTATATAGAAATTAAAAAAATAGAAATTTTTTAATATATAATTTATATTTACATTTGTAATATACAACACTAATATTACGACCCAATTGGTTGGCTTGAGTGGTTGAGGGATATGATTTGCAAGTGGGGTCAAGTCCTTGGGCTGGTTGCCTGTGTGACATATTGATATCCTTGGGCTGGTTGCCTGTGTGACATATTGATATGTTAATGCTCGATATCTTTGTCGGGTTAAGCATACTATTGTCTACGTCAAGGGTTTACCCTGATCACCACCCATCGACAACAGTAAAGTTTACAGAGGTTTCATGTGCATGAATTACATGGGAAAAAATATAATACTTATATTAAAATAATTAAAATATAATATTTATAACTAATAATTAATATAACACATTAATTGTTTTATGTATGTTAAATTATAAATTTATAATATATAAATAATAATTAAATTAAATAATAAAATTTAATACAATAATTATTTTAAAGTTAAATAATAAATTTATATTATATAAAAGTTTAATATTACACTTATATTATTATTATTATTATTWTTATTTTTTATCTTTTTATTTTTAGAGTTTCGGGGAAACCCACTAGGCACTTCCCCTCATTTCGAGGATGGCAGAGGCTTTTACAATAGCGTGCTTATTTAAGAGCCCAACATATCACTTGCGGGAATTGAACCTGGGTGGGGRAAACACYCCTCAACACAAACCACTTGGRCTAAACCTAATTGACATTAAACTTATATTATATTTATATGAAARYTTAATCTAAAWTAAAACAAATAAACTTTAAAATTTATGTATTACAGTTTATATAAGTTAAATAATAAACTTATAATATATATAGACACTAATATAGACACTAACGGTACTTTATAAGTATAATATAAATTAAACTATAAACGTAACAACATCGAAGTCAACCTGCTATTTTTCGTCGTCCCTTCATCCATGCAGTAAAGCTAAGCGCAAGAAGGTCATAAGTCGATCCACGAAGGCAGACCTATTTGAGGGCTAAACGAAACCAGAGAGGTATCTGTAAACCTACCGTATGAAGGTCGACGCCATCCTCCATGTTACAAAGGTCCATGCCATGCTCCATGTCACGAAGGTCTGTCCTCTAACCA
Source organism: Picea engelmannii (assembly GCA_009831015.1). NCBI lineage: Eukaryota > Viridiplantae > Streptophyta > Pinopsida > Pinales > Pinaceae > Picea > Picea engelmannii. Next base: position 435,743 of record ML780469.1, read on the forward strand.
CATTATTTATTGATAACCTGAATTTCATTTTTTCGCTAGAGCCGCCAGCATGAGAAAATCAAATGAAATATCTCGTTAACATATAAAATTCAAAATTTAAATAATTAGAGTCCGTCGACTTCAAGAAACCATCTATTGAATGATAGTTTGGGTTCAATGAGCTACCAGTGAGTGCGGAGATGAGTATATGGCTGCGTAGGATGATGGTCACCAAGCCTACGAAGAAGGAAATCGCCCAATCGTCAGGATGCATTTCATCTGTAAAAGATGTGTTGTAGAGCGGATTTAGGCGGATCCGGGGATTCGTGGATCCATCCCCTAAGGCTGATGGATCCGATAACTTAGGTTTTTGATTGGTGTCTGCTTTATCCAATGGCATATTGCATTTAGATCTGTTGATTGCTACCTAAGTTCCTTTTCGGCGAGAAAGCATGGAATGCATTATGAGCCTGGGGTTGTGCTGGGATGTCTTATGCATAACCGCATAAGTTGAGATGGTCCATGATATCTTGATAACAATTTTTTGTGAGGCAACCATTCCTCATTAGTTCCAATACGTGGCAACTTTTGAAAGGTTGTTTGCTATCATATGTCCAATATTTTAACTGAAGTTTATGCATTTGATATTGTTGATCAACCTTTGGTTTTATGCTACCCGAGCTTCAATTCCATGTATAAAAAGTCAATATTAGTTGGATGTGGATGTTGCCAAATCTCTTGCCATCACCTTTATGCCTTTACACATTGTTATCCCCATTTTGTGGGATGACTAAGGAGATCGTCTCTTGAGGCCCTCAGGTTGCAGATATGGAGTGCCGAGAGACTACATGACCAATAGTGTCCACTTGCACATAAAGAAGCCCGCTTTGTCACTACTTTTGATCCATTTGTCAACGCATCCACCACACCAGCTGGCTTTCGAAAGGCACTGGGCCTTGTTCCATGAGGTACAAGTCAGGTATTATGGTGAGTGTCATTTCAATATTTGAGGCATTTTGAGTATGTTGTATCTTAGACTGCTTTAGATTTCGTGACATATGCTTGGACATTATGCCTTTTGCCCCGTTTCACCTTGGTGGTTGACATTGTGCCCTAGTAAGTGGTCTTCCTCGGGAATGGGTTTGCTACTGGGGACTCCCTTGAAGTGCCATCGTATCGTTCCAACTTCCCAGCCATACTTACCACTTTCCATCACTTAAAACCCCCCATTTCCTTTTCTCTTGGGATTTTAGGGTGTATTGACCCAAGAAGGGGTTGTCCCTCATTCCATGAGAAGAAGGGACTGAAGGCCCAGTGGGATTGCTGTTGGCTAAAAAGATAAAAGCCTATATATAAACCTTCCAGATGCTTTGCCCAGGGATCACTCGAGAAAGAAATGAAACTCTTCTCTGTAAGAAAAGGGGGACCCACAAGAATAAATGATAGTGAATGCTTAGGGGGTTAGTTGGAGGATAGGAGGTCTCATCATGAGCTGGCCTATCATGATCATGGGTATCTAGTGGTATGACATTATCATTATTTGATCACCAAGCTAGGGTAGTGGCTCTTAGTTGCACAACTATCACGAGCCAACCTTCTCTGCAAGGTATTTGTGAGTGACACTGTCATTATCTGGACACCACGCCAGGACAGTGGCCTTCAACTCGTTCCTTAAAACATGAAAGAAACAAAGAATGGCAAGAGGATGGGCTTGGAAAAAGCGCATTGCAAACGAAGGTGCCACACACCCTCTATAAAGGCATCCATGAATGAGACACTACAACCCCTTGGATGTCATGAACCCCATGCCCAGTAAGTCTTGATCCATAGCCACTTCATCTACTTCACATGGATTAGAGAGGGATCACTTGGGAAACACTCCTTGACCTAGGGAAAGATCTACCCAATAGGACACCTCGTCAACCTTCCCATATCCAAGCTTGGCAAGTTGCATAATGTCTTTGAGCACTTACTTGTTTGACTGGGTAATTTTTGATGCACATGCTTAGGTGGCTCATTTATTGATTTGATTTAACTTGAGATCCTTGGAGGGCGTGCTTATTTGTCTTTGTAGGACCTAGTTGGTGGATAGTTTTGGAAGAATAAGCCTAGCTTGGGTTTCCATGGGGCTTGAAGCCCACAGGTTGGTTGCCAAGGGCCCGCATGCCGGATGACAGAGACGTACCTTTATAGGCCTAAAAGACATCATGGATGACATGACCTAGCCCTTACATGCCAAACATTTTGCCTAGGAGAGGCAAAACGTCACCTTTGGAGGCTTGATGTCACCTAGAGGGCTAGGGTTTGGTGGTGAAGGTGTTGTTTGATGACATGTGGCACATTTTGAAGGAAGGAAGCTTGAAGACCATCAAGAGAGGACTTGGATGAGTGACAAGTGGCCTTTGGAGGCCTAGCCATGCATCTACTACCCTAACGACTTCTTCAAAGTGCCAAAACATCCCCTAAAGGGTTGACATCACCTTATTCTGGGTTTCTTTTGTGTAAAAGTGAATTTTAAGTAAATTGTTTAATATTATTTTGTTGCAAGGGGTAAGATAAGGGTTGTGGACCCCTTATCTTATGTTTTACCCTTGCTAATGTGAACAAACTATGTGAATGACATTTTGTATAAATAGAGATCATAAGATCTCATTTTGAATCATAACTCTCCCATCTTGGAGAGGTACTTGGCTGAAATTTTTGCTACGTTTGGAATATTTCATCTCTCTCTTGCTATTTGTCATGTTTTATCTTGCTATTGGTGGATTGAAGTAGTGCACTACACTTGGAGGATCTATCCCTTGCTTGTTGGTGGAATATTCTTGGTCACTTAGGGTTTGATTTGCATCTATAGTGGAATTGGTAAGGAAAATCTGAATATATTGTCTTTTATTCTTGCTTTCTTCCATAATTTTTCTCGGTTAAAACCTTGGAGGAGTATAAGGGCATACACCCTCCCCAAGGTCCATTTACTTGCTTTGAGAAAGGTTATTTATCACAAGGTGACTTGGAGGACTATAAGTGAGTATACCTTCTAGGTTCACTTTGGTTTGGTCTACAAACCCTAGGAAGTAAAAGGGCTTACACCCCTAGGTTCCTTGTGGATCAAACACATACAATCCAAGGCTGCATTCAAAGTCATATTATTGCTCAAGGTTTTGCCAAGAGAAGTAAACGGGCTTACACCCTCTTGGCATCTCCTAGTTGACTTAGCTATTCTTGGGAATTACAAGGGTGTACACCCCAAAGGGATTAGCCTAGTCATCTTATTCTTTGATCCCATAACCCAATAGTGAGGCACTAATCATTTCAGATTTGCATTGGAGATATGAAATTGTTGCTTCGGGAAACGTGAAATTTCGTGATTCTGAAGTTGTTCCTAGTGGAATCAAATCTATGCTATAAATGCTTGCTTGAGCCACTAGGGCATCTCATTTCTCCAAGTATTTCTTGCTGTTGTTACAAATTTAACCTACAGCCATTAGGGCTGCAGAAAACCCTAACCAAACTCTTCAATAACTTCTAATTTAATCGTTGAAAATTGCGTAAAATCTGCCCATATAATCTACTAAATACAACGCATCTTTTGGCAAGTTTTGAGCAAGTTTTAGTGGTTAAATCGCTTGCTGTAATAATAAGTTTGTTACAGCCATAAGGCTGATAAATATCACTGTAGTAAACTTTTTATAACAGCCTTGCTTTTATGCTAAAGTCTTGCCCTTTCATTCTCGAGTTGAACTAGTCTTTACTAGCTTGTTTCTTGCTCATTCAACTAGACTTTTAGCACTTATTTTGCAGCCCTTATTATCTTTTATATGCTAATATATATCGCTGATTGTTGTTGCAATTAGGGACATCAAACTTAACTTGCTTGTCCACCTAACATACTATATGCAAGTGTGGCTTTTCTTGTGTCTCGGGCAGGTACACACTTTTGCAGGTATCCAAAGACTTGGCAACCTTAAACCACCCAAAGACGAGTCATCAAAGCCATTTTTCTCTTCCATCATTGACCTTTAGGGGGATACTTTTCTTCCTTCCCATCCATCCGTCTCAATCCCCGCAGGGTCACCGTGATCGCCTCCCTAGAGTGACCTAGTCACCTTTGAAGCGTGGGACCTATATCAAGGTGACATTGGGTATAGTGTCCCTCAGTTGTCGCCACTTGGTGATTGGGTCGGGCTTTTCCCAACCTACAACTTGTGCGATAACACATATGATGTGCTTCCTCTCCAGTGTTAGAATGCATGCTAATCAGCTAAGGATGCATTGCATTTGAAAAAATGCTTTCAAAATCGATGGCATGGTGAGGACTAGAGTACTTGAGGTGTGGAAAAATTTCTTTTCTCTTTTAGTACCAATTAAGGACCCCCTTTGTGCAAATCATAAGGGCAGTGGTATTGTTTATAAAGCTACACTTCTATGCATGAAGGCTCTCCAAGTCCCAAAATCTTGTCGATGGTAAATATTTAGAGTTACAGGCTAGTTCAACATGATCTATGTTTACAATGAATTTGACTTAGAATCTGAATTATTCGAAAGCTAAGTCACATGACATTGGGACATGGGATATGGGATACGTATACACTTGAAATGTGACAGAGGGGAACACGTATATATATATAGAATACAAAAGATGTATATATGTCTTTTATATATATTATATATTTCTTTTCCAAGGAGAAAAATCAGTAATTTTATTTATATAAAACAAAATTACGTTATCATATGCCTCATGGCATTCAAAACTAAAGGCTCTGTAGCTAGATTGAGCAACAACTCTGCATACCTGCTTTAAACATCAATGAGCTATATTAGAAAAGATAGTTGTTCCTTGACATAAAAGGTCATTAATTAAATCTTTCAATACAAGTCTCTGAAAGATGGAGATGTTCCAGATACCTCACTCCAGCCCCAATGCCTCTTTTGAGAGGCCATATGCTACCTTGTTCCCATCCTTGTATATATGAGACAAGATATGTGTGAGAAGGTTGTCATCAGTTGTGTTCGAGTGATGCTTCCTTTTGAATCCATTGGATAACCAGTAAAGAATCCCCAAAAATTTGAAGTTGTGTAACACCATATTCTTGAGCCAACTGAATGGTTAGCTTGAGAGCCATCGGGTCACAATAGTTGTTTGTTTCCTGCCTAATGCCAGCTTTGAAACCTATGCTGTGATTTGAGGAGAGATACAAGATTCCTCTTGAGTCTCCTACTGGAGGATTCCCTTGAGAGGCACCTTCAAAGTATGCCCAAGGAATATCCATATTGATGACTTCTTTTTCGCTCAATCTTTTTTGTTTTTCAGACTCTACTCCCCTTCATCCACCACTTCTTGGTAACTCCCCTCGCCTTAGCTGACCATGCTCTTCTATCTTTCTCCCTTCAGGTTGACACCCCCCCTCCTATGACTCACCCCCCTCATGGCCCACCTCGAATCACCTTTTTTTTTGAGGGTGATTTCAGCATCTTTACTTCTCATCTCCGCTAGAGGTTCCCATTTGAGTCCATATTCTCCCGCCCTGCTTTTGCTAATGCCAAATACACTTGTCTTTCATCTGCTATTTGGGAAGCTGCTTTTCAGAGACTAAGGGTTTACCAACCCTCCAAAAGACTGAGGCAACCGCCTCCAAAAACAAAAGAGAGAACTCCAAAATAATCCTTGTGTGTTCAAATGAGCCTCCTCCCCCTTATATAAATCTTTCCTTTTGCTTGCTTCCTTGTTTTTGGGTGACTTATCCCTCGAGTTAGGGTCTTTTGTGTTGATGTTTGGACAACATCGGGAAGACATTCTCTTAGAATAATAATTAATAATATAATTATTGATTTTTAAATATCATATATAATAAGTAAATGATAATAATAAATAGTTATTGTTATTCAAGGGACGCATCCTTTCATGGATGGTCACCATATGTTCCCTATATATGGAACACTCATCATTGTAATAATATATCAATTATATCTCATATGAAGAAAATCAACATGGTATCAGAGCGAGACTAGGCTTTACTCCCTCACGGGAGGGCCTAGGAAAATGAGAGAGATAGCGACACAGTCTCAGATCTAAATTTTCTTTGAAGATCGTTGGGCATCTATTGGAAAGCATTGGGACAAATTTTACCAGAGAGCAAAAGCGAACAACGATCATGATGACCTGATCGAGTGGAGGTGGCGCACTTACTTTCCGTGGTGTCCGAGGGAATTGATCACATTGATGAAGGGTTTCTCATTGATCTGCTAACATAACACAACCCTCTAGGATCCCTCAACCAAAATCACACACCTCAGATCCGAGCAATAGGAGCATCGAATACGAATTAAGCTCGATTCCTTTCTTTGTGATTTCCTGAGAGACCTAGACAAACAACGTGCAAAGAATTTATTTTTGACACGATCAACTGGTCGAGTGGGCTCTGCACCCAGGAAAATGGAGGAATATTGAAGAGACATTGAACATAGGTATTTACATGACTGGAACGAAGGCAACCACTGATGTTATTTTGATAGTCGCTGATTTAATTGGAAGCCAATATCTCTGAAAACAAAATGACAAAAACGTTCTTCACAACTCTGTCGATGGAGAACTCCTCGACCCTGCTTTTGATGGATTCAGACGCCCACTAAGACTGTGAAACCGCCAAGAACAAGCTCACTCAAGAGGGTGCAAGCTCCTATGTGTTTGAGAAATCTTGCCCTCCGCCTTGATTTGTTCCTAGTTCAACATGATATCGAGAATATGTATAATTGGATCTTCAAGGAGAGGCCTAAAAATGCGTTAGGCAAGATGCAGCTTCGTAGTTATATGAATGGGCATGCTAGACTTGGAGAGCCACAGTTCCCTTTTAGTGTCGAGAGAGGGTTTGTTCAGTCTCATCGGATGCAACGAAAACATTACAGAGGCTTGTCCAATCCTCAATGTTTTCATGGGATTGAGGTTTTGCGATCTCCTAACTTGTTGAATTTAAGTGAATTCGATCGGAAGCGATTGATGGAGGTTACTGGTAGGGGTTTGGACTTCTCTGTTCCATTGGATGCAGAGGCATTTTCATCTAGGAGGAACTGTCCTGACATTGATTTTGAGCTTGTAAACAGAAACCCTTTCAACCGCTTGAAGAAGCCTCCTCCGTTGAAAAATTGTCTCAATGAGTCTGGGTTAAATTTGCCTACTAAGCCCTTTAAAGATGTAGTAGAGATTTCTCCAAGTAATAAGAGGAGAAAGGAGTTGATTTCTTTGGACAACATGCTAGTAGCTATGTGCTACTAGTGGATTGCTACGCAGTCGTGAGACTATGGCAGTGGTTGTGTACCACTGGACAATAGTTATGTACTACTATGACATGGAAACAATTGTGTACTATTGGATGACATTGTAGTAGCTGTGTGCTACTGGTTGATTCCAGCATAGTCATAAAGAACGTGGCGGATGATTTGAGCTATCGATGGCATGGTAGTAGCAATATGCTACTAGTTGATTGCAGAGTAATCAGTGGATTACTAGATGAAGGAACCAAGACATTGGTTTCACTAGGAAACCTCGATATGTCTTGGGGGACATTGGTTCCATGAGGGAACCTCGATGTGTCTTAGAGATGTTTGAGGCAGGGATCAAGAGGGAGTACATCGTTCCTCACAACCCTCAACAGAATGGGGTCCCAGAGAGGAAGATTAGATCTATTGTTGAGATAGTTAAGGCGAGATGATTCATGATCAACATTTACCTATGTTTATGTGGGCAGAGGCATCCATGACTATAGTGTATGTTTAGAACATAAGTCCTTGAAGAACATGACTCCCGAGGAGGCCTTCACCGGAGTGAAGCATGAGGTTGGACACTTCAGGATATTTGGTGTTCAATATACATTCATGTACCCAAGGAGAAAAGGACCAAGTTAGAACCTTCAGGTAGAAAGAGTACATTTGTGGGGTACAGTGAGTCTTTGAAGGAATACCAGATCTACATCCTTGGTCAGAGACAGGAAGAGATGGTACTTTCCGAGAGAGCAAGATACCTCAGAGATATTCATGCTATGCCGCAGTTATGAGCCACATCATTGATTCTAAACCTTCCTTTTATGAGGAGTCAACTAGTCATCTAGTATGGAGAGATGACATGATGGAGGCGTATCAGTCCATCATGAAGAATGATGTGTGGGATATTGTTCCGAGACCCGAGGGAAAGTTTGCAGTGACTTCCAAATGGATCTACAAGATCAAACACATAGTTGACAGGAGCATTGAGAGGCACAAAATGAGATTTGTTGCTAGAGGATTCTCTTAGGTGGAGGGAATAGATTATGTGGAGACATTTGCTCCTGTTGCTCGATACACTTCTATCCGAATGATTATATCCTTTGCAACATCCATGGGTTGGAGAGTACATCAGATGGATGTAAAGACAACTTTTCTCAATGGAGAGATTGAGGAAGAAGTATACATCGAGCAACCATATGGTTTCGTGATACATGAGATGGAGTCTCATGTGTGCAGGTTGAAGAAGCCCTTGTATGGACTCAAGCAACCACCTTGAGCTTGGTATGCGAGGATTGATGGACACCTGATGATTTTTGGGCTTCAACAAAAGTGTTGTCGATCGCAGCCTGTATGACAATACTGTTAATGGCGAGTCTCTAATTTTGGTCCTCTACGTTCATGATTTATTCCTCACTGATACAGAGAGCCTTATTGTTGAATGCAAGTATGCGTTGGCCTCTAAGTTTGAGATGAAGGACCTTGGTATGATGCATTACTTCTTGGGACTAGAGGTGTGGCAGAGAACTGATGAGATCTTTATGAGTTAGGGGAAGTACACAGTTGAGATATTGAAGAAGTTTGGGATGTTGAACTTGAAGCCCATGGCTACACCAATGGTGACGAATCTGAAGAAACTAAGTGTGTCTTCTTCCGATTCTCATGAAATTTTTTCGACTCTCTACAGACAACTGATTAGATAATTGATGTATCTGGTTAACACCAGACCAAATATTTGCTATGCAGTGAGTGCACTTAGCCAGTTTATGAGTCAGCCGAGATAGACACACTGGATTGCTGCGAAGCATGTGTTGAGATACTTGAATTAGGGGAAGTACACAGTTGAGATATTGAAGAAGTTTGGGATGTTGAACTTGAAGCCCATGGCTACACCAATGGTGACGAATCTAAAGAAACTAAGTGTGTCTTCTTCCGATTCTCATGAAATTTTTTCGACTCTCTACAAACAACTGATTAGATAATTGATGTATCTGGTTAACACCAGACCAAATATTTGCTATGCAGTGAGTGCACTTAGCCAGTTTATGAGTCAGCCGAGATAGACACACTGGATTGCTGCGAAGCATGTGTTGAGATACTTGCGAGCCACAGTTGGACATGGTCTGAGATATACTTCCAGTATTGATATGATATGGTAGGAATATATTGACTCTGATTAGGCAGGGAGCGCAGTGGACAGAAAGAGCACCTTCGGGTGTTGCTTCACTTTGGGATCTTCCATGGTTTCTTGGTGTAGCAGGAAACGAACTTCTATGGCTTTGAGCACAGCAGAAGCAGAGTACATTGCATTAAGTATGTCAGTCCGTGAAGCAGTGTGGCTTCGCAAGCTCCTTGCAGATTTATCTGAACATGTGTTGGATTCCACCATTAGTCATTACAGTAACCAAAGTTGTGTGAAGATCCCAGACAATCCAATGTTTCATGACAAATCAAACCACATTGAGATCAAGTACCATTACATCTGAGACATGGTGCAGAGGAAGGAAGTACTGGTGTTGTACCTTCCTACAGATGAGCAGGTTGCTGATATTCTTACCAAACCAGGACGAAGTTCAAGTACTTCCGTGACAGACTTGACGTGACACTTATCCGAGAAGGGATAAGTGCGTTGGGGCTTATAGCCCAACGTTCCTTGTGGAGAGCACATGAGGACACGTCCCATGTGGAGAGCACATGAGGACATGTCAAGGAAGTTGACCCTTAACATCACACACTATGGGAGTTGACCCTAGTGTTTCTAGAGGGTGTAGCCTCTAGAAGTCCACATGGGAGTGCCGTGTGTGAAACATTCTCGAGATTGTACTCCTTTGTGAATTGAGTTGAGTTGATCTGTGAGGACACTTATTTGAGAAGGGATAAGTGCATTTGGGCTTATAGCCCAACGTCCCATGTGGAGAGTGTTATCGCTCAGTTTGTAGTATAGGTTAAGTAGCTTGAAGGCAAGAGTCAAACTGGCGTAACA
>ML780469.1:476404-488301 GCA_009831015.1 Picea engelmannii
AACTGTCAAGCTGGAAGCTCAGTACTCGTCTTGCTTTACGTCGCAGCAATCAAGCTGGAAGCAAGAGACTAGACTGGCTTTTCGTCACAGCTTCTCAAGCTGGAAGCACAGTACTAGTCTCATCTCAACGTCTTGCTTTACGTCACAACACTCAAGCTAGAAGCAAGATACTAGACTTGCTTTACGTCACAACTTCTCAAGTTGGAAGCACGGTACTAGTCTCATCTCAATGTCTTTGCTTTACATCACAACACTCAAGTTGGAAGCAAGATACTAAACTGGCTTTAGTCACAGCTATCAAGCTGGAAGGACTGTACTAGTCTCATCTCAATGTCTTGCTTTACGTCATAACAATAAAGTTGGAAGCAAGATACTCGTCCTGCTTTACGTCACAACAATCAAGCTGGAAGCAAGATACTAGACTAGCTTTATGTCGCAGGATACTAGATCGGCTTTACGTTCGACAACACATGTATTCCAATAGAGGACGAACACCTTTAGTAACCACTCACACAACCAGATCAAAGATCAACACACCAATGTTTTTACGCAGTAAAACCCTTGTGGGGAAACATCCATGACCCTAGCCAATGTGGCCACTTGGAGCAATTTATTAATGCAAAAGAAAATATTATAGAGAGATTTACAAGAGAGTCTCTCACAATCGATCATCGTCAAATGACCCTCCATTCTCTTTAAATAGAGATCATGGATCCTTATAACATCATCCTCTTACTATGAGAAGTGTATTTTTGTTGGATATTCTGAAGATGTCAAAGGTTACAAACTTCTTCAACCTCTTTCTAATGAAATTATTATTATAAGAGATCTTAAATTTGATAAAAATCTCTTGGCCCGTGAGCCTAATTCGACGTTTGTGCCTTCTTCAACTTGCGAGCCATCTTCAATGTTTGTGCCATCTTCTGCTCCTATTCTGGTTTCTTCTTCTTTAGATGACGACAATGAGGATGAAAATCCACTTCCGTCTACTCACCTTCCTACAGATAAGTCCATTGAACATGAACCTGCAGTAGCACCACAACTTCCTAGAAGGGTCTGTTCAACTAGAGAAGCAACTGGTGACGTTGCCAGTGATCCTTCAGATCGGGTCGAACACTTTTTCAGTTCCAACGAGCCTCTTCTCTTTTGGCTCAAGTTTCAGAGACTTATGATCCAAAAACATTTGCGGAAGCTTCAAGTCATCTAGATTGGGATACACCAATGAATGATGAGTATCGCTCTTTACTGGCGAATGATACTTGAGATCTTGTACTTCTTTCGAAAGGAAGAAAACTTGTTAGATGTAAATGGATGTATAGAAATAAGTATGCATCAGATGGAAGTGTTGAAAGACATAAGGCTCGATTAGTTGCCAAAGGGTTTTCTTAAGTTGAAGGCATAGACTATAATGAAACTGTTGCCCCTGTAGCCAAAATGAATTCCATCCGCCTTGTTCTAGCCCTTGTTGCCTCACATAAATGGGAGGTCCATTGGATGGATGTTAAATCTGCCTTCTTGCATGGGGATTTGCAAGAAGAAATCTACATGGAACATCCACCTGGCTATGTCCAGAATGACTCAAGCCTTGTTTGTCATCTTAAAAAAATCTCTTTATGGTCTTAAGTAAGCTCCTCGAGCTTGGTATGCCAAAATGGACAACTTTCTTCTTGACACCGACTTTTCTAGATGCCATTCTGACCCTAATGTCTATACCAAGAAAGTAGGAAGCCATCTCATAATACTTGTTCTTTATGTTGATGATCTTATCCTCACTAGTAGTGACCCTAAAATTTTAAACCATGTGAAAACCTGCCTTAAGAAAAAATTTGAAATGACTGAATTAGGCTATTTGCACTATTTCCTTGGCCTCCAAGTTTTGCAAACCAAGGAAGGAATTTTTCTTTCCCAGTCTAAGTATGCTTGTGAGCTTCTTCGTCGCTTTCACATGGAAGATTCTAAACCAGCCCCTTCTCCGTTCTAGTTTACAGTGAAACTTGCTTCCACTTGTACTCCTCCTGAAGTTGATGCCACTTTGTACTGTCAGTTAGTTGTTGGCCTCTTATATTTGACTCATACTCGTCTCGATATTTCCTTTGTTGTTGGTCTTGTTGCTCGGTATATGCAAACACCCCATGAAATCCATTGGGAAACAACTAAAAGGATACTTCGGTATGTTCGAGGTACAATTCAGTACGGGATGCATTACAACTCGGGGGGGGGGGGCACCTTTATTGGTTGGTTTCACCGATTCAAATTGGGCCAGCGACCTTGATGATCAAAAGGCTACTGCAGGTTATGTTTTCAGCCTTGGTTCATGAGCTGCCACTTGGGCCTGTAAGAAACAAAAGACTATTGCTCTTTCTTTAGCAGAAGCAGAATACCTAGAAGAAACATAAAATATATACATATTTCCGCTGCAGATTTGTAAAAAATAAAATAAAATAATAAGGAAATTCTGTTGTAGTTCTAGTTAGTCGCATTACTTTCTACACTGATTGGAGAATCTGAGCTACTATTGTAATGTCCCCATCCACCTAGGAGTCACAAGGGAGAAATTCCGCTAGCCGAATAAGTTCCCGTGGGCTAAGGCAGACAATGACCAAGGGAACATGACTTGCCTATGAAAGACTTTATAAAGTTAAATTGGGAAAAAGGGGGACATGGATCCTAGGCTAACGAAAAGTCACTTTTAAATTATAAAAGTGAAGGAGCCACTAAAGTGACTTTAATAAAATAAAATAAATAAGTGAGCAGAAAAAAACAAGTGAATATTAAAAGGGGAAAATGAGGAGTCTCTCCTCATTCTTGCATTTGCTCATTTGAGAAAAAGATTTTGGAGAGCTCTTGAGAAGAGTGACTAGGGTTTTTGGAAACCCTTCTTTGTTCACTGGTTTCGGTGTTGCAATGATACACCCTAGCTGGTTTGAGATAAGAATCATTCAGATTTCGACGCTAGACTTCATTGGGATAGTTTGGTAACTAAAGTTGAATGCTAAGTTTGGTAACTATTATACTGGCTTCTAAGTTTATTCATGTATGGGGGTGATTTTGAGTTAAGAAGGCAGATTTGAGCATTAAGAGGGCGAATTTGCTGATGCTGGGTGAGTTTCTGAGTTATGGGGCCGAAATGCTCATGAGCTGGGCGCAACTTAACTACTGTACCACTGTTTAGGGAGATGGGCGTATTATTGGTTGAGTTATTGGCCATCGGGGGAAGTCGAGCTGCTTTCTTGGGGCTCCATTCATTTTATTTAAAGTCTGGTATCTCTGTGTGGGATGCGTTAGCTACAGGAGACTGGCCAGTGGAGGGGTCGAACGCCATTCCAGACTTATTTCTTCACTTGCTGGGGTTGCTGCAACTGTGAAAGAGTCGTGTAGGCAATGTGGAAGGGATTTACTGATAACTGGAGGCTTGTACCTTGATTTTGGGCGGCCATTTCTCTCACCTCCCTTGCTGCTGCACAAAGGATATCAAATATATTTTTTCTGCCTTATTCTAATTGCACAGGCAACCTACAACAAGTCATAACCAGGTTTGCAAAACACTTATATGATGATCCCATTTCTATCTTGATAATAATTTAGGATTCATCTACAAGAAGCACAAATATGCATGTTTTCATGTATACTACAACTAATTTGGCATTCTGGATGTTTTTTTTGAATATAAATGCAATATATACATATATAACGCTCTTAGGACGCTCTGCTCTCGAGGTTTTATGGGAAATGGTGCTCCCACTCCCGCTCTCGCTCCCATGCTCTGGCAAACTTGCTTGCAACATTTGATTGTCAACTTGGGTAAAACCAAGGCTATGATCTTCAATCGGTCGAAGAATGTCCTCTCAATCTACCACTTCTACTTCAAGGGGGTGGAAATGGAGATCATCATAACCTATACATACTTGTGGGTTTAGTTCTTAGGGTGTATATTTGGTTTTAGGAAGGATCTATAGCCCTAGATCAACAAGGGTTATGGTTCCCTCGTTCTTCTTGAGAGATAGTGCTTCTAGAACTAGTTTTAGGACATATTGTCCAAGATGGATGTCATGAACAACATTATTAGGCCCACATTCCTATATGGTTCTGAGGTTTTGGGACTTGGCTTGTTAGAGTCGAACTAGGCCATGACAAAGAGAGTTCAGGTCCTCATTCTTTGCCGCATTATCAAGAGCAACATGATATCTTCTTTGTTATCACAAGATTTGTACTTGTGTAAAGCCCTTCACAAGATCCCCAAATCTTGTGTAACTATGGAATAATCTACCATTGTCGCCTAAGTAGAGATTTCCCTCATTTTAGTGATAGAAGAGGTCCACCACAAGGGAGGCTTCCCTGGTGACCTCAAGGGATCAAATAACAAGATTTAGCCAAGCCTATCACCCCCTATCTTGATCACCTGTTAGTTAGGTCCGTTAAAAAAATAATATGTGTGCTCGTTTCACCACAGACAATATAGAAATATTGTCACCCAACCATAGGCACACATGCCACCTCGAGCACCTTAACCTGATAGACATAATAATTCGGAAAACAAACCCTAGAACCAATAGCCAAACAATGTAGTGTACCTCTCTCTCAAGGCTAGTGTACCAAGCATAAAGTCTAAACCATAACCGGGCAGTAAGCCCAACCATAACCAAAGTCCAAGTCACCATTGCTACAACTACAACTCTCCTCCAGTCATGCACACCACTTGTCCTTATGCAGTTGTGAGTGTGTGAGTGACAAATGAGCTCTAGCATCCTCTTATTTATAGTCTTCCAAGTGACCTAACTGGGCTGACTTCTCTTTCTGGAGATTAAAAACTCAATATTACTTATTCTCTTGAGCCGACTTGTCTTCGAGGGTTATTATCCAACGTTTTAGGGTTTCTCTTGCTTGCTGGAATATTCTAGTCTCGTCAAAGGTTACACTTAGAGGTTAATACCTCCCGCAGCTACCATAATACTAACACTCCCTCCTAGCTAGGGAGGTATTAAAGGCAATGGTCTTGAGCACAAAAAGACCATTAAACCAGTAGCATCATCATAGCCACACAAGCTATCTCATGATCAAATCACGAGCACCATCATCACTATCCAATTGGATAGTGTCCATGGCAATCAAAACAATTCCATTAAATAGAACACAACTGTGTCTATTCATAGTAGTATACAACTACTATCCAGTGGTACACAACCACTCCTAGTAGCACACAACTACTAATCAATGACATATAGTAACTACCAGTGGAGCACATCCACCACCGTAGCATACAACCACTGTCCAGAGACATACAATCTCCACAACAATCATATCATCTGATATCAATTTGCATAACAACATCATGATACAAACTGAGTCATCTAGGCCATTCTTGCATTCACATCTGTGAGATTTGGAAGAGCATCTGCTCTCAAAAAGTAGAACATCAGCCATGGGCTATCTGGACTATTCTTCCCAAGCGTAGAAGAATAACTGTCCTTGATTTCTGAGCCTGGTCCATTCACCTAACTAGGCCATTCTTTCAACACTAATCACAGTGCAACTTGGAGAGAATGAGTCTGCCCTAGGGAATGCCTGTCCCTGATTGCTAAACCTGGACCATTCACCTAACTGGGCCATTCCTCTAGCACTAATCACAGTGGAACCTGGAAAGAATGAGTTTTCCCTAGGGAATGATTGTCCGGACCATTTCCTATGGAAATGACTGTCCTGCACCAACTTCCTATAACGGACCATTCTTCGAAACTACTCATAACTGTGAACTTCGAAAGAATGACTTCCCGGAGAGGCGGATCATTCTGCTTGACCACTACTCAGAGTGACTGCCAAGAAGAATGACTATCCTAGACCATTCCCCCACACTGGCCACAAGGGGAATTGCTGTCTATGGTACATCGACAATCTATCAGACCATTTTTATTACGAAAATGACTGTCCGATCTGGACCATTTTCCGAACCGAAAAATGCATGTTCGTCAGAAATTTGGGGCCACTTTCTGGACTGGAAGGTGACTGCCCTACTTGGACCATTTTTCGAACTGGAAAATGACTGCCCATAAATCAATAACATATCAATGCTCCCTCCCAACCTGGGAGTAATCTCTTCTTTTTCCAATAAGGAAGTCATCTCCACGAGTACCAGCTTGTCCCTTAAGTACACAAACTTTTCATCTTGGACAGAGGCTTTACCAAAATATCTGCTATTTGCTCATCTGTGAAGATATACTGGAGAACCACTTCTCCCCTCTGGACTCTATCATGGAGAAAGTAATACTCTATCTCAATGTGCTTCGACCTGTCATGGAACACCGGGTTCTCTGAAAGCTTCACACAACTCTGATTATCACAATATATCATGGTCGAATCCAACACCTGATCAAACAGTCCAGCAAGCAACTTACGGAGCCACACTGCTTCCGTACAAGCATCACAAGCTGTAATTTACTTCGCTTCTGCAGTGCTGAGTGCAATAGACTTCTGTTTCCTGCTAGCCCATGACATTGTGGAAAAACTCAAACTGAAACATATCCAAGTAGCACTTATTCTGTCATCTGCATTCTCTGCCCAATCTGAATCGATAAATCCATGCAGCTATATATCATAACACAAACGTCCCACAAAGCAAATATCCGACTGAGTATTCTCCAAATACATTAACGAGCCAATCGATTGTCGATACAGAGATGGGTCTACTGGATCAAAGTTTCTCAACTTCTTCAGATCTGTCATAATGGGAGTTTGCCATGGATTTGCAATCCATCATCCCGGACTTCTGAAGAACCATTTCAATATACTTCCTCTGTCATAGGAAAGTTTTTACCACGCTTTTGCTCTACATGAGAGGCTTTGCACAAAGTATGCTTGAATCCATACAAGGTCTTCTTCCATCTGCATAGAAGGGTCTCTTTCTGGTATACCTCAAAACCTTGAGGTTACTCTACATATGCTTCTTCTTCAATTACTCTGTTGAGAAGAATATTCTTTACATTCATCTGATGTAAACTCCAACTCATGGATACTGCAAGAGATATAATGGCTCAGGTAGAGGTATGTCTGGTTACTGGAACAAGCTGTCATCATTGTCTTCTCCCTCCTTCTAGGAGAACCCTCTAGCCTTGAGTCTCGCCTTGTATCTATCAATGCTTCCATTCAGTCTTTTTCACAAATTCTCACATACATTGTTCTTCATCACAACTTCCTTCCATTCCTTATGTTGACTGCTTCTAGTGGGTTCAAACCATGCTGGTAGTCTTATGATTCTCGGTATAATAACTGATTCAATTGGTTGTTTTGACTTTTCTTTCTTTCTTGGAATCTTCATGTTCTTCCTCATGTTTCTCTTCAATGTTGGAGTCCATGGAATCTTCTATAGATTCTATGCCCTTCCTTTCTGAAGGTTCCAACTTCTTGTTTTTGTCATAGGAACATAAATGTAGATGCACAACCAAGGATATTCATGGCTTCTTTTCAAAGAAGACTTCTTCTAGAGTCAAACTGACACGTGCTTCTTATCATGGCTGCTACTTCTAATGAATAACATGGACAAATACTTTATAGTCTTAGCGGATTCTTTAATGGATCACATCATTGAGGATTAACTCCCTCCTGTTATCCCCCACTTTTGGGGATAACTAGGAGATTATGTCTCGAGGCCCACAGGTCCTAGACATGGAGTGTCGAGAGTCGGATCAAATTTAGCATGGCCCTGGAGGGCCCATCTTTTCTCCCTTTCAACGCCTCTACTCTGTCAGCAGCAACAACATCCATCACCATCGGCTTGGTCTTGTGTCAGAGATGGTTCTTGCTCCATGAGGTAATGAGTCTGGGTATCATGGTATGTGTCACTCTGATCTTCAAAACCTTTGAATGTGTGCATTTAATTCCTTTTGTTTCTAACAAATGCTTGGATCTTATACTTGCCCACTTGACCATGTCTGGGGGGAATGATAGGATGCCTTAGTAAGTCTGTGTCCATAGGTTTTGGTTTTCCATTGGGGGGATTTCTGAAAAGCCATCGTCCGCTCTCGTCGTAGCACCACCTTTTCATCTTGCTTCCCGCTCATCTATCCCATTACACTTGTCCGGGCACTCAGTTGACCTATCATTTGAGGATTGCACCTTACCTCGTGGGAAGAAGGGGCTAAAGGCCCATAAAGTAAAAGCAAGCTGGCAAAAGATAAAAGCCTAAGAATAAAACCTCGAGATGCTTCGCCCAGGGATCCCCTAGAAAGCAATAAAAGGCTTCTCAGCAAGAAACAAGAGGGACCCGTAAAAATAATAAAACAAGACCTAGTCAGAGGATAGGGGGTCTCATCACGAGCCATCTTATTAGGTCCATGGGTACCTAGCAGTATGGCATTACCACCACCTGGTTACCACGTCAGGGTAGTGACTCTTAGTTGCATGGCCAAGAGAAAGGGGGTCTCATCACGAGCCAACCTTCTCAATACTGTAAAATTACTTGTGGGTAACGCTGTCACCACACCAGAGCAATGTCCCCTGATTAGCTTCTTGAAGAAAAAGCAATAAGGAATAAAGAATAAAGAATAATAGGCATGAATGGCTTGGAAAAAATTGCATCCAGGACAGGTGCAACTCGCCTTCTACAAAGGCACCCACAGGTAAACTTTGCATCCTCTGCCCTCACTGCACCCACTTGCCTGGACATCCCTTATCCACATCACCCACTTAAATGGCCCGGATGAAGTCTTTTGCGGAAACTTTCCTCTTCCAGTGGACACTAGCCCAATAGGACGCCCTGTCACTTTCTCCAAACTTGTATTGCAGGCTTGTATAATGTCTTTGAGCTTTTAACTGGGGTAATAGGGGTTTTATGCACATGTTTAATAATATTGATGATGAGATGTGATTGACATTGCTATGATCCCTGTGACTTATGAGCCCATGGAGGGCGTAGCTGTTGATGTGTAGGATCATGCCTGACGGATAGGTAACATGTTGGACCGGTACACATGGGGAGATGATCAGTTCGGACCTCCATGGGGTTGAAGAGCCCACCAGATGGATGTTGAGACCCCAGTAGGGGGCAGAGACGTGACAGAGGGGTTTGCACATGAGAGAAGGAGGACGTCTTGCAGAGGCACCTCGACAGAGCTTGACCTAGGGAGGTTGTCCCCTTTTCTGTGGAACGTTGGCCTTGGAAGGCCTAGGACGTCACCCATGAGATCCATGATGTCATCCTTGCTTCATGGACGCTTTGGCAGATGGACAAGACAGTTTGGTACGTGTGGCAGCTTGGAGAAGCCCAAGGAGGGCTAACGTCTTGCTCCTGGAGGTTGCATTTGTCCTAGAAGGGGCTAACATCACCCTAGAGAGGGGATGATGTCTTTCTTTTGCTTGATTAGGGTTTTATTTTAAGCATTTAATGTAAAACAATATGATTTTAGTATTTTGGCCTTGTCAGCCTTTTTCATGACCTAAAAAGTAAAATTAGGTCATGGTACTGTATAAATTGAGGGTTTTTACTTTGATTTTTTAGATGATCTCTCACTCACTCATGAGTGAGGTCTGAAATTTGCGCTACACTTGGAGTTCTTGGCTGAAATTGTGAGGTGCACTTGTTGAAGGAAGTCTTTATTTGGCATTTATCTTGGTGGAAGGTGTTACAACTAGGGTTTGCTACTTGATTTCTTGGTTAAATGTAAGTAAATTTCTGCAGAACTTCTTGAATGAATGGTTGTAGTGTTATTTCTCTTGCATTTATGGTTATAATTTTGCTGATTAAAACCCTAGGGGACAAGCACACATAGAAGGTCCTTGTCTCATGTCCCCATTAAGAGTTTTGGCCATTTCATTTGCTGAAGTGAGATAGAGCCTTGCCCTAGCAACACTCTACTCTTTCATGCTGAAGAGGATTGAGCCTTGCCTTAGCAACACTCAAATCTATCTTCTTTTATGCTAGCCGTTTTACTTTTCTGAAACTAAGAAGGGGAAAACACATCAAGGCCTAGATCCCCTACACCTTGATGAGCCGATTTTCCTAGGATTTGCTTGGTGAAGCCTTGCCATAGCAGCACGTTGCCTGCAAAACCTCTTGTCTTAGTTTTATGCCACCTTTTTGAGCTAGCCATTTTTGGCCATTGAGCTAAGGAAGGAGGAGAGAGCACTGAGGCATAGTTCCCCCACACCAAAGTGAGCCTCTCTCCCCTAGGGTTTTGTCGTTGAGGCCTTGCCATAGCAACACTTCAAGGCTTGACCCTCCCGTCCTTAGTCTTACTATCATATTTGATCCTTCAGCTTCTGTGTCCTCCTTTTGACTCCATTAACCCCAGGAACGCACTGATCTAAGGCCTAGCGTGTGAGTAATTGTGATAAAAAACAACTCTTAATACTTTGAACAAAACCGTAACTATTCTAACCCTAGCCTAGACTAACCCTACTAACTCATTTGCTGCCGTCATCCTTTGCTATTATCATCATTGTGCATTTATCATTTATCGTTTTACTTATGAGCAATTGAATGGTTGTTAAAAGGCATTACCTGAATGAAGTGTTAATTGTTACATTGAATGCCATACACTTTCAACATTTATTGAAGAAGTGATATTGTACATCGTTGTTATTATATAAACATTGGCTTCGTCAATATTTATTTCTTAATTGCTTATATATCAGATAGTCATTGATTATATGAAGTACTAACCAAGCGAGTAAGCTTGCATATATATATTTCTTGTTGCTTTGTCTCGGGCGGGTGCATCTCCTTTTGGTTATACTTTCTCTTTATTGGCTGTTTAGCCGGACTATCTGCTCGATGGTGATTTGTGAGGGGGAATCTATCTTTTAGCCTTCAATCCTTTGCCTTCTCAAAACCCCAGGTCACCGGTGACGTCTCCCCTGGGCCTTACCTCCCTAAACAGAAAGAACCTTCCTATCGAGGTGACATTGGGTGGGATTGGTTCAGTTACGACAGTTTGTCTCTTTACATTTGCCTTTTATCCTAACTACAAACTGTGCGATAACACCTCCTAATCCCAACTTCATGCCTGAATGACCAATATGCATGCTCTTCTTTTGGAACTTTGTAATTAGCTCCCTCCATCCGAGAGAGTCCATGCTTTCGTCTGCATCCTTCTTGCTTTCTGTAAAGTATCACAAGTCTATTCTAGTTTCCTCTTGATTATTGACTTCTTTCTGGTCTTGACTCCTTCCGGTCTTTAAGTTTGATTCTGATTGCGGTCCATTTGGTAGTTGTTACTTACAAGAATTGTCACCAAAGGTTGTCAACGTACTTCATCCTTTTCAAATACATAGTTTGACTAGTAGTCATTGTAATGGAAATCCTTATCTTGTTATTCATCCATAGGTGTTCTTTCATTGATATTGACCATCTTATCTTCCAAGAAATAGATACACATGATACGTACAAGAACTATGTAAACATGATATGTACAAGGACTAGGTTACAAAAGAATATTGTTACCTTGACTAGAAGAAAAAGTCTGCTTCATCCTGCTTGACTTTCTTTGAGGGTCCCTTTTCTTTGGCTACTGTTGCTTCGTGTGTTTCCTTCCTTTTCTTTAATTCAGGAAATTGGTTCTTGTAGTGACCATATTTTCGAAAGTTGAAGCATTTTATTTTTGACATATCCCTTTCTTGATTTGGTTTCTTCCTTAAGCCAAACTTCTTCTTATTCATGAATTTCTTGAACTTTGTTGTGTACGCTTGATCATCATCTTTCTTTTGGGATTTCTCTTTTGCGCTAATCCTTGATTCTTCTTGTGCACAACAAGTCCAAAGTTATTCAAATGTGGGATACTCCTTTCTTGTGTTCATACTTGTGGCAAATGCATCCCATGTCTTGGGTGTTAATGTTTATGCCTGTTATCCCCGATTTCTAAGGATAACTAGGAGATCATGTCTTGAGGCCCATAGGTCCTAGACATGGA
>ML780469.1:500946-516249 GCA_009831015.1 Picea engelmannii
AGTAAAAATGTACACTTCACTCAAGTATAAACTCTTTTGTTGAACTCTTCTCTTTGTCATCGTGTCAAGTGACTTAGTGGTGTATATGCACACCAACCTCTGTCTTATTTGCAGGCACTGGGCAGAGAGAAGAGTGGTTGAAGGGAAAGACAAAGATGTGTTATGTGTTTTCTGATGATATGGGTTTAGACAACAGTGTTGAGTTGGCAATGTCATCATTTATGTTAGTAACTTAGTAGTTACTAAGTTAGTACTAGTTGTATGATCGAATTTGTATCAAAATCATGTAACTATTTACAGTTTAATTATTCCATTTTTGCATGTGTAATTCATAATTTAAATTTATATATATAACGTGTCCTCTGTGTCCTATTTTCGAGGGTCGTCGTGCCCGTGTCGGATACTCGTATTTCTGTGTCCTCCGTGTCCCGTGTCCCCGTGTCAGGTGACTTAGGTTAAAGCCCTAAAGTGAAAACACTTTTGGGCCTTAGGCTTTTAACCCTATCAAGGATGCTTCACAAACTTGGACGAATAAAACTTTATGAGGAAGAGAAACACTTATGTCTTCCCTTTAGGGTTTCAACAAACAATGATACTTGCAACAAGATAGCAATTTAACCGTTAACATCAACAAGAAACAATAAAATTGCAGAAAATTACTTACTTCTTCCAAGAATCAAGAGGATAAAACCCTAATTTTCAGAAATTATCCATCCAAGAGAGCAACACATCCAAAAAAATCCTCCTTCAAGCATAGTGCATAAGAGAAAAGAGCCAAAGAGGCTGAAATAACGAACTTTTTAAGAGTGTTACCCCACTAATGAGTGAGGGAAGTGATGATTAAAATGCACTGTAGCGCTAGCCTTCTAATTTGAGGCCAAACCTAGCACTTTGTCCACATAATAAGTGAAAACTAAATAATAAGTGGGGCCGAACCCTCAAGTAACCTCTACAAAATTATAAAATACAAAAATGCTACACGTGTGGTGATGTCAAGCCTCCAAAGGCTAGGAGAGGCCCCCCTAAGGCCACGTGGCATCATCCCAAGGTGGAGTAATGGCAACGATGTGTCTCCTCTCCCATGGTCATGCCAAATCATCACTGGCACCCCAAATTTCCATTAAACCCTAGCACCGTCAAACCTTAGAAGATGATGTCATCATCAAATGGAGGCCAACGTCAAGGGTCCAGGGTAAAGGAGGTTACATCTCTTCTCTGTGTAATATTCGATTGTTTGTTTGATCCAGTGAATAATAAGCCATGGGGTAGTCTGCCTAGGATGTGGGATTTCAACCCATCTGTGTGCTATCATGACCAAATTTGCTCAAACCAAGCCCATCTGTCCATTGTCCAAGTTTTTGAAGATGTGAGAGCTCATGTTGGAAGGTGACAAGTCACTGGGTGACTCACTGCTCGACATCACATGTGCCAAAGCCCTGCAATAAGGGCACAACATCCTAGGTGAAAACCTAGGATGTCCCTCAAAGAGCCATGTTAGGGCCATTCAAAACAAAGCAGAATATATATCAAAGTAAACCAATGTTCATAAGAGATATTAGTCCTTGAGTCATGCAAAGTAAGGTGTTACTTAAGATATAAGCCATGTAAACAATTCTCCTCAGTATCCCCTTCAAGCATCACACCGGCCCAGGACCTCATGTGAGTTGGCAAGTTTGAATATGGGAGGGCCTTCATCCAACCCTATTAGGTGTGCCAACCAAGACAGGGAATAAAAGACCCAGGTAGAGGGATAGGTCCCGAGGGAAATAGTGAAAGAAAGAAACCCTTCAAGAGTAAGTGTGATAGTGGTATGAATTTTGGCTTACTTCATGGCTTATGGTGTCATTAAATCCATTTCTATGAGTGCCTTTGTAGAGAGAGCACTTACTGCTTGAGATACCCTTTCCTCGATACTTTTTGCATTCCGAGCCCCTTAATTGCCCTTTGATACCCTTTTATTATTTGCAAGTCCCCTTTATAGGTTTCAAGCTTTTATTCTTTCATTTTCTTACTGGGCTATGGTGCTGTTATAATTGTGCATTCAGTGCATCAAGACAAGGGGCGATTACCATTAGAGGGGTAGAGCTCAAGCTAACCTATGGATTTTTTATGTAACATATACATATATAACAATTGCATCAATCTTTGGGCCTTCAACCCCTTCTTCTCATGAGAATGGACCATGACCCTTTATCGAAGTTTAGTACATTGTAAGAGGCTCTAGGATGGAAAGTGTTAAGTATGATGGAGAACGAAACGTTACCCTTGTGAGGACCCCCAGTAGAACCCCTTTTCCCTGGCCGGTGACATGGGACTAGGGCACAAAAGCTGATCACCAAGGTGAAACAAGACAACAAAAACAACTTCCCAAGCCAATGATCCATTATCCAACTTCAACTAATGATCCTCATCCACATGTCCAACAAGTTTAAGCATAACACTTCGCATGAAAGGACTAACAAACCTCATGGTGATGATGGCTTACCATTTCCCATACACTAAGTTGTCTGTATGTGATGAGCCTTGGTTGATCTGTATTTACAAGAAATATCTGAGGGGCACTGCTGGGCTGCCATTTGTGGACACGCTGATCATCATCATGGTCAGGATCATTGTCTCCATTGCGGGCCGTGAGACATGATCTCCTCTAGTTACCCTTAGGCATGGGGGTTAACACCCCCAACACATCATTTAGGTGGAGTTTGTAGCCCATGCCTTTTGGATTGAGACCATTTTTGGATTGGTTTATCTTTAGCATCATGTTCAAAGCCTAGTTGATTTGACCATCTATAGGGACTGGTACCCTTACCTTGCATGTTATTCTTTGAAGGCTATAGCCTCGACTTGTCCTCTTGGGTGGTTCATTGCTTGTTTGTGGCGGTCACATGTCTAGTATAGTTAGTTAGTACCTTAATAGACTGCCTTGCCTTGTTCATATATGCCCTTGGTCAACTCTTGTTGACTAAGCAAGAGTTGAATAGAATTATTTGAGAGGACATTTACATATAATATATTCAGGTTACTTGGATCGTCCCCCTAGGTTGTGGATAAATCCCAAGATGGCCTTCTATGCAGAGCACTTCATGAAGTGGAGGGATAAGCTGATTGTTTGACTGTTTTACACACTTTTTCACTGGTTGTATTCTCTTAGGATCCCATTAGGACTATTTTGGGTTAGTTCATATCAATTTTGGGTGGAAGCTGATCATCATATCACACGAGTGGATGGGATCTGCCAGCTCTTCCAACTCTAGGAGATCAAGACATAGAAGCGCTTCATCTTCTGCTGCTGCATATATTATGTGATCCGTGGTTCGTATTGTTGCCTTTTCAACAAGTCCCAAAATTCCCTCTCCACCATCTTCTGGTGGTTTGATTAGCAGTGCTTGCTCTTGTTCACGGGGAAGCCTTTTGAACTTTGATCTCACTCACTACGACCTCCCTCCCGACTTGAGACTACTATGGTGATTATATCTTTCCTTTTGGTGCTCCCAGCTAACAAGGGCACCGAGAGGTAGGCATCAAACAACACCATATCAGACGTCAAATCCGTGAGACCACGGGAGGCATTCCATGACCCCCCCACAAGACCCTTATGGAGTTGTCTTAGATCTCGGGACAATTTATATAGTAACAATAGACAATTGATTATCTCAAATATTGACAGTGGGTTACATTGTCTGGACAACGAGACATGCCATAGACCAACTCTTCCAACTCTTCTAGGTCTCTTGGTCAGTCATCTATCAAGGTTTCTTCTCTACAGGCTCATATGTTAGGAGAGATTCAGATATTGAGATTCTTGGCTCAAGGGAGGGAAGCTGCCCCTCCTCTTCACACTCAAGCGACGACATCAGGTGGCATTCAGGTTCCCTTCTGAGTACTCCCTTGTGATACACTCCTTTTCCCAGGGTTTCGGTTCTTAGCAGTGCCAACATATTTATGCCTGCATTACTGCTTTCTATACTGTTTGATTTTAGACTTTAGATCTTAGATCTTTGTAGATTAGATCTGCTTTAATCTTGCTTTTATAGGAGTGGCCTTTGTGCTTCTGCTTTATAACGACACTGATGTACTTAGCAGTCCCATTGACCTATTTTTGGTCATTTCTTGGACAGTAATAAAATGATCTTATCTTCTCTTTTATTTTAATTGATTCTTTCTCATTGTTACTCTCAAACTTGTAACTACAGGTGAATTCGAATTCAACAGTATTATTTCTCAACTCATTCTTTCTTGTTTGAACTATCTACTTCTGCAATAGCTTGTATTATCAAAGCATTTAATACTATTTCCACATTTTGGAGTTGAAAGAGTATTGATATTGTGTACGCATTATTCATTATGTTGATTTTTCATAGTTGGTAATGCTAGGCATCTGATGAGGCAAGAAGAATGGTTGAAGAGGCAAGGGCTGTTGCCCATGCTGAAATTGAAGTTGCTAGAGTAGCTGCACTCCGTGTTGAACAAGTCTTAGAGGAACAACAAAAGCTATGCAAAAGTACAGAGAAGCAGGTATGTCTATGATTATATTGAGTAAGCAATCTAGAATATATATTTTTTCTGATGGTGGTTAGTAGTGTCTGATTGCACGTGTCTTCCTTTATAGATGTTTTGGAACACTTATGTTTAATAAATCATATTCCTTTGATATTTGGTGTTACCTGTTTACTTGGTAGAAAAGGTAAGTAACGAAGCGATTCACATAATTTAGATTGAAACGGTAAAAGTCTTCTGTTTTTACATTATTCCTGAATTACTTTCGTTGTAAAAATACTACAGAAGCTGGGATGGTAATGTTAGCAAAAGGAATAACTACTATGAATTCCTTTAGTCATCTTAGTTGAGCTTGTCATAATGCATTTGATGTGCAGTTCAATAGGTTTTGATGTTTATGTGCAATCCTTGGGGAAGACCACTAAGGTTGGGTATGGCACTTCGCCTTTACCTTTTGTTTCTTCATTCCATCACCGGATTCTTAGAATACTGATATGACTGCTCTTTACATAGCTAAAGGTGCATGCACACATATCCACATCATGCTAATTTGCATGCATCATTTGGAAATTGAGTATCTCCGTTCTATTCCATGCATGATGTACTGACTCAATTTTAGTAAAATAGACATTGATAGGGAAAGAAGAGTATTTGCATGCATATCCATTCAATGCACATCTAAGCATAACAATTTGGTTTAAGAATTCTAGTTTGTCATGTAGTGTGTTGTTACTTCATTTGTATTGTGGCGTACTTTAAAAGGCTTTGTTTTCTTTCCAAGTTTCTTTCTTGTTTTGTTATGTGCTGAAAGTTAATCCAATGCCTTCTTAACTCCAGTAGGTAGCATAACAAGAAATCAATAGTAACTGAGTATTGCATTTGGCCGAGTACTTGGTTCTGTACTCTGTCAGATTTACATACACAAAGAACAAACTCACAATACACAGATAAGAGAGATAATTAATTGATATTCCAACATGTAATGTCTTTGTTATCGCGCAAAGTGTATGACGATAACGGTGGGAGAGCTTACCCACTGTCACTTCAGAGAAACCCTCCCTCGCTTCTGTGAAGGAAGAATCCGACACAAGGGGGAGTCCCGGGTGACCCTAGGGGGAAATGAGATGGAAAGTGATACCGATGAAGAGATGCCCCTATAGGTTGAGTTTCTAAGTGGAAGATGGCTTGGTAATGAGTCTGGAGCATGGAGGATGGTTGCCAAGGCCTTGGGTACCTACACCAGAGTGTTACACCTGCCCGAGACAAGACAAATAACCAAGGTACAGGCCTAAATGTCAAAGGGACAAGCAAGTGAAGCTTGCTGTCCTAAATTACAGCAGTAAACAAATATATATATATCAGCAATGGAATCAATCATTTACTGCAGAAATAACCATCAAAACTATCAAGTAATTATTGGATAATGAAGCACTGAAATAATAGATAACTTTCCAATACTTTAGCACAAGTTTTGATGGAGATCGGGGCTGCAAAAAGATGGTTTCAGAGATTTTTCAGAGCATCCAAATGACTGTAGCAAAGATTTGCTACAGCAACAACTTTTACCCCAAGAAACTAGCCAACGACTTGCCCAACAATAGCCAATATCAAGTAGATAAACAATAGCAACTTGCCAACTATTTTCAGTGGTAAAAGAGTGAGAAATTAAGCTTAAAAAAAGAGTTTGCAGCAGCCCTAATGGCTGTAGCATAAATTTGTAACAGAAGCAAGATATCCTTGACCAATCAAAACGCCCTAGTGGCTCAAGCAAGCTTAGAGCATAAGGAAAAGTTTCCAACTTAGAAAATTACAATATCTTGTGTTTTCACGAATCCCAATGCAATGATTTTGTTTCTCCAATGCAAGGAGATTAGTGCCTTAACTATTGGGTTATGTAGTCTTTAAAAATGAAAGAGCTAGTTGTGCTACCTCCTTGTGGGTGTAAGCCCTTTTACTCCCCAAGTTAAGCGAAACTAGCTAAGGAAAACCCTAGGAGGGTGGGTGTAAACCCTTTTACTCCCCCATTGTGCAACAAATTATTCCAAGACAATTATTATGGGCTTAGTGGGGTTGTATGCTCCTATACTCCCCAAAAGCTTAGCAAATTAACCTTGTGACCAAGAAAAGAAGCAATAAGATGAAATATTCCTTACCTAGTTCAAGCATTAACAAGATAAACTCCTTTTAACCAAGAAAATCCACCGTAAAAGCAAGAAATAGCCTCCAAGAAAGATAGCGCCTGACTTCTTCATCCAATAGCCAAAGAAAACCATAGCAAGAGATATAGACAAAATTGCCCAAGTAGGGCGCAAATTTCAGCCAAGTATCATCTCCAAGATGGGAGAGTTATAATAAAATGAGATAGAAATGATCTCTATTTATACAAAAACCTCTAATAGGAGTTTGTCCACAAAACTCAGGGTAAACCACAAAGTAAGGGGACAACAACCCTTACTTTGCCCCTTTACAATTTAAAATTTGATTTTGCACAATAGAAACCCTAGAAAAAGTATGCGTCACCCCTTTAGGGCAACGTTTTGGCATCTTTGGCAAGTCGTTGAAGTTGGGGATGAAATGTTGGGCTTCCAAAGGCCTTCTTCCAAGGTAGTAGGGCCCTCTCCACCAAGTCAAGGCGTTCTTTCTCATCAAGTCATGCCATGTGTCCTCATCCCCACCAAACTCTATAACCCATGCATGACGTCAAGCCCTCAAAGTGTGACGTTTTGGCCTCCAAAGGAAAAACGTTGGGCTAGTAGGGGCATGGGTGAGGTCCTCCAAGGCATCTCTCAAGCCTCCAAAGGCTGTCATCATCATCCAAAGTGCAAGCCACGGTATTGTCTATTATATGCTTTGGATTGTTTCTTGTCTCGTACATGTGAACCAATAACCTCGTTTTTCTCTTTACCTCTCCTAGACCTAGACCTAACATCTAAGTGACCAAGATAGGGGCTATAAACTTGACTAATCTTGCTTCTTGATCCCTTGAGGTCATGTTAGCACAAATTTCCACCCTCCAATTGAGCTGATATAACCTATTATGACAACGATGAAAATCTGGCTAATTAAAGGAGTAGGGCCCCAATTTTCACTGACCAAACCCCTCTCCGTTTGGGCTAGTGCTCACTAGCCTCTGGGTGAGTCCCTAGGCATAATGAAGCGCCTTGTTCGCTGATCTAAGGTCTGATTTCTGTGTTCAAAACTAAAAATCAGCGAGCTGTTTTGTCTTGGACAGCATGTAAAACCAGTCTAAAACAATGAGAAAATCTATCTTATACACTTGGAGGGAACCTGCAGAGTTAGCACCATGAAGATAGACTGGAAAGAAGATGAAAACTATTCAAAACGATCGAAATTAACCATGATAAATAGTTCAAAAAATGACATCAGATTGCAAAATTACCATAGTACCGTCAAGAAAAGAGGTTTGAATGACAAAAACACACTTCTTTATTGATCCGCTTGCAAGAGAGCTGATTACACCACACTTAGCAAGCCTACACCATGTACTATGACTACTTTTCTCAAAGCGGAGCCACTAGACTAGAGAAAGAGAGAAGAGAATGAGAGAGACACTATCCTGCTACTGCAAGAACCGACAAAATAACCAATGGCAAGCATCCAATATATAGCTAGTGAGGGCCCACATCCCAAGAGACTGAGACATGCTGAGAGTTAACTGAAGCATGAGTCCACATGTGTCAGAGAGGAGAGGGCGCATTGAGGAAGAGAGAATGAGTGGAAGTGAAAGTGAGAAAAGCGCCCTAGTCAAATGGAGTAACGGGGTAGGTGAAGGCTATATTTAATTGCCAACACATGAGTGAGGTTCAATTAACTCAATCATCAGGTTGGCTATATGGCTAAACTCATGTGACCCCTTCTCTATCATTAATTAGTTATCACATGCTCGAATATTTAGGAATATGTGCCCTAGCTTAGGTGGATGCCACATCATTTCGTAGAGCTGCCACATGTCGACCTCTGAGGATGCCACTTGGCACTGCATGAATGATGAATGGACTTGCTAAATATAGCAGCTGCTAAAAATATCCATCTGGTCCTGAAAATTTGAAACTTGTCAAAACTGACCCAAATTTTCCACAAATGCTCGGCATGACTGGGCAAGTACCATCATGTGTCTACTGCTAAAAATAGAAATTCCTCGCATGTCCATGATATTATACTCATTGGATTTGATTTTCTGCAAAGAATCCAAATTCGTAATTAGAATCGACATGCGAGCCCTAGTGCTCAATCTGCTAAAAATAGAAGTCGTCTGAATGCCCTTGACTTTATACTCATTGGTCTCTTCTTCTCGCAAGGGATCCAAATATGCGATCAAGATTGACATGCGAGCCCTGGTGCTCAACCTGCTAAAAATAGTAATCTGGGCTACATCATTCAGGTAAAGGTCGAAAAGACTCTGGATGTCTCAAGGATCAATACTGCGCTCTCAGAATCTAAGTCTGGGGCCTAGAGAAAAACTTGCTAAAAATAGAAATCTTCAACAAGTTGCTCAGAAAAGTGTCATCGGGCCTAGAATCTTGCAAGGACTCATATTGTACGCTCAGAACTGCCTCAAACTGTCAAGAGACCCACTCAAACAATGTCTCCTAAAATTTAACAACACTTATATCTCTCTCAAAATGCATGGAAACTAAGTCATCTCTGACTTTGAACCAAGCAACCATGCACTAATCATGTACCTGCCTTATGTGGGAACCAATCTCTTGCTCAACATAAGTGCTAAACTCTGGGAAAATCTCAGTATGCCAACGAAAATGCTGCATGCTGGCTCTTAACCCTCAACATTTACAATGGCGACTCAAGGGGACGGGATCCCCCTGTGGGATGTCAAGAACCCTAAGAATCTCTGTGTCCATGTAATCAAATTGATGCCGTGTGAGAACTTTGTAAGATGTACCAATGATGCTCTGTGAATTGAGAAATGTGTACCAAGAGTACCCCTGTAACTGTGTGGAAGGATAAAAAAGGCCCTGTAAGCTGACCTGTAGTACCGAAGCCTTTCCAATGGGTCATGGAGTCAAAGTATATAATCTTCCACTAAAAGATGAAACCAAGGGGTCGCATCCAAATCCGCTACCTGCTACCACCCAATAACATACACTCCTCCCCGTGGTAAATGTGTTGATGTCGACACAAGGGAGAGAGTCACTTCATCAGATGTCAATCGTGTAAACACCTGTGAAGTGCGAAGGAACACCACCAATAATGTCAATGGGTCCTAAGGTACGAGCACAACCTGACACTGTGAAAGATTTTCTGAAGTCAAACAGTGACACTGTGACACAAATCATCCAATCAAGGTCCATTGATACTCAACGTTGTCGGATGCGAAATAACCGCCAATAAGGCTAATGACTACCAAGGTGCTCTACTTCTGGGTCATCTGTAGATAATGTGTCGAAGTTGATACAAGATGACCTGCTGAAAAGAAGGGCAATGATGTCTCTCTTCCCTCAGTGTGAAGTGATAACTCAAGAATATCGAGATGAAAGAACCAAGTACTATATCCCTATGCTGGATGGGGGGAACAACTGACTCAAAGCGAAAGACTGAATGATAAGAGATGAGAAGACAAGACACAAGATGACTCAAGACACTCCTATGTCTCCTCAATCTACCTATCCTAAAGGCTCGATGCTTCGGGAACAATGACAATGGAACCCCCATACAGGCTCAGTCTAATGATAGACACAAAGGCTCAACATGCGTAAGATAGACTTTCAAATTTTGACCCAGGAAAAACACTAGTGGACAACTATTTATTCATGAAGGGAGAAACACACAAGACACGACCACATGCTGATATAAATAGGCAAAAAAACAACAACACTTATGCAAAGACTGAAGTAGATAACTGAAAGGAAAACGACACTACAAGGGAAATGAAGATTGTTGTCCTAAAAATATAAAAATTCAGCAAGAAGGAAAAACAGGAAAAGTCAATGCCGAAAGGAAAGACAACTACCCTAAACCCAAAAGTTTTAACTCCAAGCTGCCATGATTAAATAATCATAGTATCATACTCAAAGGACCAGTGTAACCATGCAGCCAGATGATCAGTCCAACGAGAAAGGTTAGCATGGACAACCTTCCAAGGGGACCAACCATGAAATCTCATATGACCCAAAGTCACCTTGAAGTACTTGTTGGTGAAGCCATAATTGAAGGGTGCTAGTTGACTAAAGGCTGGTTGGGACTTATAGCATGGTATTTCAACAGTAACAAGCATGAATGCATGAGAGCTGAAACTCTTGGCATCTACCTGCCAAGGATAATTTTAAGGATGGAAATTTATTTTGAAATATAGAAACCTTGGCGAATCTTACTGGTCCTTTATATGTCAATTATAAATGTTTGGATATTTTTGTTAAAATATTCAAATTTCTAAGGATTTAATATAGTTTTTATAAATTTTTGGTGATTTTTAATGTAAAATAATTTTTTCCTATATAATTTGGGCGAATAATTTTTAGAATGGCGAATCTTTTTTTGGGAAAAAGCATGGAAAATTAGCCCATGGGCGAAATTTAGCCCCTAAAATTTTCCTGTACCTGCTGAAATACCTCCATCATTCTGAGCTCAACTGGGTCATGGTGAACTCTAATATCCAAGCTCTAATTAATTTCCAGATCGTGAAGAACACTCTCTGGATACAGAATTATAGGCAAAGTATAAGGGACATAATCATCTGGTTGAACCACAAGTGGATCCTCTTGTTGTATTGGTATTAGATCAAGCTGCTCCTGAACCATTGCTATGATAGGCAAGGATGAAGCCTCTTCTAAGATGGGCACAGAAGAAATCCCCTATCGACTGATCTCTACTTGGTTAACATGTGGTTCCTCCTCTTGAAACTTTTTATCTTCGCTAATGGGAGGAACCCATAAACACTCTAGATTAATCACATCTTCACCTTCATCTTCTTGGAACTTGGCCCGTGACTCAATTGGTGCAACTATTGGCTCCAGATCATCTAAAATTGGGCTATCACCCTCCTGTTCATCTTCGAGAACTTGATGAGGTGCAAGTTGTGGTTCATCTTCAATAACACAAACTTCTTGCACTTTTGTAACAACTAATGATTGAAGATCTTCAAGTGGAGTTACCTTCACTGGTTGGTCTAGGACATGGATCGGAGGGAGTTCACAGACCACAAGATAACTTATTTCTAACTTGACAGCAACAACTTGCGCTTCTCCAGACTTTGAGGGTCTTCATTCCTGAGAAAATCACCAAAAATACCATCAAATGCCTCAAGATAATAGATTAAAGCAACAATTTCATTAGGCCTCACTCTGTAAGGAATTCGATTGTAAAATTTGAAAAAACAAGCATTAAATTGACAAATAGTTTCACTTTCATGCTTTTTAATAATTGAAAAAACTGTGTATAAGAAGAAAATGTGTTGTGTGTGTTTGCCCATCTTTCAATGAATTTCCCCTGGAAGGAATCCCATCCTTCAATGGAAGCATCCGGAAGGGACTTGTACCATGCTCGTGCCTCCCACTCGAGGGTCGACACAAACATCCTCATCACCACATCTTCATTTTCCACATTAAAATCGCCCGCCACTTGCAAAAATTTAGCCAAGTGATCCTCAACTGATTCTCCCAACCTCCCTGAAAACAAAGGTATGCGTTTAAGCCACTTACGTGCAGGCAAGTCATGAGGATAATCTGGGAATGCATCAAAATTTAGTGGGTCAAAAGCAAAAAATCTTCACCTTATTGGTGGCCTCATAGTTGCATCCATATTGTTAGTCTCAGATAAAAAAAAGCACAACGACTACCCTACTACTAGCTTGAGATAAAAATAAAGATGAAGATGTCAAAGATACACTCACCAAAGTGCTCGTCGAAAAAGAACTTACCTAATGACTCTTACGCTTACCAATTTTGAGAGGAGTTCTTGGTGAAAAAGTATTCTTGTTCCGGGAAAGATGTTAGAGTTCTTTCAAGCTTAGAACTAGAACTTGTACAGGAATTGAAACCGAAAGATCTTCTTGTGTAAGTCCCCTGTGGATTCGTCCCTGTATCCTGTGGAGTCGCCAGGTGAGTTAGAAAACTAAATCAATTAAAGTAAAAACTCATCGATGTCGTTTATTGAGGCTGGTGTTCCCTGACAATGGCGCCAATTTGTTAGCACAAATTTCCACCCTCCATTTGAGCTGATATGACCTGTTATGACATCGATGAAAACCTGGCTAATTAAAGGAGTAGGGCCCCAATTGGCACTGACCAAACCCCTCTTCATTTGGGCTAGTGCTCACTAGCCTCTGGGGGGAGTCCCTAAGCACAATGAAGCGCCTTGCTGGCTGATCTAAGGTTTGATTTCTGCGTTCAAAACTAAGAATCAGCGAGCTGTTTTGTCTTGGACAGCGTGTAAAAGCAGTCCAAAACAGTGAGAAAATCGATCTTATATGCTTGGAGAGAACCTGCAGAGTTAGCACAATGAAGATAGACTGGAAAGAAGATGAAAACTATTCAAAATGATTGAAATTAATCATGATAAATAGTTCAGAAAATGACATATCAGATTGCAAAATTACCATAATACTGCCAAGAAAAGAGGTTTGAATGAAAAACACACAATTCTTTATTGATCTGCTTGCAAGAGAGCTGATTACACCACACTTAGCAAGCCTACAACTAGTACTATGCCTACTTTGCTCAAAGAGGAGCCACTAGACTAGAGAAAGAGAGAAGAGAACGAGAGAGACACTATGCTGCTACTGCAAGAACCGACAAAATAACCAATGGCAAGCATCCAATATATAGCTAGTGAGGGCACAATGGTTCAGAAAATGACATGTTAGATTGCAAAATTTTCATAATATTGCCAAGAAAAGAGGTTTGAATGACAAACACACACTTTTTTATTGATCTGCTTGCAAGAGAGTTGATTACACCACACTTAGCAAGCCTACAACCGATACTATGACTACTTTGCTCAAAGAGGAGCCACTAGACTAGAGAAATAGAGAAGAGAATGAGAGAGACACTATGCTGCTACTGCAAGAACCGATGAAATAACCAATGACAAGCATCCAATATATAGCTAGTGAGGGCGCACATCCCAAGAGAAGAAGAGAGGACGCATGAGAGGCCAAGAATAGGAACTTAGGTGCATGGTGGAAGCATGTGGAGAGGAAAAATCAAAGTGTGAGTTAGAGTGGGCACATAGGTGCATGAGAGGGCTAAGAATAAATGCAAGTCCAAGACATTGAGACATGCTGGGAGTTAAGTGAAGCATGCGTCCAGATGTGTCAGAGAGGAGAGGGCACATTGAGGAAGAGAGAATGAGTGGAAGTGAGAGTGAGAAAAGAGCCCAAGTCAACTGGAGTAAAGGGGTAGGTGAAGGCTATATTTAACTGCCTACACATGAGTGAGGTTCAGTTAACTCAATCATGAGGTTGGTGATACGACTAAACTCAGGCAACCCCTTCTCCATCATTAATTAATTATCACATGCTCGAATATTTAGGAATATGCACCCTAGCTTAGGCGGATGCCACATCATTTCGTAGGGTTGCCACATGTCGACTTCTGAGGATGCCACTTGGAACTGCATGGATGATGACTGGACTTGCTAAATATAGCAGGTGCTAAAAATATCCTTGAGGTCCCAAAAATTTGAAACTTGTCAAAACTGACCCAAACTTTCCACAAATGCTCGACATGACCGGGCGAGCACCATCATGTGTCTACTGCTAAAAATAGAAAGTCCTCGCATGTCGATGATATTATACTCATTGGATTTGATTTTTCGCAAGGAATTCGAATCCATAATCAGAATCGACATGCCAACCCTAGTGCTCGACCTTTTAGTATTTGTTTAGTGTTTTCCTAGGAGAAATAAGTGGATCTAGAAACCACAAATGCTATTATATTGTAAAAGGAGTTGAGCTGAAATCTATATAAGGATTTGCTCTCTCCATTTTGAGGATGGTTGGATTTGGGTAACTGCCCCCTCAGAGCTTAGTTGAATATCTTGAAGACATTGAAAGTAAGGATTCTCTTTTGTGGCATATGTGTTTGAACTCAATATTATTGAAGACTAATGCTGGAATTTGTTTGCATCAATTGTGTCATGAAAGGCTGAATATGGGTAACCTTGTTCATCTTTTTAAAAGAATTTTATTGTGGTTCGTTCCCCCTTTGAAATCCGTGTTTATTGCTGGAAATGTAAATTTGTATCGTTTCTCCTAATTAAGAGTTGTTTGCCATTCACATTGTCTATTGTTAAATGCACCCTCTTACATGTTTGGAACTACTCCTTAATTTGGGTTTTCACAAGTAATTTTTTGTATTAGTGGACAACAAGATAGGGTTGTTTGTGCGTTGTTAATGTTGGCTATATTCACTTCTGATCTCATTCGAAAGAAGCTCATCGTTGTTTCCCTTCCTAGTTATCCTTGAGTCCACTTGTCCAATGGATTGACACTAGTCTTGGTTCACTCATTACTTTCTAGTTTCTAGTATCTAATTTGCTAAAGCTATTTCTCCTTTTCATCTTGAGCCTAAATTGCAGAAACTTTAACGATGCTATCTTAGGGATACCCCCCTTTTGGTGGAGGAGAGCCGGCCTAAAGTGAGAGAGGGAGCTACTATGGTGACAGTGGGTAGCCCCTCTTAGTTCCTCCAAGGTCTTGCTATTGCTTTAGGACTTTATCACAAGAAGTGAGGGTTTGGGTGGTAACACCTCCAATTGAAGGGAATTGACAACCCTAGAAATAATAGCCTTGGACAAGCTATTAGCCTCTTGATTGAAGTGTTTGTAGAT
>ML780469.1:537925-553024 GCA_009831015.1 Picea engelmannii
GACCCCTTTTCACACCTATATTGCTAGTAGTGAGGTCCAAGTTCGCTTGCCTCTTTTCACAGCTGTGTTTACAGGAGTGAGGCAACGTTCCTTTGCAGTTTTGGCATCAATTGGAGTGCAATTTGGTAGGCATGTCAGTATCTCAGATGCGTGTGGAGGACAGGCTAGCTGGGGCTAGCAATTGGTCGCCTTGGAAGGCAAAGATCGTCTTTGTCTTAGAGGACCTCGAACTATGGTTTATAGTTGAGGCGCCTGTACCTGTTATTCCTGTTACTGCTCCCATCTTGGTGGCAGAGTTCAGGAAGAGGAACAACAAGGCAAAGAGGACCCTATGTGATGCAGTGCGGGTCATTCCCCACTTGACTGGGAAGACTTATGCATATGAGATGTGGGCATCTCTATGCAAGTTGTATGAGAGTTTTAATGAGAATCGGAAGTTGGTTCTTCATGATCGAATGAGGGGCATTCGCATGCTCGAGGATGAGTCGGTCACTTTTTCCTTGGTAAATACACCCAGATCAGAGATGAGCTTGGAGTT
The DNA here is from genome assembly GCA_009831015.1 of Picea engelmannii. Taxonomy (NCBI): domain Eukaryota; kingdom Viridiplantae; phylum Streptophyta; class Pinopsida; order Pinales; family Pinaceae; genus Picea; species Picea engelmannii. The sequence goes on from ML780469.1 coordinate 538,464, forward strand.
GTTGGAGAGGTGGTGAACCCCAACTCTATGGTGAGGACATCTTTGAACAAATTTACCAAACCTTGGGGTCCATTTGTTCACGACATTGTTGCCAGGGAGGTTATGCCTACATGGGAGAGGATGTGGGATGACTTCGTCTAGGAGGAGACTAGACTTATAGCAGAGGCCTCTGGACAACTGCAAGAGACAGTCCAGGGTGATGAGGACCTTGCTCTTTGGACAAAGGGAAAGAAGAATACCGACCGAGGAGGTCGGCAGGGTCCCAAGTTTGGTGCCCCACTATAGGGAGGAGAGAGCAGCAATGGGACGAAGAGAGACATGAGCACAGTGAGATGCTTTGCTTGTGGAGAGATGGGTCACTATGCAGGACAATGTCCCAAGAAGAAGAAGAAGCAACATGATATTTCAACAGCGACAACAGAGGAGCTTGAGTTCGATGACTAGTTTGCGAGAGAGTGTGCATTTGTGACTACCTTGTCTGCTGTTACACCATCCAACATTAGATGGGGAGACAGAGTGGAGGAGGACCAACTGACTCATAGCGGTGGTTTAGAGGGAGATCAAACTCAGTTTCTTTGGACATCTTCAGAGGGGTTGACTGGTCCACCCAAGATAGCTTCAGTTTCAGAGTTGCCGAGCAGGCAGAGAGTTGGTGCTACAACTTTAGGGCATCAAAGATTGATGAGGAGGAGCGGCAGGGCACCATGGAGGCTTGAGCCTCACTTGGCTATAGAGACGGGCATATTAGGTTCTGGATCCACTTTAGGTGGAAGCTACTTGGCGAGAGGCCAAGTTGAAGATCTTGGTGAGATGCCGAGACCCTGGTACTCTTGGTGAGATACCAAGAGGGGGAGACTCTTGGTGAGATACCAAGAGAGTGACTCTTGGTGAGATGCCAAGAGTAGTGACCGTTGGTGAGATGCCAGGAGGTAGAAATCCTTGGTGGGAGACCAAGGTGGAGATCCTTGGTGTGATGCCAAGATCTAGGTGATCTTGGATAGGTGGAGAGACACTTCCATCTATAGATCACGCAGATTGAGCAGATTTGTGTTAGACTACTTTCATTGATCAGGGTACAACCATACTCACCGAGTATATGCCAGGAGGCAGCCATGTCCACTATAGGGATGATATTGGTGGTGACGGGCACTTTCCTCGGTAAGAGGGGGTGTTGAGATTTGGGTACCTTGGAAAGTGGTCCCCTTCTGTTTGTGAGTTTCTAAACACACGAGGGAAGTACTTTGTACCTTGTACCTTGTACCTTGTACTATGTACTTTATGTCTAATTTCACTTTGACTTAGGAGATTTAAGTCAAAAGTGAAATTTGGTCATTTTAGCCTAAAGTGACAATTAATTCACAAAGTGGGTGAATTAATAGACATAAAATGAAACTATGTAAACTTAAGTGAAGTGGGTTTTTGAATGAGATTATTTTTGATTGAACACAATCATTGATTAGGGATGAGATGAGATGATCTCATCCACCCATCTTTTAGGTTTCCTTATGCATCCTAAAGGAGGGCGCAAGAGGCCAAGGAGAGGCCATTCACTCATTTGTTCACTCCTTGAGTTTGAGAGAGAGCAAGAGGATGAGGTTTTAGGCATTGGAAGAGGAAAGCTTGGGTGCCTCCTTGCATGGAGAGAGTCAACAGGCTTAGTGCCTAGTTTATTTAGTGGGGAGCTTCCAGTTCTGAGGAGGGCGTACTTGAGGAGGAGGGCGCATCATCAGCGGGGAGTACTTAGAGAGCTCAGATTGCAGCGAGGTCTGTTTCAGAGGGAGGCTACTCATCGGTATCATAGTACTGTGGAGGGGTTTCCAGATCAGAGCTTCCAGTTGGCATCTGGCTTCATTTCAGTGGTCTTGGCAACATTTCTGAGGGGCGCACCGTCCTAGGGTGCTCTTCCTTCTTTTGGAGTTGTATTTCAGCTTGGATCAAGCTGCCATTGTAACAGGTTCATCTATATTTTGTACTTGCTGTATTCTACCATCTATTTTCCTCATATATAGACATATATTCCAAACTCGTTTTCCCCGAGGGGGTTTTATCTAGGGTCATGTTGACCAAAAATACCTGTGTACAATTTCATGTGTGTTAGAGTGTAGAACTACTTTATTTTCAGCTGTAAAGATCTCTAGGTGTGTTACATTTATTTTAGTATGCATGTACTAACCCTTGGTGACTAAAACTACATGCTAGAGCACCTAAAATTGAGAATGTAACCATAACAAATCAGCAAGATGTTACTGAACAATTTGCTGTCCTAAAACAACAACAAACCATTGTTAGACAGTTGAAACTTAGAGCCAACTTGAGGTCAAAGACAGACCTAGTTGGCAGCTTGATAGGACTTGGAAAATCTTCATAAGCCACTAGGGTGTCTTGCTCCTTGGAGTGCTTCTTGCTGCTGTTATAACATTTCATCTACAACCATTAGGGATGCTGAAACCCTAACACAACTTCCTTAATAACTCGCAAACCAACCGTCAAAAGTTGCTAATAGTTTGCCCCTACAATCTACTAACCCTAGCACACTTTTTGGGTGGATTGTTGGCAAGTTTTGATGGTTGATCTCTTTGCTGTAACAACTTTTTTGCTACAGCCATAAGGCTGCAATTATATCTCTGCAATACTATTTTATCACATCCTTGTTTCATGCTAAAGTCTTGCTCTTTCATACTTGAGTTAAACTAGTCATTGCTAGCTTGTCTCTTGCAATCTTAACTAGACTTTTAGAAACTTTATTTGCAGCTCTTATTACCATTTTGTTGCTGATATATATTTCTATTTGTTGCTGCAATTAGAGATAGCAATCTTAACTTGCTTGTCCAACATATTATTTGGGCTTGTATCTTCATTTTCTTTGTGTCTCGGGTAGGTACAATCACTCCTTGGCAGGTCTTCTATACAGTGGCACATCTTCTACCATCTACGAGACTCTTATCAAGCCCTTCTTACCTTTCGTCATTGACCTTTAGGGGGACTCTTTACCGTCTCTTCATTTTCCATGTCATTTCCCTAGGGTCATCGGGATTCCCCCCTTGAGGTGATTACTTCATCTCTAAAGTGACGGGAATACCTATCTAAGGTGACAGTGGGTAGGTGTTCTCTTAGTTGTCGACATTTTGTGGATGGGTCGGGCCTTGTCCAATCAACGACTTGTGCGATAATAATGCCCACATGTGCCAAGTGTTCAACCTCCGTCAATCCCTCAAACTAACCCTCAAAATGATGTCAAGGGCTAGTAGGGTGATGTCCAAGCCTCCAATGGCTAGCGTCCAGGTGGAAAGAGGTGGGAGTTCGTCTCCTAACCATGCCAGAGCGCCTCCAAAGGCAACGACCTCCTTCTTTAAAGTGCAAATGGGGATCACAAGTTTGCCCGAGACATGGGGTTTTTGCATCCATCCTTGGGCTTCAAAGCCCTCATGAAGGTCCGACAAAGTCATTTCCTCACGAATACCTGTCCACCGGGAAAGGTCCTGCAAAGACAAACCAATACGCCCTCCAAGGGTCCACAAGTGACAAGGATCATGCCAAGTAAGCCATATATAATAATAAAACCACCCAAACATGTGCATCAAAACCCCCCTTTTCAAACTAAATAAATGATGGAAGACCTTATAAGGTTTGCAAGGTTTAGGTATGGGAGGGGTGCCAAGGTGCCCTATTGGGTAAACCAATCCCCAAGTTAAGCATTGTTTCCCGAGGAAGACCGATCTAGATCATGTAATGAATGTGAGGTGGAATGGTAAATACTTTTGGGCATGGGGTTCATGACATACAAGGGTTCGTATTGTCTCATCTATGGGTGCCTTTGTAGAGGGTATGATGCCCTTTGTTTGCGATGCAACATTTTTCCAAGCCCATTTATTTGTCGTTCATTAATTAATTGCAATATTTCTAATATTTTGAAATTATCGTGATAAATTGTATATATCGTGATAATTTTCGATATTATAGCGGGTTGATGGAAATTATTGCCCTGCTAGGATTGCGATCAATTTTGGGTTATAAAATCGTTTTTTTTTGGTTATTTTGCAAACACTGCATAGGGGGTTTGAGCTCTAATGGTATTGTAACCATTTTCCATGAAGCAAACAAGGGGAAAACCATAGTTTTCGTTGTCATCAAGTAAGCATTTGTGGAGTGGGGATCTACTCCAACCTACCATATCTATTGAACCAAGTATGTAAACAAAATTATGCCCTCATTTTCTTTGTTTTTCTTGATTTAGTAGAGGGTTTGTAATGCCCATTAGTTATACCTAGTTTTGCCCCTTTTTAATGGAGGATTTAACACTTATGTAGCTATGGTAGTTTAATAGTAACATTTTTGAAGTTTTTTTGGGGATTAAGATTCTAAATTTTCCCCATTTTTTTTGTCCCATAGGTTTACAAATTTAATCAGTGATCCACACATTTCGAAATGGCAAAGCCATTGGACCCAATGTGAGAGTATGGTCTACCTTATGATGGCCATAACAGAATGAGGTTGAATTGCAAGTTATGTGGTATGGAAATGTTTGGCGACATCAATTGCTTGAAATACCACCTTGCCAAAATCCCAAGGAATGAAGTGGGGATTTGCCCAACATCTACCCCGAAAATTGTTCACATTGCAAATCATTCCATTTTTGCAATGGGTAGGAAGAGAGAGCAAAGGGAAGAACTTAGGCTTGAGCTTGCAAATAGATATACAAGCATCTCAGGAGTGGGGGAATGCAAATCTTCGGGTTCACATTCCACAATGCCTAGCCCCTCAACGTCCTCACCTTTGTTTTGGCCAGGTCAGTGCCTATGGGGAAACCTTTTATTCGGTTGATAGTGAAAACAAAGGAGAAGGAGGAGGCCAACAAGATTGTGGAAAAATGTTTTCTTTGGAGTGACATACCATTCAACATTGCCAAGAACCCATTCTACCACTCCATGTTTGAAGCTGTTGCTATTGTTGGTCTAGGATACATGGACCCTTCTTATAATGAATTGAGAGGGCCTCTCCTTAAAGGGTTAAAGACCGATTGCACAAAGAGATTGGGTGAGCTTAGGGAATCATGGGAGATTACAGGATGCACCGTTATGCCAGATGGTTGGACAGATGGGAAGAGCAGGTCCATTCTCAACTTCTTGGTTAATTGTACCAGGGGGACAATATTTATCAAATCTATAGATGCATGTATAAATGTTAAAGATGCACAATTATTATGTGAACTGTTGGATAATTTCATCCAGGAGATAGGTCCGCAGTATGTTGTCCAAGTCATTACGGACAATGCTGCCAATTATGTTGCTGCTGACAAGTTGCTCATGGAGAGGTATCAGAGCCTATATTGGACTCCTTGTGTTGCCCATTGCATTGATTTGATGCTAGAGGACATGGAAAAAATTCCTCGGGTCAAGGAAACTGTGGAGTCAGGAGTCAGCGCAGAGTGTTACTATATATATAAGACAATTCCTAGGGAACAAAGAGTTGGTTCGTCCTGCTACCATGCATTTTGCGACTAGCTTCATTTCTCTTTAGTCTCTTCAAAAATATATGTTGGAGTTGCAGAGGATGCTTCTGTTAGATGAGTGGAATTCTTATGTCTATAGCACTAAAGTGGATGGGCAAGCCATAGCCCGACTTGTGAGACAGGATCAAAGGTTTTGGATGGGAGTCGAAGAGTTGTGTTCTGTCAGTGAACCTTTGGTAAAGGATCTTCGCTTGGTTGATGGTGAGAAGCCCGCAATGGGCTACTTGTATCAGGCCATGGATAGGGCCAAGCAAGCTATCTATCGATACTATGAGGACAAGGGGGAAGAGGGATTCACTAGACGAATTGAGATATGGAGTGTGATTGATGAGCGATGGAACAACACTCTCCATCGTCTGATTCATGCAGCAGGTCTCTACCTCAACCTCGCATACTCTTATGCATGTGGATTTAGGTTTGATGCAAAGATTATGGATGGATTTTTCCAATATGTTCAGAGGATGGTGTTGACCCTTGTTGAACGCTCAAAGATTTCCAAACAAATTGAGATCTATAAGCTCAGTGTTAGGACATTTGGGTATAATATGCCTATTGAAGACAGGACCGCTAGGACGCCAGGGAAGCTACAAGTAAAATTTGTTTCAAACTTTCAAATTTTAACGTCTTTCCTTTCTATCTATCTAACATTTGTTACTCAGTTACTCAATGAAAATATAATTTCCTTTCCATTTATTTGTTGTAGATGTTTGGTGGGAAAACTATGGTAGAAGAGTCCCAGAGTTGCAAGAACTTTCCATTCGGGTGTTGAGTCAAACTTGCAGCTCTTCAGGGTGTGAGCGCAACTGGAGTGTCTTTGAAAAGATACACTCCAAGAAGTGAAAAAGGTTATTAAGATTTTAATTTTTTATAATTTCATTAATTTTAATTTATGCCCATGGGACATCATCCTCTAACGACAAATTGGCCCTCATACAAGTTAGATGTCCACCGCCTGAATGGCATGGTCTATGTCTACTACAATATGACTCAGGAGTAAGGATAGATATCATATTTCAGAATCGATGTTTGATGGACCACTTGAAATCTTATACATATTATATCGCAGTTTTGTTTTCATATTTATGTGACAATGTGTTTGTTTGATGTTGATGTTGCTTTAGAAGTTTAACAAACTAAAAAAAAATGAGTTTTTTTGCATTTTGTAAAGTTTCTTGATAATTTTCGATATTTTCCCCGATATTTCCAATAATTTCAATATTGGACCCTCGACGATAATTTCTCGATAACTATAAGTGCAACATTGGAATAGACACCTCACAAGCAAGGGTGCTCCATCACAGGTTCATATGTCATCTTGCCACCTTCAAACCCTTGATGGGTGCTCAAGAACAAGGCAAGGAAGTGAGAGATCTACAAGGCAAGTTGCCAATCTCATTTAATATCATCAAAATAGTGTAATAGACATCTCAAGTACAAGAGTGGTCCTCTAGAAGAACCATGTAGCATGTTTGCATGAAAGCCCTAGTCAAGCCCCCCAAGGTGCTCCACATGCACCAAGAAAGTGAGTGCTCCACAAATTTCTTTATCTGTATCATAAATCATCATCACGGGAATATAATAGACACATAAAGTACTTTCCAATCTCAGGAATCAAGCATGGTGATGAAAGTAAAAAGGAAGTGGGCGCTCCATGAGATCAACTGTCTACTTCATTAAGCACCATCAAAAGAGTAAAATAGACAAGTAAAATGATGGAGCACTCTTCTACAAGAGCCATATCCACCATACCAATAAAACCATGCAAGGAGTAATACCATAAGGCAAGGACTAAGCACCACCACATCATAGTATCAACATCAAGTTGATCAATGGAATGAAGATAACCGATATCATATCTTAGCACCCAGGAGCATCATCACCATCCAAGCATCAAAGAGCATATCATCATGAAGAAAGCAACACCAACCAAGGAAATCAACATCTCATGGAGGATCACTACTATGTTTAACCATCCTCAAGCAAAGGAAAATAAGGTATGTACCATTGGAATCCCTGCAAGTTACCCTTGAAAATAGGTCATTACCACTCATGTCAATATGAAGTGTAACAGGTAGATCCACCCCAACGGTTCAAGCCTAAGATGGCCTTCTATGCAAAGCATTTCGTGGAGATGCGAGATGGCCTCATCATCAGACTAGCCTATACTCTTAGCCATTGGATGCATGCTTGGAGGATCTCTCTTAGTGTATTCTGAGTTGTTTCTCATTGGCTTTGGGTGGATGCTGATCACCATATCTCAATGGAAGACATGACTTGTCACCTCTGCCACCTACATGAGAGTGAGATAGAAGAGCATTTCATTTTTCGTTGCCCCATCTATTATGAGATCCAAGGTCAATTTCACTAGCTTTTCAAGGCGTCCTATGACTCCCTCTTTATCTTCTTCAGATACCCTAACCTACAATGCTTGGATTGATACATGAGGTAGGCTTTTGGGTTTAGAAAGTTTATGCGCACACCACCCACACCATCGAACACTACTGCGATGATCGCTTCTATCATTCAGGGACTTATTTGTAGAGGCACTAAGAGGTAGGAAAAAGCAGTTCCACCACCTCAGTTTCCAAATCTGTGAAACCTCGTTCAGACCCTCGAACTTTGCGATAGTGTTGGGTCTGTGGTCTAGACAACTCTTTTGTTCACAACAAACAACCTCCTTCACACTCATTTAGATCTCAGTGGAGAGCAATCTCTTAGGCAATATGTTGTATCTATATCTTTTTGTACTTCCATACCATTTAGATCTTTAGGACAATTCTCAATTAGGGGTTTCTTCACTTTGGCCTCAGATGATAGGAGAGATTCACCGTCTGTCAGTACAGTTTCAAGGGTTATCCCCTCCTCATTAGTAGGTGTCGGGCTCCTCCACGGCTTGAGCACATCTACTAGGTGCCTCTAGTCGAGAAATTTCTTTTCAGTTTCTGATAGGTTTTGTCTACTCTTTGGGCCTCTCAATTTTGTATCCTTTTGTTTCCTCAAGGATAGATTTTAGATTCTAGGTCTTTGACTTCGAAGGATAGATATGCTTTTATAGGAGCTGCACTTGCACTCCCACTATGTATTGTTTTTGATGTACCTAGCAGTCCCTTTGACCTATTATGGTCACTTGTTGGACATTAATAAAATGATCTCATCTTATCTACTTTGGCATATGAAACAATTGGTAAGATAATAATGAATACAATTTTACCTTCATTATCCTCCAATTTGTTCATAAGGGCAATGTGGGAAGTATAATATCTTGTTGTTATTGTAATTTTTTTGTTATTAGATTCCTATATCAACGATATTATATGTTATCTACATTAGATAAAGGCAATTATCTTTATTATTTTGTTTCTTTATTTCTTATGTCTAGTACAATTTATATTGCCGTGTATTCTGCAATTGAATTATATGCAATGTTGGCCCTTGTTGCACAACTTACAAATATTATTCAGATAATCATCACATTGTTAAAAAATAATATTAAACAATATGGATTAGAGGCCCTGCCTACGTAGTTTTTAACTTTTTTAAAGAAAAAGAGGAAATTATATCTGACAGAAGTTTGTTGTAAAAATATTAGCACAATAAAGTACAAGTCTTTGATGCATTTGTTTTTTAAAAAGTGTTTGATTTCAAACCGAAAATTGTTAGATTTTGGTAGCTCAGAGGTACTTCTGCATTGCCAGCACTCAACATGTAGAAGAGACCGAGCATATTTCTCTCTTAAGTGACTTTATAAAGTCAAGTTGAGCCTTTTATTATTTAACGGGTAAAAGTGACTTCATGACTTTTGGGTCACTTAAGTGATTTAATTGAACTCAACGGATGATTATTTCGTGACCGTTGATCTCAAGAGGGAAAAATCTAATCTTGACCGTTCATCTCTTTGGAAGACCAAGGGTTAGGGAAGTTACACATTAAAGATGCATAAAAGGAGCTTGAGAGAGAAGAGGGGGCACACCTTTTGAGGAGAGCTTAGAGAGGAATGTGAAGAGTCACTCATATTTCGAGAGAGACCAAGACAGTTTGAGCTAGAGGAGAGAGTAGCAGCAAAGTGGAATTGGCACAAATTCCAAGGAGGGGAGGAGGCACACATCCCAAGATATCTTCAGCATTAAAGGACAGTCCATCCAGTATGGATTGAGGAGGCCGTACGACTGTTTTAGGCACAGAAATCGAGACATCCATCTCAGTAGAGTTTTGGCACGATTTTCTAAGCACCTAGCTGAGGAAGAATCCATACAGAAAGGTGTAGCAGAATTTTCCTAAGAGCCCAATAAGAAAAATATCTCCTAGACTGGTTTTCCCCTTGTGGGTTTTTCCAGGGCATTGCCCAGAAATTCATTGTGTCAAATGTGGTGATTTTGCCTACTGTTCATTGTTATTTCCACTGTTATATTTTCAGATTGCTTAGTCACTTGTATTTCTTCTCATAGTTCCAGTAAATGCATGTGGTTCCATTGCTTTATTGGTGAATAACTATAGGAGGTTGAAATCTATTATTGACTAAGTGTTTGAGATCAGATTTTCAACAAAAACTCCTCGAGATTTCAGGTGTAGATGTTACAAACATAATAAATGTAATCAATAATCAATAATTAATAATTAATAATTAATAATTAATAATTAATCAACATTCAATGAAGAGTCATGGGTCATTCTTATTCAGTCTCATGACTAGTCAATGCCTATAAAGATATACTGTCATGAGAGCTATGTAATCATCAATTCATTATTCAATTATTCAATATACATATTCTATTGCAAATATCTCTGACAATCAAGAGTAAGAAGTAAGTTTGCTTACTTCATTCATCGAATTCAGGGATTTCCGTTTGAACTGGTTGGGCTTGTCCCAGTACCTCCTTGAGTCATGATACATGGAATACGTTATGGATGTGACAATTGTCTGTCAATTTCAATCCATAAGCTACTTCACTAGTTTTTTTGTTAATTTGAGAAGGCCCATAGAATTTAGGAGACAAAAGGTATTCTTGCCACCAAGGAAAAGGTGTTACGTTCCAGAACCATTAAAGAATATCTTATCAAATGGAAAAACCTTCCAAAAGAAGATTCATCATGGGAAACAGAGAATTCTCGCCAACGATACCCCTCATTACCCTTGCTTTGAGGACAAAGCAATTTTTAAGGGGATGACAATGTTACAAACATAATAAATGCAATCAATAATTAATAACTAATAATTAAAAATTAATTGACATTCAATGAAGAGTCACGGGTCACACCTATTCGCTCTCATGACCAGTCAATGCCTATAAAGGTATACCGTCGTGAGAGCAATGTAATCATCAATTCATTATTCAATTATTCAATATACATATTTCTATTGCAAATATCTCTAACAATCAAGAGTAAGAAGTAAGTCTGCTTATTTCCGTAGAAGTTTTGCGATCTGCAATCTCGCGGAAAATTCACATGTAAGTACAAAGAAGATGAAGTTAACCGAATATTTTATGGGTAGACACAGGATGGAGACTTACAATGGTTTCTGGTATCACACAAGACTGTCTCAACAACAAGACAGCATTCTGTTGATGACAAGGAAAGTATAGGTATGCATTATGAGCACCGGGAATGGCAAATCTATGGGACTATTGCCAAGCCATGTTCTGTTGGATGTCATCTTCATTACTGTAAAACACTTCTATTGGGCGCCTCCTGAACATCCCTTTATTGGGGTGAATTGATTCCTGGACTGTGGGGAGGTCCTCAACATCCCGGGGATGTCTTGGAAAAAAGGGGAGATTCTCCGCTTTCCCCTGTACCCTGGGAACATGTCCCTGGTGAACCAGTGATGAATCCACAGCTATTTTACTAGATATAATAAGCCATTAGCCATAATCTGCTACTAGGAAGTTTTATAAATTAGGATGAAAGGACTGCAGTTTTATGGGATTACTGAGGGAAAGTATTTGGCTGATTGCGTACCAGTGAGTATAATCTGTGTGGGTTCTTTGGCATGCTACTGATGTATATGACTGGATTGTAATTCAAATAGACAGCTTTGTGAACTTGAAAGACGTTTCTGGTCCATGCTGTCTTGCATGTTTAGCGACTCTTAATGATTCTTTGGCAATGTGTGGATTATTTCATTTTCCACGAGTATATAGTAATATAATGGTATAATCTTTTAGAGGATATAATTCAATGTGGATAAACCTTTATAACATTTTCTGATGCATTAGTGTAACTAGCAGGTGATGGACATGGAGCATGAACTTGAAGGCCTAAGACTCCAGCTTGTGGCAAAGTCTGCTGAAGCCAGTAGGCTACGGAAAGAGGTCTACCTTTCCTGATCCTAATGATAATTGATAGTACAGGCATTCATATATAGTTGATGCCTTTTCTATGGAATGTTGTCTCACATTGTTATGTTTCTGTCTCCAACTGTGAAGTCTGATTTTCTCTTGATATATTGTTCTAAATTCTTATTATTAGAGTTAGAATCTGGTTGATGATAAGTTTGTGATCTCCTGCTACTCTGTGGTACTGGTAATAGCTCATATTTGTAAAGACGCCAAGGGTAATAACTAGGGTGTTCCCAATATCCTAGTGCCATGTGATGAGTGTCCCGAAAAGTGTTGTCATGCATCTAAACTCCCTTATAATATCCACACAGGAAAAGAGAATTTACAATTTTTTTCTCATTGGAGGAGGGACAGATAGTATTTTATTTTATGTAGATGCATATTCATGAAAATACTTAAAAGAACTGAAGTGCCTGAGCAGATAATCTTCTTTCTGATATATGGTTAATCTTATTCCTGGAATATTTCTTTCTCACGAAACTGTCAGGGATTCAAATGCTGATGCCTAACTTTTGACAAACACTTGGAATAATCATTGTTACAAGTCAGTTACCTTAAGGAAGTGCCTTAGCAGAGAATCTTCTTTCTGGACTATGGTTAATCTTAGTCCTGGATTATTCCTTTCTTACTAAACTGTTAGGGGTTCCACTCCTGATGCCTAACTTTTAACAAACAAATGAGATTTGTGCAGGGGAGAAAAGGAACTGCTATGGTCAATCTTTTGATATGCTGTAACCCCTTTTGGCTAAAAAAGCAAGGAATAAAGGCCAACCTGTTGAGTTACCAATTTGTATAAATAGAGAAGTAGAGATAAATTAGATGTTATGTTATGATTTATTTTGGAAGACTGTAATATTGAGCTAAGATTGAGATAAGTACATATTTTGTTTAGAGTGGGACTTTCCCACTCTAAGTCTCATGTTCTTGATCTGGGATGTTGTCTTGCTGGTGATGGAATAGTACTGAATGATTTGTTTGTTAGCAATTCTTAACTGCTCGGTGATGGATTATGTTCTGTTATGATCAAATGATCAAATGCTAAGCTTAAATAGTTCCGATGACTGTGATGCTTATGAGATTTGATTCAAGTCTGACAAGTGATTTAGTTAGTAACAAGAAGTTGTGGAAGACGCTTATGTACATTCAACTGGATGCCTATTATGCCTGGTTGGGTTTAGATTTGAGTAGTCTATAGACCGATTGGTTATTTCTTAAGAAGTCCATACATACATTGAATAATTAGTGTTTCATTAAGATATGTGAGAATCTAAAGATCTAAAGGCCATTGGGGAATTTAGTAGCAAACAGAAGCATGATTGACATGTAACTAAGCTTTGTCTTGGGCTGAAGTTTGCCACTCAATATTTTAGATCTGAAGGGTCTCTCTAGAGAAAGATTCCCTTTTTGCAAAGTCTTTGCTTGATGACACAAAATTTCTGCCAAACATTTATCTTGAATATTCCACCTTTAGATTCGGCGGAATGGAAGGTCCCATCCTATTATATTACCTAAAAAATTCCGAGAAAGCCATTTAGGTACCTGTTTCTAGTGCTCCGATATGCTTTTAATGATGAAAGATCGTAAAATTTTGAACATATTTGGGATGTAACTGTAAATAATGTCACATGGTTCAAAGTGTCCTTGGAGCCTGCTATTGTGTTTTGCCTACATCAATCTGTGAATTAGAAGAGACTTCCATGAATGCACTGGACAATCCATTTCGCTGATAGAATTTTCCATTTTGTAAAAATATCAGTCAACCCCAAGCCACCCTCTAATTCGGGAGAGTTCAAACATGCAAACATGCCAAGGCACCATATGAAGCCCCTTCTCACCACCATATTTTGTTCATAAGGTAAGATAAGATAATTTTATTAATGTCCAACAAATGACCACAAAAGTAGGTCAATGGGACTAAGGGAGATATTCAGTGTGTGTACAATGTGGGAGTGCAAAAGAAGCTCCCATAAAATGAGAGAAGATATAAGAAAAAGAAGAAAACTGAAAGTACAGTCTAGGTAAATATCTGACAAGGCTAAGCTCTAGGTCTAGCTAAAACCAAGGAAAAAGTGTATATAACAGTATCATAAGTGTGGTGATACAAAGTGAGAGTGTCCATCGTAGGTGTTGGAAAACTCAATATTAACCGAGAGAGAAATAATTGAAGGTGATGGCAGTGATGCCAATGTCTCTTGGATATGATGACTGATGGCGAGGGGGGCGACGGGGGTCGCTCTGGCTGACTGTCGGAGTCCTCGAGTACCATATGGGGATCCGGCTGTATGTGTTAAAATTTTGGTATGCTCGTTTAACCATAGACAATGTCACATCATTGTCACCCAACCGTAGGCATTCACTATGCCACCCTCGAGCACAATAACCTTTTCTTAGATAGAATGATTCCAACAAGTCCACACTAGAACCGACAGATAAACCCTAACGAGAAATATCACTGCTGCAGCAACAACACAATACCAAGAGAATGTACCTCTACTAATAGAAGCGTACCTTTACCAAGAGAAGCGCACGAGAGAGATACTAGAAAGATTTAGAATACTCCACAACAACTGCTGCACTTCTCTCTCCAGACTTGTGCCCTCTTCTGTTGCAGCTGCTGCTCCTTGGAGCCTGCTATTGTGTTTTGCCTACATCAATCTGTGAATTAGAAGAGACTTCCATGAATGCACTGGACAATCCATTTCGCTGATAAAATT
>ML780469.1:557018-585485 GCA_009831015.1 Picea engelmannii
GAAGTTGATGGCAGTGATGCCAATGTCTCCTGGATATGATGACTGATGGCGAGGGGGGCAACGGGGGTCGCTCTGGCTCACTGTCGGAGTCCTCGAGTACCATATGGGGATTCGACTGTATGTGTTAAAATTTTGGTATGCTCGTTTAACCATAGACAATGTCACATCATTGTCACCCAACCATAGGCATTCATTATGCCACCCTCGAGCACAATAACCTTTTCTTAGATAGAATGATTCCGACAAGTCCACACTAGAACTGACAGATAAACCCTAACGAGAAATATCACTGCTGCAACAACACAATACCAAGAGAATGTATCTCTACTAATAGAAGCGTACCTTTACTAAGAGAAGCGCAAGAGAGAGATACCAGAAAGATTTAGAATACTCCACAACAACTGCTGCACTTCTCTCTCCAGACTTGTGCCCTCTTCTGTTGCTCCTTAGACTTGCACACTAGCTGTTGTAGCTGCTGCTTCTTAGACTTGTGTACTAGTTGTTGTTCGTGAGTGGGTGTGTGTGTATCCAAATGAGCTAGGCGCCACCTTATTTATATTAGCATGTCCAAGTGACTGGGGCCGACTTCTCTTTCTGGAGATTTTGAATACTTTAATAATATTCTCCTTGCGTTGACTTCTCTTCTATGGTTTTCACACATTTGTTTAAGGGTTCTCTTACTTTTGAAATATTCTAATCTTAAGTATAAAGGTTGCACTTGGAGGTCAATACCTCCCGCAACTACCAAAACATCAACACCCCCTCTTAGCTAGGGAGGTATTAACTAAGATGTTCTTTATGTAATGGTCTCAAACACATCCATCCATCTCTCATGGCATGGGCAAGACTCACATGATCTTGCAGACCAGTCTACAGGTAGCATCACCATAGCCACACAGGCTATCTCATGATCAAACAGATCATGTCACAAGTATCACCATCATAGCGATACATGCTATCTCATGATCAAACAGATCATGTCACAAGTATCACCATCATAGCCACACAAGTTCTGTCATAGTCACACACACAGACTATCTGATGGTCATGTCACAGTCATGCATCTGGGGTCACATCATTCTTCCGGGCTTTATGTCATCACAGGGATTCAACTAGTTCATACAAAACTAAGAAACTTGCCAGCTCACACAAAATCTGGCATCTAGTTCATACAGAACTAGGCAACTCGCCAACTCACACAGAATTTGGCATCTTGTTCATACAGAACGAGTAACCTCACCGGCTCACACAAAATCTGGCATCTAGTTCATACAGAACTAGTAACTTCTAGTTGGCACACCAAGCAACTGATCCATAGTGACCAGGCATCTAATCATAACAATTAGGGGATGTAGCGTAAATAGACTACCCATCTGGCCCAAGGCTAGGAAACACCTCCAATCACACAGGTTGGCCCTCTAGCTTGAAAAACTGGGAAACTCGCCAGCCCCGAAGGCCCGACATCTGTTGACCTTGCATGAGGTCATGCTGACTGGTGCCACAGTTAGTAACATGCCCGTGAATGACCACCTGTTGCTGCCACACTTTGCAAGCTACTGCACCAAAAATCACATATGTGACTCATCACTCCCTTTTATGAGGGAGATCCTTCTGGACCACGCCAATCTTGTCCTTGAAGTACACAAACTCCACCCTTGATAGAGGCTTGGTCAACATATCTACTATCTTCTCATATGTAGCGACATACTGGAGCTTCACTGCTCCCTTTTGCACCATATCTCTGATATAATGGTACTTGATCTGATATGCTTGGACTTGTCATGAAACATCGGTTTCTCTGACAACTTCACACAACTCTGGTTGTCGCACCAGATACAAGTCGCCTCTAACTCAAGATCAAACATTCTTGCAAGCAACGTCCGAAGCCGCACTGCTTCGTTGCTAGCTGAACACGCTGCTATATACTCTGCCTCAGCCGTACTGAGCGCCGCACTAGTCGATTTCCTGCTGAACCATGAGATCATAGCTGATCCCAAACTAAAGCAACATCCAGATGTACTCTTCTGGTTGACGATACTACTGGCCTAATCTGAATCAGTATAGCCTTACAGTCTTGTCTTATGATTCGAAACATATTGGAGTCCATAATCAACTGTACCTTTCAGGTACCTCAACACATGCTTTGCCGCAACCAAGTGAACACGTCTTGGTTCAACCATATATTGACTCAAAGTGTTCACCGCAAAGCATATATCTAGCCTAGTGTTCGTCAAATACATCAATGAACTAATCATCTTCTTGTATATGGTGACATCCACTACCTCCGAAGAAGTATCACTCAATAAATTCAGGTTCGTCACCATAGGTGTGGGTATGGATTTACAATCCATCATATCAAGTCTCTTCAGGATTTCTACCGCATATTTTCCTTGGCACATGAAAATCTTATCCAGTTTCTGCCACACCTCTAGATTCAAAAAGTAATGCATCATACACAGGTGTTTCATCTCGAACTCAGATGCAAGCTTTCTCTTGCACTCTGTGTTAAGCTTCTCGTTCCCTGTTAGAAACAGGTCATCCACATATAATAGTAATATCACTGGTCAACAATCCATAGCCTTGTAGTAAAGGTTGGAATCTGCTTTTACTCTTGATAAAGCCCAAGCTCATCAAGAAACTTTCTGATCTAGAGTATCATGCCCTGGGTACCTACTTAGGCTTGTACAAATCCTTCTTCAATTTGCAGACATGAGACTCCTTATCATGTATCTTGTGGTTGCTCTATGTACACTTCTTCTGGCTATTGGAGCAAGTGTCTCGTCATAAACTTCTCCCTTTTGCTGGGAGAATCTTCTGGCCACAAATCAAGCTTTGTGCATCTCTATACTGTTATTTGCAACATGCTTGATCTTGTAAATCAACTTCGAAGTCACCATTGACTTTCCTTCTGGTCTCGGAACCAAGGTAAAGTCCATATCCTAGTCCTTCTGACTGGCTTTCTCCTCGGTCACTGAAAAAAGGGAATCTTTCCCAGGAGATCTCATATCTCCTCGAAGCCTCTGAAGCTTCGATCTGGCCTCCTCAACTCATGGCACCTGTCTGTCAGTCCTGGAAGACGTCTCTCTCTCCCATCTGAATCTGAGGAGGAATGCTTTCTTAATGAATGTCTCTAAGCCACTGACTCTCTCTGAGATCAGACTCACTCTGAGTCTCCATGCTTCCTCTGAGTCTATATAATCTCTGGAGCCATCTGCTCCCTCTGTATGTGATGATCTCCTCTAAAGTCTAATCTTTGATGAATGGTTTAGGGAAGGTTGCTCCTCCCTATTGGATCGTGATGGCTGACTCCCTCTGAACTCTAGCTCCTTTTGAGCTGGTACTTGGTCTTGCCGCCTGCCTCGCCATTGGTGGAGCCATCTGCTCCTCCTCATGATATGGCTTATCAATGCCACATATCTATATCCCTTTTGCATCCTGCAAAGTATCACAGGACCATGCTGGTCTCTTCCTGGTTACTGCAACAATTCTGGGTAGGCCCTTCTAGCTCTACTAACTCTTCGTTATGATTTGAGGAGTGATCAACTGGACTAGAGGGATCTGTTCGGTCATCTTTGGAGCCTTGTGCTCCTTACAATCAATCTCCATATGGGATACTCTGTATCTCGCAAAAGTACCTTTCTTGCCAGAAGGTTTTAACTTCATCCTCTTTTTCTTTGGTACATGGATATATAGGGTCGTGTATACAACTTCTTATCTGGATAGTATGCTCCATGTCTCAAACTAGAGACCATCTAATATGTTGCCTCCTGCAACTGTCACTATAGCTCCCCTCAGAGTTATCACCTGTGACCTTCTTGGAACAAGATCAACAACAAGGGAAAACAATAGACAAGAATAATACTCTTATAATAATAATAAAAACAATAACGAGAACAATCGTCATAGTAGCTTCTTCTCAGAGCTATCACTTGTGACCTACCTGGAGCAAGAGCGAAAATAAAAGTGCAATAATAAGAAAGAGGAACAACACTCTTCCAGTGTTGTGACCAATCATTCCATTCCTCCATGGTAACCTGCCTGGGACAAGAGCAACAAGAGCAAAATTATTTCCAATATAATAGCATTTTTATAAGAAAATATCTATGTCAACAAGGATAAAAGACAATTTCATGGTAATCATCATAGCATTACCAAGGTGACCTGCCTGGAAGCAAAACAAGAAATATCTCCTAGAGGAGATGTTAGTTCATCTTGCAAACAAGTACAATAAGCATTTATATCAATAGTACTCTCATGCTACCAAGTATTCATTGTATCTAGCAGTAATAAAACCTTTCAAAGATTGTTGTCACAACTATAGTGTTTACTTGTAATGTAGTAATTATCAAACTTGATATGTGCAAATTGGAAACTTATCAATCTAATCAATCAAACCTGGAACCTCGAGTCTTGTCTGCAAGAATGAGTGTTGTTGCTTTTCTTCCAAGTCTCCTTCACTCAAGATGACAAGTATTCTCTCCAACCTGTCTCTTGTACTAAGACAATATACTTTCTTGACAAAAATCTGAGTTAGGGAACATAATGCAAATAAAAAAAAGCTCAACCTTAATCAATCTAATGTTTTGACTAAAGTTAGCTTATAAATTTAACTTTGACAAGAGGTTTGACTTCAACAGATCAAAATACAACTAGCTGTTCATAAGATCACAATAATGCCATAACAACTAGAGGCATATCAAAACAATCAATCCTGGAGTGCATTGTTCCTCTGAAAGTGTTGGATTTGAGATCCCTTTGGATTTATGATTTTTGCTTGGACAAAAATTCCCTTCTCCTGCAAACACTCTCAAGATAGTGATACAGTTTAAACATATACAAGTACATACCTACGAAAAACAACGACAAACAGTGGCAAGCAGCGGCACCATCCGGCAGTAGCGGCAAGCAATGACGAACCCAAAAATTTCAAAGTGCTCCAACTTGCAATATGAAGATAATTGGAGATGTGCTAGGGTAGGGCATACTAGGACAACTAAAAATTAGGGCCAACACTTCACTGAAAGTGCCTGACAAACTTGGGTTAGGGTTTGCTGCTGCTGCAAAACCAAAAACCCTAATTGCCGAAAGAATAGCTAACGAGCTGATCTAGGGAAAGAATAATTTCTGCATCCTTTCAACGAGTTGCTAGAAACTTTAGTGGACTAGAGGAACTGCAACTGGTACTGCAATTGGTGCTGCAACTGACACTGCAACAAGTGCTGCAACTGGCACTGCAACTGGTGCTGCCTCATCTCCCACTAGCTCTTCAACTTTGGAAGATTGTATTGTTGCATTGTTTACCTCCTTAGGCGTGTTGAATTTTTAATGCTTAGCTCAAGCACATGTAGTTTATTTCAATTTAGCATGAACTTGAACCATAAACAATGCAACAATACAATATACAATAGCTGTAGTAACCAAGATCACAAGAAGAATAACCATGCAGAAGAACACAAGAAGTTATCTTGGGAAAAACCTTCTCAATCAATGGAAAAACCCAACAATCCTTTGCTATAGAGTCAAGAGAAGATCACCCTTTCACCACAAACCCTAGTGCACACAAGAGGGTGCTCTATGACCAAGAAAGATTGCGCCTAAGAGAAGTGCACACTTCCGCCCTACAAGTAGGCGTTGAGATAATGAAACAAGTGTGAGTGAGTGATCCACAATGGGGATCTAACTCTCTTATTTATACATGACCTAGCACATCAAATGGATGTGTCTATTGGCACAAAAGGGTCGACTTCTATAACTCAACAATATAATTAATCTTTACACAATATTAATTATCTTTACATGGCGGGGCTGACTTGTACCCTTCACAATACAAATTAGGGTTTTACCAAAGTCTTACTCTTTGATAATATATCAAGGGATCTCACACATCCTCTAGTGCTCTGCCACTAGGGACACGTCCACCTGTGCTTAGCCATAGGGACGCCACTCTCAACAAATCAACTCAACTAAGTCCATAGGAGTACTATCTGGAGAGCCATCTCAAGTCGACTCAACTAAGTCCATAAGAGTTTGAAACGAGACCATCTCAAGTCGTCTCAACTCAGTCCAGAGGAGCACGACAAGAGACCACACACGTCATCTCAACTCAATCCAAAGGAGTATAACACACCCATCACATGGGCATTCTCATAGATAGTCTCAACTCAGTCCAGAGGAGAACGACCTGGAGAATGTCTCATGAAGCTGCAATCATCAACACTCCATCGCAGCTACAGAGGCATTCTCCACCACGCTAAGTCTCTCACGGAAGTACTTGAACTTCGTCCTCGCAAGCGATTTGGTGAAGACATCTACAACTTGCTCGTGTGTAGAAAGGTACTGCACATTTACTGCTTTCCTGTCCACCATATCTCTGATGTAATGGTATTTGATGTGTTTCGATTTATCGTGAAACACAGGATTCTCTGAGAGCTTCACACAACTCTGGTTATCGCAGTGGATAATGGTGGAATCCATCTCATGTCGAAATAAGTCTGCAAGGAGCTTGTGAAGCCACACTGCTTTGCAGATTTCCACACACAATGCAATGTACTCTGCTTCTGCGTTACTCAAAGCCACAAAAGTCTGTTTTCTGCTGCACAGGAAACCATGGTAGATTCCAAAGTAAAACAAGAACCGGATGTGCTCTTCCGGTCCACTGCGCTCCCTGCCCAATCTGCATCGGCATATCCCTTCAATTCATGTCTACACCGAAGGCATATCTCAGTACATAACCAACTGTGCCTCCTAAATATCTCAACACATGCTTCGCTACTATCCACTATGTCTGTCTCGGCTGACTCATAAACTGACTGAGTACACTCACTGCATATCATATATTAGGTTTGGTGTTAACCAGATACATCGATGATCCAATCAACTATTTGTAAAGATGTGGATCAATCTTGCTCGAATCAGAAGAAGCCTCATTCATTTTCTTCAAATTCATCACCATCGGTGTAGGCATGGATCTACAGTTTGTCATCCCGAATTTCTTCAATATCTCCACTGTGTATTTTCCTTGACTCAGGAAAATCTCATCAGTCCTCTGCCACACTTCTAGTCCCAAGAAGTAGTGCATCATACCAAGGTCCTTCATCTTGGATTCAAAAGCCAATTCACGCTTGCATTAAAAAATAAGGCTTTCTAAACCGGTGAGGAATAAGTCATCAAGATATAGGACCAAAATCAGGCACTCGTCACCAACAATGTTGTAGAATAGGTTTGGATCAACAACACAACTTTTTCTTCAGAGAAAGTAACCTTGTAGCCTTTATCGTCTAAGGCAGAAATAGAGACAAGGTTCCTTTTTATCCTAGGTACATATAGTACCTCAATTCATTGAAGAGGTATGTCAGAATCTAGTTAGAAAGAAGAAGTTCCAACTCCCTTCACAGTATTTCTGGCATCGTCACCAAGCACAACATGCAGACGAGACTTTTTCTCTACAAGGTCTGTAACATGTTCTCTATATTTAGTCATGTGTCTGGAAGCAACATTGTCAATCAACAAAATATCACTATCAGTAGGAACGGTACCTGAGAGTGTTGAAATGAAGAAGGATGCTTCATCTTTTATGTATTCATCTCTTTGAGGTGGTTTTGATTCAACATCTGCAGTGGATGCATGTTGTCTTCCTTTCTTCCTTGTAGGACAATTTCTTGCAATGTGTCCATACTTGTCACATCTGAAACATTGAATCCTTGAAATGCCTTTTCTATGTTGATGACCTGGAGCTGCTGAAGTTTTCTTGTATTTGAATGCTTTGCCCAAACTTCTTCTATTTCTTCTGCCTCTCTTTGAATGAGAAGCAAGGGCTTGATTGTCATCACGATGGGAGTCTTGCACACCTCTGGCTATAAGTCTGGTTTCCTCCTGAGTGCAGTCTTCCCATAGACGATCAAACTAAGGTTAGTCTGCTCGTCCACTGATACTTTGAATGAATGGTTCCCAATGTCTTGGAAGGGCATTGAGAGTAATCATGACAAACTCTCTGTCTGTGATGGTTTCTCCAATGGCACCTAACTGATCTCTGATCTCTGGAATATTCATGAAGAAGGTAGCAATGGTGTCAGCTTTCGTCATTTTAGGATTTTGAAGTTGGTGTTTCAATGTGAGAGCTTTGTTAGTGTTGTTGCTCTCAAACATCGTCTTCAATGCATCATACATTTGATAAGCTGTCTTCAAGGTAGAGATGCGAGGTAGTAGATGATCTCTTACTGAATAGATGATTATCTTCCTAGCTTTGACATTGTCTGCCTTCCATTCAACCTTCTCATCATCGGTTGCTGTTGCTGGTAGAGTCTTTTTCTATCAATCTCAATATGTCATCCTCTTCCAGAGTGATGTGTAATCTTGACTTCCAGGAGCTGAAGTTGCTTGTTCCATCAAGCCTATCTTCCACCAAAGTTCTGTTCCTCATGGCTTGCAGATTCTTCACAAACCCGAATGGCTAGGCTAGAAACCCTAGCATTTTTCAAGAGGAGGTCTCTCGAGGGTTTGTTGGACTGATGAATGCCAACAAGAAACCCTAGAGAGTCAAAGGAACCTCAACAAGCAGCAAAAATACTCCAACGTTTTGTAGACACCCTAAAATTGAAATTCTGTAGAAACCCTGGAAACCCTAGGGATGAAAATCAAAACTCCTTCAATTTTTTATCTGAGAGTTGTAGGAGGTGCGCTGGTCGAGGCCGTACCTGTTTGTGCAAAAGTTAGGCCTAACGTTCAAGGGGAAAGTGCTAAAACTAGCTTGACAAGGAAAATAGAAGGGCCGTTTTTGCAGTTGCAGCAAGAAGGTGACAACTAGCTTTGAATAGCTTGTGCAATGGCTCTTCAGGAACATTGCTCTGATTCCATGTTGAATTTTTAATGCTTAGCTCAAGCACATGTAGTTTATTTCAATTTAGCATGAACTTGAACCATAAACATTGCAACAATACAATATACAATAGTTGCAGTAACCAAGATCACAAGAAGAATAACCATGGACAAGAACACAAGAAGTTAT
This sequence comes from Picea engelmannii, assembly GCA_009831015.1. NCBI lineage: Eukaryota > Viridiplantae > Streptophyta > Pinopsida > Pinales > Pinaceae > Picea > Picea engelmannii. Next base: position 566,023 of record ML780469.1, read on the forward strand.
CACGGGAAAACCCTTCTCAATCAAGGGAAAACCCCTTCTCAATCAAGGGAAAAACCCAACAATCCTTTGCTATAGAGTCAACAGAAGATCACCCTTTCACCACAAACCCTAGTGCACAAAAGAGGGTGCTCTATGACCAAGAAAGATTGCGCCTAAGAGAAGTGCGCAGTTCAACCCTACAAGTAGGCGTTGAGATCAGTGTTACCAGAATCGAACCGGAACCGGTAAAACCGGTCGGTCCGATCGGTTCACAGGGCTTACCGGTTCAAACCGGACATTCAAACCGCTTTTGAGCGGTTCTGTACAAAACTGGTTTTTTCTCCGGTTTTTATTTATCTATTTATTTTTTTTAATTTTTTTTTCGTTCCATACGGCCAAAAAAGTGAGGGGATTTGCAAATTTAAAAAAAATAAAAATAAAAAAAGAAAGAGACTCAACCAACAACTTTTGACAATGAAGACCTTTCCTGAATGGATTTGGATCCCTAGGGCCCAGACACATCAAGAGAATGTGTGCATTGATGTTGCAACTGTATCTTTGCCTTCTGGACCAAGGGAATCAAGCCAGGCTCGGAATCCCCCTGTTGAGTCTACTCATGTTGAGGATGTAGATGATGAGTCTGAGTCTGAGTCTTAGTCCGAGTCTGAGTTTTAGTATGTAGATTCAGACTATTAGATTGTGTAGTCTGTACTCTCTAGCCTCTAGCCTAGACTCTAGAGTTATTTTTGGACTTTATAGGCCATTTAGAGCCTTTTTGATGCTGTATTTTGATTCAGAATCTAGATATTCATATGACTATGGAGTGCACTTGCCACTTACTGTTAGTGCTATTTTGGTTTTATACAATGTTACTTGTTATATATATATATGAGAAACTTTGCAAATTTTGTATACTGGTTTGGATTCACATGGATGCACATGTTTTTTTTTTTTTTTTTTCAAAATTTGAATATGTTATGTATTTTTAGTGATCGGTTTTTTTATCCAGTTTTTTCCAGTTCCAATTCGATTCCGGTTTTTTGGGTCGACCGGTTCAATGACCGGTCCAGTTCTGGTAACCTTGGTTGAGATAATGAAACAAATGTGAGTGAGTGATCCACAATGGGGATCTAACTCTCTTATTTATAGATGATCTAGCACATCAAATGGACGTGTCTATTGGCACAAAAGGGCCGACTTCTATAACTCAACATTATAATTAATCTTTGCACAATATAAATTATCTTTACATGGTGGGGCTGACTTGTACCTTTCACAATACAAATTAGGGTTTTACCAGAGTCTTACTCTTTGACAATATAGCAAGGGATCTCACACATCGTCTAGTGCTCTGCCACTAGGGACACGTCCACTGTGCTCAGCCATAGGGACGTCACTCTCAACAGATCAACTCAACTAAGTCCATAGGAGTACTATCTGGAGAGCCATCTCAAGTCGACTCAACTAAGTCCATAGGTGTCTGACAAGAGACCATCTCAAGTCGTCTCAACTTAGTCCAGAGGAGTACGACAAGAGACCACACATGTCATCTCAACTCAGTCCAGAGGAGTATGACACACCCATCACATGGGCATTCTCATAGTTAGTCTCAACTCAGTCCAGAGGAGAACGACCTGGAGAATGTCTCATGAAGCTGCAATCATCAACACTCCATCTCAACTAGGGAGGCATTCTCTACCACGCTAAGTCTTTCACGTAAGTGCTCGAACTTCGTCCTCGCAAGCGATTTGGTGAAGACATCTACAACTTGCTCGTTTAACCATAGACAATGTCACATCATTGTCACCCAACCATAGGCATTCACTATGCCACCCCCGAGCACAATAACCTTTTCTTAGATAGAATGATTCTGGCAAGTCCACTCTAGAACCAACATATAAAATTTAACCAAAAATATCATTGCTGCAGCAACAATGCAATACCAAGAGAATGTACCTCTACTAATAGAAGCGTACCTTTACTAAGAGAAGTGCACATGAGAGATACCGGAAAGACTGAGAATACTCCACAACAACTGCTGCACTACTCTCTCTAGACTTGCGCCTTCTTCTGCTGAAACTGCTGCTCCTTAGACTTGCACACTAGCTGTTGCAATTGCTGCTCCTTAGAGTTGCGCTCTAACTTTTGTGAGTGAGTGTATCCAAATGAGCTAGGACACTCCCTATTTATATTATCCTATCCAAGTGATTGGGGCCGACTTCTCTTTCTAGAGCCTTTGAATACTTTAATAATATTCTTTTTGAGCCAACTTCTCTTCTAGGGTTTTCACACATCTGTTTAAGGGTTCTCTTACTTCTAGAATATTCTAATCTAAGTATAAAGGTTACACTTGGAGGTTAATACCTCCTGCAGCTACTAAAACATCAACAGTATGACCCCGGGGTAGTTGTAGGAGTGAGGAGGCTCAGTTCTCCTACCATTTGAGGTTGAAGGAAAGAAACTTTGAATAGATCTATGACTGCTTCGCTGGGGCTAGGAGGATGTCCGATGAGCGAGATGTGCCTGCTCTGAATCCGTCTTGACCTGAACCCTTTGTCACTATGAGGATGCATGGTCGGGTGTATGGTCTTGCACCTCCGAACATGTCTCAAACATATCGGTTGATCTCATTGGGGGGAGTGGGGGGCATAGGTTGGGCCCGAGGTCTCACCAGTCTCTAGTTTTAAGTACTCTGGAACTCAGATTGTCGTTTGTTTCTTCGATTTAGTGGAAGGGCATGGAAGTATGAGGTGATCCTCTTGGTCTTCTTTCGATGGGGGGGGGTGTGCAAGAGCTGGGATTCGTGACTGGGAATCTCCTTGATGAAAAGAGCTAGGCACCTCTGATCCTTATATCAGAAGAAAGTAAAGAGGGAGCCCCCTCAGTCCCTGTAGAGGTAGTAGTAACGTCCTTTGATCTCATAGTGTACGTGGCATCGAAAAATGAGGTGCCTCTATGTCTCTGGCTCATGTAGGTGACACATTTGGTAGACCCTATGAGAACGTGGCATTCAGTGATTAGTCTCCACTCGGAGTCGATGAGAACCAACCTGGAGTTGTCCCAGAGGGATCCTGAGTGAATGCATCCAATGTCTGTACGTGTATGGGGGGAAGACAATGATACCATCCCGCAGCTCCAAAAATGCTCCAAGTAGAAAGACATCTTTGAGCCCAGGCTCGTCGGGGTGAGGTCCAGGTGACCTAAATGTTTAATCTATATATGTCCTCTCTGATGTCTCGGTTCACAATCTGTCGAGTCGACAAGAGATGGGTCGACACATCTAAGGATTACCTGAAGGGTGGAAGGCACTATGGGAAGATGGTCATCGACTGGAGAAGTCGGGATGCCTCTGGAAACCAACCTCGTGCGTGGCCTGTGGAGTGATCTGAGGCGATGGCCTCTAAGGAGCAAAGTGCAAGATAGGGATACTGCTCTCTCTTGGTAGCAGGGTCCCTGAAAGATCTGACTCTATGAATGAAGGAGATCAAGTGAAAGATAACCTCAAGGAAAAATGGTCGGACACCGAACTTTGCCTGAATAATGGGCCGTGGAACTATACGTTTTCATTTGATGATGCGCCTGAGAAGCAATGTTTGGTCTCTCTCCAACCTAGCCCAATTTGTCTATATCAAGCTCAGTCCCCAAAACTCTTAGACATAAAGTACTGTGGGTCTGATAATCGCCTCCATGAGGTAGAGTTTGGACGAGATATCCTGAAACTGACCTTGGAAACATTGTCATAGGAAAGACATCAAAATTCTCTCTAGTTTGTCAAAATGGATTTTATGTGGAAGCCAACACGAGAAAAAGTAAATCTGACAGGGGTGTCTCTTGGTGCCATATCTATGTTGCAGTTGATGCTCCTGGATACTTGTTAGAGGCAACGTGGTTGTAACAGAAAATCAATAGTATCTAATTGCTCAATAATCAACTTCTTCATGGCCACATTGCATATGGCTTGATTCTTACCCTTGCACTAACACAACATTCTATGGAGAGCACGATATTGTATTTGGAAGCTTTTGTATAAGCTGCTGTGGTAGTTTTTAGTGAGGAGAAGGAGGAGGTTTTTCTTATTGGGTAGGAAGATCATCCCCATCGGTTGAATTCAAAGTGGAAGTATATTAGGCTTGTGTGATCATTCAGTAATTGGGCATCCTCTTTGGTATATAGGTTTCTCTTGTGGATCAATGGAGGTGGATCATGGGCCAATTTATAAAGAAACGTTTGGCTTGGTCTCTTCTTAACTTGCCACTTGTTGGGTGCATTACAGTTGTGCAAAAAATGTTTTGAGCATGCCATTTGTATTGTTTATGATGTCTCTTTTCTTCTAAATCAACTTATAAAGGTTTGCAACGTGTGCTTTGGTGTTTTCTATAGAGCATATCGACAGTTGGGCATTTGGTCGCTTGGGGCATTTATACCTTACCTTGTGGTTAAGGGGGTTTGGGCCTTCCTGATGTCCAAGCCTAAGGGGTGGTCCTCGCAAGGAAATTGGTAATGTAGGCAGTGGTAGGGTATGCTCCTTGGGAGGTCTAGTGTGTCACCAAATTCAATAGACTCATCACATTGGAGGGATTAAAGGCCCTTTTTAGCTCTGTTACATAAATGATAATGTGAATGCCTTTGTGATCCATGGTTCGTTTCCTCTTAAGAGGGTCTAGGTGGCATGGTGCAAAGTTTGCGGGTTTCTTAGTTGGTAGTTTTAGGGCCCATGGGATGCTTGGGATCTAGTCTCTTACTAATCTAGACATTTCTATCTTTTGGGGTAGGCTTGGGCTCTCTCCAAGGTATGTCAGGATAAGGTTTGCTCGAAAAGTCCACCTCTTTTGGGAGGAATTATGGAATTCAAACACTTAGCAAGACACCTGTGGAGGAATCCTAAACATACTTAGAAGTTTTCTTGTGTAAACAAGGTTGTTCTAGATAAGATAAGATAAAATAATTTTATTAATGTCTAGCTAGTGACAACAAAAGTAGGTCAAAGGGACTACTGAGTACAATGATGTCATTACAAAGCGGGTGTACCGAAAGGTCTCCTATAAAGGCAAGATGCAAAAAGTAAAATGACTATAAGAAGACATATAGTAAAGCTGTAGATAGTGAGATCTATGCTGAGACATGATGAACCTTCGACCCCGAGCCTAGAGACCCGCTCGGACAAGGAGATGTATTGTAGGAGAAGATCCAAGACCGAGAGGAACCAAAGGGGATGAAATAGTTTAGTCATGCAATGGACCCATCTCTCCTACCATTCGAGACCGAGTGAAGAAAACTGAGTATAGTAGGATGTCCATAGGGGGAATTGATGGGAAGCCCAGATCATCCATTGTGTTGTTGACTGGAAGAGGTAGTACCCCGACGAGGCCTAGGGGATCTCATCCATCTTTTGGGAAGGGGTCTGGTCTGGTCATGTCGCTAAATTCTTGTGGGACGGAGAACGGTTCCACGAGTTCACACTAATCTGATGTTTGGAACTGTGCTGGTGTTAGTTTGTTTCTTAGTGCTCCTACCAAAAGGTAGCACCGTGAAGGAGGTGATCAACCAAATAGGGTTTGGTCTCGTAGGAGGATGAAGAGTACGAGCTTGAAACCTAAGGGCCTCCTGTGTGTATAAAGCTAAGCACTGATGATCAGGATAGCTGAAGAAGCCAATGAGGGTCTGTGCCCCCCTTAATAAGCAATGAAACCACCCTCTGATATCATAGTAGATGGGGCAGCGGAAGATAAACTGCTTCTCCATCTTGACCTCCTGTAGCTAGCATAGCTAACAGATCTTGTCTGGTCGATCGATCTGGTGGTCTCTCTCAACCCGAAGTCTCTAGGAGCCCATTTTGAACTGGCCTAGCGGAACTCGAAGAGCGTGCGTGTAGTGGCAGAGTGTATAATGTGGTTAAACGATGAACCCATCCCTAAACCCCAAGAAGTGCTCAATGTAAAAGGTCATCTTTGGGCCTAACCGACTAGGAGGGTTAACCCAAGTGATTTGTATATACTGCCTGTAAATGTCATCCCTAATGATCTTGTTCAATACCTGCCTCGTCGGTGGGAGATGGCCAGGTGCATCCAAAGAATATCTAAACAAAGGGAGACGATCTATTTGAATGCCCACAAACTCTAAAAGATCTGAAACCCCTGTGAACCAAGATTGAGCCCGACTCGATGAACCCGACCTGATGAACTAGAGAGGGCAATGGTTTTGGAAGAGTAGTAGGCCAAGTACAGGTATCGGTCACGCCCCTTTGTCGAGTTCACTAAGCTACGGATATGATATAGAAGAGAGACCAATGCAAACACTATCTCAAGTCGGAAGGGGCGAACCCCAACCTTTGCTAGGATGATGTGTTGAGGAATTGTCTGCTTGCATCTAATGATGCATTGAAGGAGAAGGGTCTGGACTCTCTTAGTTGAGGCTCAATTAGACTCTAGTAACGAAAGCCTCCAAATCTCTGAGCCATAAAGAACAATGGGTCGGAAAAGGGAGTCCATGAGGGGCATCTTGGATGAGATGTCTTGAAAGTGGTGACGAAAACACTGTCTCTCAAGAAGGGCTAAAGATCCATAGCCCTTGGTGATTTGGGGATGGAGGGCAGGTTGCAAACTTAATTATGTTTCAAAGAATTGTACTCCCAAGTATGTGTATGTGCTGGTGATCTCAATCTCCCTCTAAAGAAGAAATGAAGGACTATGGACTTCCTCGACCCGTTGAAGATCATAACCTTGGTTTTACCCAGGTTTACCATCAACTGCCGAAGGTCGCAGAATAAAGATAAGGCATTCAACAATCTCTGTAATCCCTCTGGAGACGAGGCTAGGAGGACAAAATCATCAGTGAAAAGAAAAATGGATATCAAAACTTGGTCGAGGAGGCACCTGTCCCTATATTGGATAATCTCGTGAAGAAAAGCCTCTAACTCATCAATATAAATTCCGAGCAATATGGGGGATAGGGGACAACCCTATTTAACCCTGATGGTACTTCTAATGAAATATGATATCCCATGAACTGTGTGGAGCCGACGAAGAATCGACTCATATAGGTGCATGATCGTAGCCAGTAGGGTCGGGGAGATGCCAATATCTATGAGCCTTTGGAACAGTGCTTCTCTCGGGAACGAGTAGAAATCCTTTCAAAAATCTACGAAGAAGCAATAGACTTTCGAAGATGATGCCGTTCCTCCTCGATGATCGCCTGGAGGGTAAATATGTGATCAATGGTTTCATGAGCGGGTCAAAATCTTGGCTGGCCCCTAGCTCTGAGGTGTCTCTGCCCAAGTTCATTAGAGAGATTCATATGGAGAACTGTAGCATAGAGCTTCGAGAATGAATGGCCCACCATGATCATCCTGTAATTGTTGGGATTCGAACCGGGGCCCGATTTGTGTATTGGGTGAATGATGTGATGTGACCACGTCGAAGGAAAACTTGTACGAACCACATGGTTGAAGAGAGCCAGAGCACGAAGTGTTGATATTATGGTAGCTGCGGGAGGTATTTACCTCCACGTGTAAACCTGGCGAGAATAGAATATTCCGAGAAGCAAGAAGAAACCCTAATTAGTTGGCTAATAACCCTAGAAGACAAGTCGGCTCAAGAGGATAATTTGTATTAGGTTATTAGCCTCCAAGAGAAGAAGTCGGATAAAGGAAATATTATATACTAAGTAAATAGGCACCTAGAATGAGAAGTCGGTCCAGGCAGTTTGCCAGTTTTAGTATAAATACAGGAGGCCAGTCTTCATTCTGGTAGGCATTTTTAGAAATGTAGAAGCAACACTTGTGCGCACTGCAGTTGGCCAGTTTGTGCGCAAGTTTGGAGGAGAGTTGCCGTTGCAGCTGCTGCAGCTAGCAGATTTCGGTTTTGGCCTGGACTCTCTCTTGGTTATGGTTTGGACTCTCTGATCAACTCTTGTTACTCTTGTTTGGTGCGCTATCCTTGCAGAGAGGTGCGCTATCTTGTTTGGCTATCTAGCCTAGGGTTTTCTTCCGGAATGATTCTCTATTAAGGTTAAGGTGCTCGGGGGTGGCTTCGGCCTATGGTTGGGTGACAATAGTGATATTGTCTATGGTTAAATGAGCACATCCATCATATTCTAACACAAAGACCGTGCTTAAAGAACTCTGCCAGGAAACCTTCATCATTTGTTGCTTTGCTACTATTTATCGCCGAAACGACCTCTCTGATGTCACTATCCAGGAATAAGAAGCATGAGGAGGGCGAAGAGGTAACTTGAATCTGGGGCTGCCGAGGAATATCATAGAGTGGATACGTGGGAAAACATGGATCTGGGGTCCAGATCAGATGGAAGGGGGGAGCATCGTGGGTCGATGGTACACAACCTTGTGAAAAATGGTTTATCAAATAGCAAATAAGATGAAGCATGGTGGAGGGTGTATGCCCTTATACTCCTCCAAGGATTATAGTTAATAAAAACCTTGAAAAGAGAAAGAAAGAACCAACAATGTGTAGAAACTTCTTACCAATTCCAAGAAACATGCAAGACAAACCCTAGTTTACCAAGTAAATTCCATCCACATAGCAAAAGAATAGCCTCCAAGAGATAGTGCACCACTTAGCTCCAATAGACAAGTATTAACCATAGCATTCAAGAGAGAGAAATGAATTTTGCCCAAGAGGGGCGAAAATTTCAGCTAAGTAGCTCTTCTCACATGAGAGATTTATGTTAAAATGAAAAGAATTTGGTCTTTATTTATACAAGACCTCAATAATAAGTTTGTCCACATAATACTAGGGTAAACCATAAAATAGGGAGGCCAAGCTCCCTATTTTGCTCCTTTACAAAATTAATTTGATTTTTACACAAAGAAAGTCCTAAAAACATGACGTCATGCCTCTAGAGGGTGACGTTTTGCAATCTTTAGCAAGTTGTTGGGTTGTTGAGGAAGACGTTGGGCCTCCAGAGGCCATGTGTCCTCTCCATCAATCATGCTAAGCTATCATCGAACTTCACCACCATTATCAAAACCTTAGCCCCAAGTTGATGTCAAGCCCAAAAGTGTGACGTGTGGCCTCCAAAGGCAAATCGTTGGGCATGGTGAGGGCTAGGTATCTTCCTTTGAGGTGTCTTCTCTTACCTCCAAAGGCAACATCCATCATCTATTAGCTCCAGTCTGTGGGCCTGTTAACCCCTAGATTTTCACCCTTGAAAATCTTGAGGGTTAAGAGCCAACATGCATTACGTAGGCTAGCATTCTGAGTTTCACCTAGAGTTTAACACTTGTGTTGAGCAAGAGGTTGGTTCCCATCAGAGGCAGGTATATGATCTCTACATGGTTGTTTGGTTCAGATTTAGAGTTGACTTGGTTTCCATGCATTTTGAGAGAGATGTCTAGATACAACAGGTGTTGCTATTTTTTTAGGAGACACGGTTTGAGTGGGTCTCTGGATAGTTTGGAGCAGTTTTGAGCATACCGTATGAGTCCTTGCATGATTCTAGGCCCGATGGCATTTTTCTGGGTGACATGCCAGAACTTTCTATTTTTAGCAAGTTTTGCTCTAGGCCCCAGATTCAGATTTTGAGTGTGCAGTATTGATCCTTTAGGTCATCCAGAGTCTTTTGGATCTTTTTCGAGATGATGTGGCACAATTTACTATTTTTAGCAGGTTGAGCTCCAGGGCTCGCATGTCAGTTCTGATCGCATATTCGGATCCCTTGCGAAAAGACGAGATCAATGGGTATACAGTCAAGGGCATTCGAACGACTTTCTATTTTTAGCAGTGTCTATTTTTAGACAGTGGCATGTGGTGGTGTTCTCCCAGTCATCCTGGGTGATGTGGTTAGTTTCCTAAAATTTAAGAATTGTATTTTATTTTTAGAAATGTCTATATTTAGCGAGGACAATCATCATCCATGCCGTGCCAAGTGGCACCCTCAAGTTCTACCAGAAGATGGTGTCCCTTTCTCTTTGCCTACTATTTTGCATCTCGAGGTTGTTCTTCAAGATCCTGAGATTGATCAGAGCTTGGATATCAGAGTTCACCATGACCGAGTCGAGCTCAGAATGATGGAGGTATTTCAACAAGTAGATGCCAATAGTTTCAACTCTAATGCATTCATGCTTATTACTGTTGAAATACCATGTTCTAAGTCCCAACCAACTTTTAGTAAATTGGCACCCTTCAGTTATGGCTTCACCAACAAGTATATCAAGGCAACTTTGGGTCATATGAGATTTCATGGTTGGTCTCCTTGGAAGGTTGACTTTGTTGACCTCTCTCGTCAAATTGATCATTTGGCTGCATGGTTACATTGGTCCTTTGAGTATGATGATTTAATCATGGCAACTTTGAGGTAAATTTTTTTGGGTCTAGGGTAGTTGTCTATCCTTTCCGCATGGTCATTTCAGTATTTCCTTCTTGCTGATTTTTTACAGTTTTAGGACAACAATCTACATTTTCCTTGCAGTGTCTTTTCCCTTCAGTATTTACTTCAATCTTTTCATAAGTGTCGCTGATTTTTGCCAAGTCATATCCGCATGTGGTCATGTCTTGTGTGTCTTTCCTTTCATGAATAAATGGCTGTCATGCTGAGCCTTTGTGTCTATCATCAGATTGAGTTTGGATGGGGGTCCTGCTTGTCATGTTCCTGGAGCATTGAGCCTTTAGGATGGGTAGGTTTGAGGATGCATACGTGTGTCCCGAGTCATCTTATGTCTTGTCTCCTCATCTCTTATCATTCAGTCTTCCGTTTTGAGTCAGTTTTCCCCTCCATCCAGCATAGGGATATGGTACTTGGTTCCTTCATCTTGATCTTCTTGAGTTATCACTTTGCACTGAGGGAAGAGAGACATCGTTGCTCTTCTTATTAGCAGGTCATCTTGTATCAACTTCGACACATTATTTACAGATGACCTAGAAGTAGAGCACCTTGGTAGCTGTTAGCCTCATTGGCGGTTATTTTGCATCTGACAAGGATGAGTATCATTGGGCCTTGATTAGATGATCCTTGTTATTGATTGACTTCAGAACATCTTTCATAGTGACATGTGCTCATACCTTAGGACCCATTGTCATTATTGGTTGTGTTCCTTTGCACTTGACAGGTGTTTACGTTATTGACATCTGATTAAGTGACTCTCTCCCTTTTGTCGAGATCAACACATTTACCACGGGGAGGAGTGTATATATTGAGTGGTAGCAGGTAGGGGATTTGGATGAGACCCCTTGGGTTTCAGTTTTCAGTGGGAGGATTATATACTTTAACTCCATGGCCCATTAAATAGACTTTGGTGCTATAGGTCAACTTACAGGCTTTTTTGGATCAACTTACAGGGCCTTTTCTCCTTCGAGACAGTTACAAAGGTATTTTTGGTACACATTCCACAGTTTTTAGAGCATAATCAATACATCTTACAGAGTTATCACAAAGCAGTATTGTTACAGACACTGCAATATTATTTGAGTGGGTCTCTTGACAGTTTGGAGCAGTTCCGAGCATATAGTTTGAGTCCTTGCATGATTCTAGGCTCGATGACACTTTTTCGGGCGACATGCCTGAACTTTCTATTTTTAGCAGGTTTTGCTGCAGGCCCCAGATTTAGATTTTTAGTGTGCAATGTTGATCCTTAGGACATCTAAAGTCTTTTGGATATTTTTTGGGACGATGTGGCACAATTTACTAGTTTTAGTTGGTTAAGCACCAGGGCTCGCATGTCAGTTCTGATCGCATATTTAGAGCCCTTGTGGAAAGACGAGATCAATGTGTATAAAGTCAAAGGCATTCAAATGACTTTCTATTTTTAGTAGTGTCTATTTTTAGATAGTGACATGTGGCGATGTTCTCCTAGTCATCTTGGGTGATGTGGATAGTTTCCTAAAATTTAGGAACTGTATTCTATTTTTAGAAATGTCGATATTTAGCAGGTACAATCATCATCCATGCAGTGCCAAGTGGCACCCTCAAAGATCGACATGTGGGAGAGTTACAGAGTGATGTGGCATCGACCTGGGCATTGGTCGCATATTTCCAAAACTTGAGCATAAATAAATAATTAATAGAGAAAAGAGAGTTGGATAATAGGACCTAAATTTAGCCGTTTATTCCTTCGTATAATCACCCCTCCTCTTGCCATGCATCAACTCCTTAAAATTCGTCTCCAGTTGAGTTTAAACCATATTTTCCTAAAAGTTAGGAAATTCCCTAAAAAATAGGGCGAATTTCCTCTTTTAGCCACAACTCACTCATGCTTTTGTCAATTTTAGCAAAAGGACATGCATTAGAAAGATAAATTTGGCCTCCATGTGTTTCTTTCACTCCATAAAGCCAATTCACATTCATTATCATTCATTGCTCCTCCCTTTCTTGCTCAAATGCGCCTTCCTAAGTTTTAAGGCGCATTCTCCTCTCTTGTGCGCATGTAACCTTCGTGCAAACTCTCACATACATTCACTCATCTCACACTCCTCACATATCTCTCTTCCTCATGCACTTAGACTCCAAATTTAACCACTCATGCATCTTCTCCTTCTCCCTTGGGATATGCGCCCTCCTTATGCTATAGATTGGATACTTCACAGAGGTTCTTGGTCGGATCATTGCAGTAGCAACATAGTGTCTCTCTCATTCTCTTCTCTCTTGTTCTCTAGTCTAGTGGCTCCTCTTTGACCAAAGTAGTCATTGTACCGGTTGTAGGCTTGCCAAGTGTGGGACAAACAATCCTCTTGTAAGCTTCATCAATAAAGAAGTGTGCGTTTGTCTTCAAACCTCTTTCTTGGTGGTATTATGGTAAATTTGTGATATGATATGCCATTTTCTGAACTGTTCATTATGATTAATTTTGATCTTTTTGAATAGTTTTCTTCTTCTTTCCAGTCTATTATCATTGTGCTAACCCTGAAGGTTCCCTCCAAGAATAGAAGATTGCTTTTCCTCATAGTTTTGGATTGCTTTTACGCACTGTCCAAGACGAACAACTTGCTGTTTTGTAGGTTTTATACGTAGAAATCAGACTTAAAGACAACAACAAGGTGCTTCATTGTGCCTATGGACTCCCCCCCTAGAGGCTAGCAAGCACTAGCCCAAACAGAGAGGGGTTTGGTCAGTGACAATTGGGGCCTTACTCCTTTAATTAGCCAAGTTTTTACTGCTATCATAATAGGTTTATCAACTCGGATTGGAGGATAGAAGTTTGTCCTAACAGGGCCATGGCATCCAACCTCTGGGCTTCTTGCCCCAATGAAGGCCCAAGCTGGGCTTGCTCCTCCAAATCGTCCATCAAAATAGGTCCTGCAAAGACAAATGAATGCGCCCTCCATGGGTCTCAAGTCAAATGTATCATAGCAAGAAAATCACATTTAATACAAGAGCCACCTAAACATGTGCACCAAAACTACCTTATCAAATTAAACAAGTGCTCAAAGAACCTAGGAAATTTGCCAAGTTTAGGTATGGGAAGGTTGTCATGGTGACCTATTGGGTGAGTCATTCCTTAAGTCAAGGAGTGTGTCCTGGGTGGACCCTCTCTAAGTCATGGAAAGAAGATGAGGTGGATGGGGGTAAAACGTTTGGGCAATGGGGTTCATGACATACAAGGGTTCATATTGTCTCACTTATGGGTGCCTTTGTAGAGGGTGTGTTGCACCTTCGTTTTCAATGCAACCTTTTTTCCAAGCCCATTATTTGCCATTAATTAATTATAGTCTAGAACAATCGGGTACTCCAAATGGGTAACATAAGACTTGAAGGCAGTACCACAATGTCACTTGAAGCTGGAAGTACACTGAGTTCCATATGGGTAAAGTAAAGGGTATAACGCGCTTGTGTAGATCCCTCAACAAGTGGGACATTTATATATGTGAAATTTACTTTTGCAGGTCTTCAATTCTTTTAAGAGAAACATTTCATTGTTCTCGAGACCTCTTTGGGCGAGCATCTAGAACGTTATAATTTTGACTTTTATCTTTTGCTAGCTACACTCCCTCTGGGCCTTCCACCCCTTCTTCCCATGAAATGAGGTACAATCTTTTCTTCGGTCAGTACACCTAAAACTCCCAAAAGATAAGGAGACAAAAAGGATTAAGTGTGAAAAATGATAAGTATGATCGAGAATGGTATGATGACTCATCAGGGAGACCTCCCAGTAGCAAACCTTTCCCCAAGGGTGACCACTTACTAGGGTACAATGTAAACCACCAATGTGAAACAGGCCAAAGAACATAATTTCCAAGAAGACGTCCTATAATCAAAAGCATCTTTTAAATGCAACATATTCAAATGCCTCAAGTATTAAAGTGACACTTACCACAATACCTAACTTGTATCTCGTGGAACAACACCCATTGTCTTCCGAAAACAGGTTGATGTGGTGAATGCCATCACGATGAACTGGAGAAGTGTGGTGGTGACATGGGTCTCCATCTGTGTAAGTGGACATCACAAGTCCATCTATCCCTCGACACTTCATGTTTGCAACTTGAGCGCTTGGAGACATTATCTCCTTAGTTATCCATAGAAGTGTGGGATAACATCTAGCTCCTACTCGAGGACATGTACTCACTGTCGAGTGCATGAGAACCTCAACATCTCCTGGTTAGACTTGTGCCTACACTGAAACAACAAATTGTAAAATCTAGGGTGGCTTACTCACCCTTTGTGCATATAATAAAATCTAAAACTTCATAATTGACAACTTATCTAGAAAATAAAATTTTGTACCTTTTTATTATTATTGACATAATAGGATGAAAGGAAAATATGTAAATCAATAATGCAAGTAGAGAAAAATGATAATCAAAAATTAAATGCAACTAAACTATCATGAGCAATCAAGATGCAAATGTAAGATATCAAGATGACCTACCTACTTATCTAGTCCCTCGGTCCTGAAGAAGTCAAGTTCCTTTGATGTAGGGTCAGAGGAGCGATTCATCCACCAGTGGTGACATCTTCCTTCGGTTCAGGGTAGACAAGTAATACTTTCCTTCCTTGGACTTCTTGACGATGTAAGGGCCAAACCATAGAACATCATTCCTGTGATCATACTTTGGCTCACCTCTCCTTTTATCCCACATGAGTGCAAGACTTCCTTCATTGTAGTTGATGTAGCATATATTCTAAATGTAAGGATACGAAGGTGGTTCTGCATTAACTGCGCCCTTGATGGCCATTTGACGTTCCTTATCCCCCTTATCTTTGTCTTTTTTCAATATCTTGATGGACCCTTGTTCTTTGCCTTGGAATTTTGCAAGCTTCTCTTTGTATTTGTCCATTTTTGGAAGTAAGGTGTCTATGCGGGCTTCCTGTAGAAAAGGCAGATCTCGAGGGTCATATTCAATGATTTGGTGGGGAATATCAAACTTGCACTCACTATGATAATTAGGGCTGAAAAGATCCATCACATGCTTCTTGACCACCTGCCTACTATATAGTATCTCAAAGGTGCCATCCCCCATGGGAATGTGTGCATGGGTGAGATCCATGCTGAGAAAACCACCAAGTTTAGTATTCGAGCTCCTCGACAAAAGCATTCCCCAGGCATCTGGCACATCAATGACTACTATGTTCATGATGACGCTGATATGAGGAAAATCCAACAAGCATACTTCGACATCTTCTACGAGACCATAGACCTTCACCTTCTTTGAATCGATGCTGCAAACATTTCCATACGGGCGTGTTGTCTTCAAGCCAAGTTGGTTCATGACCTTTAGGGACATCACATTTGTCGAAGTTCTTGAATCTAGCTTGCAATTGTTTAGTCGGAGACCATTTGTAGCTAAAGAAAGATAGAAAGGAGGGGTATCATCCTCTCACCATCCATGATACATAATATTCGGGATCACAGGGGGATATTCTACTTCAGCTGACACCTTCAATGCCTTCAACACTTCTATTTTGAAAGAAGGGATCTTGCACATTTCCACCACAGGAGCTGACATATTTATCTTTCCAATCATGGCTGGGACGTCTATGTTCAACTGGATTTCTTCATTTGTCTGTGTTGGTTTCGGAAGCAGGTCATGGACTAAAGGTGGGGGAGGCTGGACCACTCTTCTTGCTGGTTGAGATGGAGCATACTTCTTTGGCATCGAAGTCTGTGGAGAAGGGACAAGAATCTTGTTCCTTCTAGCTAAGTCAAGACTTCCCTCTTCTTTAATTCTTTCCTCTGATCTTTAATCATCTCGTTAAGCACCCTGATTCAACCTTCCCTGGCCCCCCTTTTCCAGACTTCATCAAATTGTTCTTGGGTAATAGCTGCGTACTCATCATCATCATTCTGATCATGAAAGGCAAAAATTATATCTATGAAGCTCATATTGTTAGGTGCGCCCTCTTCCCTCCTGGGAAATTCCTCCTCTAGATGG
The DNA here is from genome assembly GCA_009831015.1 of Picea engelmannii. NCBI lineage: Eukaryota > Viridiplantae > Streptophyta > Pinopsida > Pinales > Pinaceae > Picea > Picea engelmannii. The sequence goes on from ML780469.1 coordinate 582,324, forward strand.
GGTTCTTGACAAGGGGAGCACCACTATGATTCATCAATGTTGACCATTCCAATAGGATTCAATGTATCGGGAGCCTTTGCCTCTTGGTGAGGCCTTTCCTTCCACCTTGTAGCATCCTTCTACTGTCTGACGAATGGGGGTCTCAGAGCATTCTGATTTCTCTCCAAATTCATCAATCGAGTCATGACTTGATTCTGAGTCTGGACAAACTGAGTATTCATCTGATCAAGCTTCTGAGCTATGAGAGCTATTGGATCCAGTGCAGTGTTGCTTGATACCTTAGTCTTTGCTTCTGTTTTGGCACAAGGATACTGCAAAGGCTCAATCTTGTTGGAGAGAAGATTCGCCTTGATTTTTGAACTGTACTCCTTGGCTTGCTCCAAAGTGTTGGGTTTTTATCCTTTAGGATGAAATCAATTTGTCCCTCAAAGGCATTCACGTAGAGGAGACAAACAATTGCATCTTTAGGGCACACATTCTTCAGGATCTAGCTATATAGTTTGTCAAATCTGGCATCAATTTTACTCACTGTCTCGTTCTCCTTCTTCTTGATTTGGTTGAACTGTGTCATTAACATTCCACTGCCCTTCTCTGTTTCCCATCTGCTCTTGAACAATTTAGTGAAATCTTCATATGTTTCCAGGTGATCGTCCGATAATCCTTTGAACCACCTTTGGGCATCTTCAGTTAGAGATGTGGCTAGTAGCCTCATTGCCACATCTTCATGTTTCACTCCTTCATTTTCCATGTCTTGACCAATTGCATATAGATTATCTACAACTGTGACCACATTGTTTCCTGGAAACGTTGGCAACCGTTTGTTGGTTTCTTTAGGCATGGATTTGGGCTATCCAACAATGCCAACCATGTTCAAGGGCTTGTAGAGATCTTTTGCCCAAGGACAAGCCATTGGTGCAAATGGAAGATTGTTATCCCCGATTTCATGGGATAACTAGGAGATCATGTCTCGAGGCCCACAAGTCCTAGACATGGAGTACCGAGAGCAGGATTCACCTGAGCATGGCCCTGGAGGGACCATCCTTTTCTTCTTTCATCAGATTTGTCTTGTCGGCAGCAACAACATCCATCACCATCGGCTTGGTCTTGTATCGGAGAAGGCTCTTGCTCCATGAGGTAATTGGTCCAACTATTATGGTATGTGTCACTTTTGATCATTATAACCTTTGGATATATGCATCTGACTCCTTTTATCTCTGACGATTGCTTGGATCTTACATTAACCCACTCGAGCATGATTGGGGAGATTGACAGGGTGTCCTAGCAAGCCTGTACCCATGGGTTTTGGTTTGCCACCGGGGGGATTTTTGAAGAGCCATCGTCCGCTCCCATCATACTACCACCTTTCCATTTTGTCTCCTGCTCATCTATCCCATTCCCCTGGTCCGGGCATTAGGATGATCTGTTTGTGGGGTTGCACCTTATCTCGTGGGAAGAAGGGGCTAAAGGCCCAGAAGGTAAAAGCAGCTGGTAAAAGATAAAAGCCTAAAAAGTGAAACCTAGAGATCCTTCGCCCAGGGATCCCCGAGAAGGCAATAAAAAGCCTCTCAGCAAGAAACAAGAGGGACCCGAAAAAATAACAAACAAGACCTAATCAAGAGGATAGGGGGTCTCATCACGAGCCAGCCTATTATGTTCATGGGTACCTAACAGCATGACATTGCCACCATCTGGTTACCACGCCAGGGCAGTGACCTTTGGTTGCATGGCCAAGGGAAATGGGGTCTCATCACGAGCCAACCTTATCATCGCTGTGAAAGTTCTTGTGGGTAACACTGTCAGCTTTGGTCACCATGCCAAGGCAGTGTCCTCTAGTTAGTCCTTGAAATAAAAAAGAAAAAAACAAATAAAGAAAAAAGAATAAAGGCAAGAAAGGGCTTGGAAAAAATTGCATCCGTGACGGGTACAACTTGCCTTCTACAAAGGCACCCACAGGTAATATCATGCATCCCTGACTCTCACTCTACCTGTATGTCTGGACATCCCTTATCCACACCACCTCGTTTTACATGGCTTGGATGATACCCGTTGGAGACTTTCCTTTCCTTATGGATACTAGCCCAATAGGGTGTCTTGTCCTTTTCTTCATCCTTGTATTGTAGGTCTTTGTAATGTCTTTGAGCTATTGGATGATATATCATGGTTTCTATGCATATGTTTGATAATAGTAATGATGAAACGTGATTACCATTGCTATGATCCCTGTGACTAATGAGCCCATGGAGGGCGAAGTTTTTGATGTGTAGGACCATGCCCGACGGACATGTACCATTTGGACTGGTACACATGGGGAGATGATTAGCTCGGACCTCCATGGGGTTGAAGAGCCCATCAGATGGTTGCTGAGACCTGTCAGAGGGGCAGAGACAGGACAATGCTTGATTGAGCTTTTGCACCTGAGAAGAAGAAGGACATTTCACCAGAGGCACTTTGGCAGAGCCCGACTTAGGGGGAATGACCCCTTTTCAGTGGAATGTTGGCCTTGGAAGGCTCAAAGCGCCCCCATTCTTACCATGACGTCATGGTCATTCTTGGAGGCAGACTGGGCAGCAGTGGCACGTGTGGCATGTTGGAGAGGCCCCTTGAGGGTCAACGTTTTGCTCTTGGATGCCTCATTTGCCCTAAAAGGGGCTAGCGCCTCCCTTGAAGGGGATTTTACCTTTATTACAACTCAGTTAGGGTTTTAATTTGACATTTTAATGTAAAAACAATATGATTTTGGTTTAAAGCCTTCTCGGCTAATTTTTATGACCTAAAATTAATTAAAGGTCATGATACAGTATATATTGAGGAGTTTTATCCTCATTTTGACAACACACAACTCACTGTCCTAGTGAGATCTGATTTTTGCACCCTTGTTGGGTATTTGTTCTCTTTAAGTGAGGCGCACTTGTTGAAGGAAGGCTTTTCTTGGCATTTTTGGCATTTCTCTTGAAGGAAGGTTTACAACTAGGGTTTGCAATGCTATTTCATCATGATATGTAAGTGTTTTTTGTTGAAGTTCTGAGGTCCTATGAGGCTGCCATCTAAGGTCTGTCCTTGACCTTAGTATGGCTCTAAGTTTCAACTGTTTGGCTGTCTTCTTTTGCTGTTTTAGGACAACAAACAGTCATGTACTTTCTGCTCAATGTTTTATAGGTTAAG
>ML780469.1:660082-671494 GCA_009831015.1 Picea engelmannii
GGGCATGGTCCTACACATCAAAAGCTACGCCCTCCATGGGCTCATCAGTCACAGGGATCATAGCAATGTCAATCACATCTCATCATCAATATTATTAAACATGTGCATAAAATCCCTAATACATCAATTAACATCTCAAAGATGTTACACAAGCCTACAATACAAGTCTGGAGAAAAGGAGAAGGCGTCCTATTGGGCTAGTGTCCATTGGAAAAGGGAAGTTCCCGGAAGAGACCTCATCCAAGCCATGTAAGTGGGTGATGTGGTTAGGGGGAATCCAAGCATCTGGGTGCAATGAGGGCCAAGGATGCAAGAAATGTTACCTGCGGGTGCCTTTGTTAGAAGGCGACCTGTACCTGTCCTGGATGCATTTTTTCCAAGCCCATTCTTGCCTTTTATTCTTGTTCTTTTCATTCTTTTATCTTTTATTGATTTTCCTTTTTTTTGTTCAAGTGCTAATCAGGGGACACTGCCCTGGCGTGGTGACCAATGGTGGCAACGTTACCCACAAGTACTTTCATATAAATGAAAAGGCTGACTCGTGATGAGACCCCCTTTCCCTTGGCCATGCAACCAGGAGTCACTGTCCTGGCATGGTAATCAACTAGTGGCAATGTCATACTGCTAGGTACCCATGGACCTAATAGGCTGGCTCGTGATGAGACCCCCTATCATCTGGTTAGGTCTTGTTTTATTATTTTTCCGGGTCCCTCTTGTTTCTTGTTGAGAAGCCTTTTATTGCTTTCTCGGGGATCCCTGGGCAAAGCATCTCGAGGTTTCATTTTTTAGGCTTTTATCTTTTACCAGCTTACTTTTACCTTCTGTGCATTTAGCCCCTTCTTCCGACGAGATAAGATGCAGTCCTGAAAATAGGTCAACCCAGTGCCTGGACGAGTGGAATGGGACAAGTGAGCGGGAAACAAGATGAAACAGTGGTGCTATGATGGGAGTAGAGGATGGCTTTTCAGAAATCCCCCCAGTGGCAAACCAAAAACTACAGACACAGCCTTGCTAGGGCACCTTGTCAATCCCCCCAAACGTGGTCAAGTGGGCAAGTGTAAGATCCAAGCAGTTGTTAGAAATAAAAGGAATCAGATGCATACATTCAATGGTTTTGATGATCAAAGTGACACATACCATGATACCCGGACTAATTACCTCATGGAGTAAGAACCTTCTACGATACAGGACCAAGCCGATGGTGATGGATGCTATTGCTGCTGACAAGATAAAGATGCTGGAAGAAAGAAAAGGTGGGCCCTCCAAGGCCATGCTAAAGTCAATCCTACTCTCGGTACTCCATGTCTAGGACCTGTGGGCCTCGAGACATGATCTCCTAGCTATCCCCAAAAGTGGGGGATAATGGTGCCCTTGATTAAATGCTAGTTCCATACCCTCATACATGATAGAATCCAGTGGAAACATTGCAATCCTGCCAATCTTGAAATCCTGAAAATCGTTAAGTCTGTTGAATTTTGAATGGAACCCAAAATTCTACTTTCTCGATATGAAGTCCAATGAGGTTGCAACCACTCTCAAACATACAGAAACAATTAATGGTAGTGTTAAAAATTTAAGTAAAATGATCAAAATGAAAGATAAAGGAGAATGTCACTTTTACTTTAATTACTAGTGTGGGTGAAATGGAGGGGGCGGGGACCTCTTTAAATAGCATTAGTAAGGACAAATAACCCTTAGTTGCACATCGAAACATCTCACAGCTGCAACTTGCATGAGAAAACATGATCCAGGGTCCTTTTCTGAGTAGGACATGTGTCCTGTTTTCAGGACACGCGTGTCTTGTGAACATGACACATTCTAAACAAGTGTCAGACATGAATTAGGTCGAATTGTGTCCGACACGCTGGACACGCGACACGGCGGGGGGGTTTGGATGTGTCATGTGACTTAGGAAATGACTAATCTACATAGATCTGCAATCAGGAAATTAGGACAGCAAGCTACAACAACTACATAGGGCCTGATCTACATCACACAGCGATCTGAAATATTCTGGACATCAAGGACAGGCTCGAACAGCAATCACAACTTTGTATTACTCAGAAAATAAAGTATTACAGCAGCTTGCTATCACGCTAAAGCTCTACACACAGCTGAAAGATACAACACACACTAACTCTCACTGGGAAGCTATGGTGCCCCTCCTCTCTTTATATACCGAGAGAGTGAAGGTAGGTTACAACTGCCTCATAAAGGCTTTGAGGAATGTGCCCTCATGGAGTTAATGTCATCAAGGAGGAGTGCATCCCACTCATGAGTATAACCTCAGTTATAAATACACACACGAGGAAGAGTGCACCCCACCTACAGGGTGTCTTCTGCCATCAATGCACCCATGCTCAGGTGTAACCACCAGCATTAAAGCGCTCTACTATTCTAGCATTAGAGAGCCCACCTAGGGAAATGCACCCTACCTAACTAATGCACAATAATCATAGTTAGCAGAATCGCCTAGGGATGGTGCCAACTTGATGAATACTGATATCAGCCGCATGCTTTATCTTGTGCAACCATGAATAATCAAATGCTTACTTCTCGATTGGTCTTGTAACAATTTCCTTCACATCATTCTTGATTATGGAGTTGTACTCCTCTGTCATGGCATCCTGCCATACTTGATCTGCATTTGCCTCCTCAATGTTGGAAGGCTTTGTCTCAAGAATGGAAGACATTAGTGCAACATAATTAGGGAAATTTTTAGGGGGATAACTCACCTTAAAAGAGGTCTTTGTTTTTTCTACTTTCTCTTGTGCTTCATGTAATGTCTATGTAAGTCATCTCAGCTTTCTGGCTGTACTGGGAGGTTTAGAGGTTGCAGTAGTGTGGTTCCTTCACTGGAACCAGGCTGTTCTGAATAAGATTTCTCCTGTTCTTTTGGATCAGCAAGTGGGACAGCAACATTCTCTCCTTCAATCTTTGACTTGGAGGACCATCTATCCTCCTGGGACTTGGAGGACCATCTATCCTCAACAAACTTAACATATCTTGTCACCCTTGTCTTCCACTGTACTGGAACATAGATCTAGTAGGCTCTGGAACTTTCACTGTAAGTAACTAACAAAATTACCCTTGATACAAGACTGTTCTAGCTTATTCCTCTTTTCTTTAGGAACATGAATATATATAAGACAACCAAATACGAGAAAATGTGATACCTCAGGTTTTTGACTAGTAAAAGCTTCGTCTGGCGTCTAGTCCTTCACAATCTTGTGAGGACATCTATTGAAAATGTAGACTGCAGTATTATATACTTCTGCCCAAAGACACATGGGTAGATCCATGTCATGGATCATGGCTTTTGTAGTGTCGATGATGGACCACTTCAATATCTCCATTTTGCATTATTATACATGTTGATTCATAAAGTCTAGGAATTATTTATGATTGTTTATGGGGCTTGCAATGCTAGAAATGTTGTGCCTTCAAGTAGGGCATGTATAGGAGGAAATGTCAATTTCCGATGTTAATGATAATATATTATGTAGTAAGTAACCATGTTTGTAATGAAATGTTAGTAATTTAACATGACATTAAAGATAATGATAAGAATTTGTGTTAAGGTTAGTTAGTTAGGTATACCACTTGAGCTATCTTAGGGTACTATAAATGATGTAATGCATGATGAGATATGTGAGAGAGTGGTACATGTATTCGGTGTACTTGGGTAGCCTACCCTGGGCTAGCGTTGTGGTGTATTATAGCATCATTGTCAATAATATATGACATTTATTATTCTTTCCACTATATTTTGTGTTTATTTTCAAATAGATGTGCAATTATTAATATTCTACATCATGTTAAAGCTTGGGTCTAGGGAATTGGGAAATGCGGTAGGGATTTTGGAATTTAGGCAAGTAGAATCGAAGGCGGATAACATCGTAGGTGCTCATGGTAAAACACATTTCTTGGTATTTTGCTTTATTTGATTTTTTATTAAATTTTTGATGTATTAAAATACCTGTTAGATTAAAAGTCAATGAACTATGAAAAATTTGAATAAAAGCCTAGACGAATTGACCATCACGACTTGGTGGCTCAAATGTAGATGTTGATGAGAATTATATATGTTGCCAAGATATTTATTGAGTAGGAGAAGAGAGATAAGATTTGAATTTTTAGTGCACGAGTTATAGAATTCCCTGGGAATGTGTTGATTATGGTCACAAAGATTGTTCAACTTTTATTATGGTATTGGGTTTGATGAAAACTGATGGTTTTTGGTGTTGAGGTTGGTGATTTGTAGCATTAGGCAATGAATACAACCCCTCTCGAATAAAAAAATGTTTGGTTACACTTTTCTGACTTGTGGATGAAGTCAGGTTACACATCAAATTATTGGAAATTTACGAATGAAGGGAAGTAGTTCTCCTGGGTGGATTATGTTATAATTTTCAGATCATGGTATGCAGATTCTGCACTCGGAAGAATTAACCTAATATCTTAGAGACAGAAACACTTAACTTCAATCAAAACTGCAGATTCTGAGTACCTTAAATTACAAACACATCAATCTGAAAAAGTACACAAATCTGAACTCGCAATCTGTGCATCTGTGTTCTAATCATTGAAGGAAATAGAATACTAAAGCTGAAACTGCTATCCCTGTGTATCTCAGTGGACCACCCTCTACCTCCTTTATACTAGGAAGGTAATTGGGTTTACAAATCAATCCCCACATCCTTGTGGAGTGTCGAGACTAGGACTAGAAGTCTTAACCCGAATCTAGGCTAGAATAGAGTGCCCCATCTTGCATTAGTCACTGCCTGGGATAAATCACCCTAATTAGAGTAGACAACTCATGAAGGCATGTGCCTCTCCTTGAGATTTGCACCCTCCCCTTATCATAGATAATCTCATGCCAAGAGGTACCATCTTAGAACGCCACTTTAATTGATGCCTTGCAAACCTTCATCATATTGTTGCTCACGTCTTCGAGACATTTTATTGTGTCGAGAGGTGCTTTCTACATCCTAGTATGAGGGAGATGTGTAATTCCTTCCATGATCAATGTGGAGATGACACCCCACACTTAAAAGAATATAAAATATTAACTCGACAAAAAAATGCAATGTTGGTCCTAAACTAAAGTTTAAACCAAAGATATATATATATATATATATATGAAACATTAATATATCTTGCTTTACTAAGAAGCGATTTGAGGAAGATTATAAGCATCTATAGGTATTGTTAACCCCGAGATTTTCATCCTTAAAAATCTCGAGGGTTAAGAGCCAACATGCATTATTTGACTGGCATTCAAAGATTTTCCTAGAGTTTTAGCACTTGTGTGAGCCAGAGGGTGGTTCCCTTCAGAGACAGGTACATAATTGGTATATGGTTGTTTTTGTTTCAGAGATAAAGTTAGCTTAGTTTCCCATGGATTTGAGAGAGGTGTCTATTTATAGCAGGTGACCCTACTTTTTAAGAGACAATGACTGGAGATTCATTTGACAGTTTTGAACATACAAAGTTGGTCCTCACATGATATTGAGCTCGATGGCATTTTTTCGGGGATCATGCAAGTACTTTCTATTTTTAGTAGGTTGAGCTCCAGGCCTCAGATCAGGGTTGTAAGAGTACAATATTGATCCTTGAGACATTCTGAGTCTCTTAGACCTTTTTCGAGATGACTTGTTAGCATTTTCTATTTTTAGCAAGTGGAGCACCGGGGCTTGAATGCCAATTCTGATTGCGTATTTGGAATCCTCATGGAAAATAAAATCTGATGAGTATGATATCATTGACATGCGGTGATATTCTATTTTTAGTAGTGTCTATTTTTAGACATATGACACATGGCGGTGTTCTCCTAGTCATCTTAGATGTTTTTGATAGTTTCCTAATTTTTAGGAGATAGGCCCTATTTTTAGTAGTTTTTATAAATAACAGGGGTGGTCGGCTCCAAAGGTGACAAGTGGTAGGGTCAAATTTCGACATGTGTGGTGACACATTGTGACATGTGGCATCTACTTGACATCATTTAATGAAGAGCACACTTTCCAAGGTAAAAACATTAAAAGGAGAATTAATAAAGTAAAGGAGGGCGTGTGGATGAGGTGGCAGTCTCATGGGTGTGATGGAGCCAATCAAGGCTTAAATCACTTACATGATTTTCTCTCACTCGTCATTAACTCACTTTCCATGCAAATTAATTTCACTAATTCCCCTTTAATTTCTCTTAAACACTAAATCCCTAAAATTTGGGGTGCATTCTCTCCTAGTGGCTAGCGCATGCATGACTTAGCCAATTATAGCCCAAAGACATGCGTTGGATAGCTTTTTTCCTCCTCCATGTGCCTAAACCCTTCTTAAAAAACCAAATTGCATTGTATCCTCTCATTATTTACTCCCTCTTTCCTAGAATGCACCCTCACTCTTCCTTCTCCCACAAGTGTGGTGCTTTCCTCTTGCCTACTCCCTCTTCTCTTCATGCATGCGCACCTAGCCTTCTTATCTCCTTTTCCCTTGCGCATTCCTCCTCACATGCACCTCCTTAGAGCCTTCAAGCCTCACACATGGGTTCTATTTCCTCACTCTCTCATCTCCTAGTCCACCTTCTCCTAAAATCTAGGGTGCATTCCCTCCTCTTATGCGCATTAACTCTCTTTATCACTCAGTTAGACTTCCTCTTTTCCCTTCCCATGCGCTAATACTTCTACTCCTCACACGAGTTAACACTCTTTCCTCACACAACTCACCTTGTGCGCAAGTGGCTACACTCCTACTTACTCCTCATGTGTTTCCCTATTCCTACTCCTCTCATGTGCCTGTTGACAAATGAAAATGACCGTTCGTCAATTGGAAGAACGAGTTCGGTCTGGGGTTGTCTAAATAACCCAAGCCGTTTGGTATAACTCGTTCTGATGGGTTTAATGGTTCCGTTGGCCAATCTAAAAGTCTTAGAAGAAACAAATAAAAGAAATAAAGAGCTAACTATTAAATAACCACTTAATATATATATGTACATAAGTATATATAACTATTGTAGATAGTATTTAAACAACAGATCTGCCTATCTTATTTATGTGCATGATATACAAGTTGCAAGTTTTAATCTAAACTCACGAAAATCAATGTGAAAATGGCTGCTTTAACAAAAATTGATAAAGAAAGGACATAAGATATCTTTTTGTGTTTTCTCTTAATAAACCTAAAATAATAAGAAAAAAATACTATGAAACAGAAATATGTGGATAGTCAAGGCCAAACCATCTATTTGCGTTTCAGTAATAAATAACGACCAAAAAAAAATATAAATGAGCTAACCTGTCAGTGAGTTAACGATTTGCATCCGACATCTGCACAATTAGAGACGATGCAAACACATTGTCCAAGAGGGAAACCTGCAATGAACCTTAAAACTGATCCGAATAAATGCAGAACAATGTGTTGGCAGTTGAATTTTAATAACATAATGAATGACACAAATAGTTGCTGTGATCTTATGATTGCAAGCAATTACACCGAGATAAATCCCACTGTAACAATATTGCATTTAAACATTCAACCGAAAATTAAAGAGAAATCTTGTAATTTGAGCTGAATATGTGATCACTCTGTTTTAATATCTGAAGCATCATATATAGACAACATTTATGAAGGAATTATCCCAACACATAATACAACATGAAGACTAAAGCTATCAACACTTATTATCATATCAGGATAAACAGAACTTAAACAAAGACACCATACACAAGAAGCTAAAGCCGTAATTTGTATTTCTGTTCCATTCAAGTCTGTAAATTAATTGTCCATCTTTCAGCCCCAGGCCAAGATGGTTTTCATTACAAAGTACATAGTATTTAAAGAGTTTATGGAAGCTTAACTTCCTATCTTCTAAGATAGGAGTAGATCTCAAAAGATGTTTGAAACTTTACAAATATAGGAGGCCTGAAAACTCTCATGATCTACTATATCTTCCAGAATCTATGAAAGTTTTTATCCAAATACAAAATAAGCATAAAGAGATAACAAATCAACTAAGTCCAACATGCTCCATCCCATTATCTCAACATCAGATACATTCTGTCCTGAAAAAACGAAATGAGAGCAATGTTAGATAATTATTAATAACTAATTACTAATTTTTATTTAAAAATGACTTGAATTCAAACTAATTTAAAAAAAAAAAGATAAACTACAGGTTTCTGTAGCTAGCTGAAATAGGAAAGAAAAAATCAAAATAAAAATAAAATAAAATCGAATCTATTTTATTTTCAAATCAGAATCAAATCAAAAACAAAAAAAACTATTTACTATCTCTGCATTTTGACCAAGAGGATACCTACAAATCTGGATTTAAAATAGTGAAATTGGTTGAGTATTATCCAGCCTGCTTAATCCTCTTGTTTGTCAAATTAAAACCAGATTATTGATTTGTAAATGAAACCTTGATCAAACTCAGAAACAAGAGTAGGAGAGAAACTTTCTTTTCTACATATCCCTTACCTGTTCCAAAGTTATTCTAAAGAAAACAACAACACCGTGGTTTCTTACCCCTGGAGATTAGCCAAAGAGTGAAGTTTGGTTGAGTGAAGAGATAGAAATTGTGTAGATTAACACACAGGACTTTGATAGCAGATTTTTTCTTCTGTTTATGACAGAGTTCAGCCATTTGTTGCATATCTTCACACCCACAGAGAGGAAAGGGAAAGAAAAGGAAAACTCAGGTGAAACAAAATTTCTAAAAAAATGTTGTCCAAAAAACGAAGCATACCTCTGAAATTGTGTCGTTTTTGAAGAATCTGTCCACGATGAAGGTAAATGGGCTCATTTCCATTCTGGGTTTTAAAGGGTTTGTTCTAATTCATAGTGGTTTGCTCAGAATCTCTCCCGCAAAATCGTGTCTCCAGCAAGCAAAAATGGGGTTAAACTCTGCTATGTAATAACAAATGTGTAAAACTTCAGGGCTGTTCGGATCTACTCGGACGAAAAGAGACATAAGGGTTCAACAGACCAATAGTCACGAAGGCAGAAAGAGTTCACTGTAAGCATGAAGGGTTACGAAAACAGAAGAGACCAAGGCAAAAACCAAACAAACAAAACCCACTATTACCCTAGCGCAATTAAATGAAGGCATGAGGGGTTTGATACGAAAATCGGGCGTCCTGTGTAATGAATTGTCTAGGGTACAGAGCGAAGCCTAGGACTTAACTTGAAATGATGGATCTGTCGATTTCATACTGCCACCTCCAACAGAGTATAGGGTACGACTGGGTGTATTCGAATCTCATCCTTGTGTAAAGAGTGGAGTTGATTTTCTAAGGTTTAGGAGAAGAGATGTTTTACAAACCAAAGCATAATGACCAAGAAAAAACTACCAAGAATCATAATGAAACGAAAACAAAGTGTAAATGCAATCAATTCTTGGTGTTTTGTCGAAAACTCAAGATATACCTCATAATCGAATGAGCAACTTATAACAAAGGTTTTATTGATATATGATAGACTTCAAAGCAAACAATACTCACTAAAAGATTTGTAAAAACATCAACCTTTATTTAGCACATAAACCTTAGATACAGTTCACATTACGATCATAATGCTTCATTCATGCTTTCAGTCATGAATGAAGCAGGAAAACGAAAAAGGAAACAACAATTGACACGACCTCTTACAGCCGAAAACGTCACCTTCAAACAACAATACTTGTGACAAAGCATAGGTAGCTACAAGGATTTTTTCTTTGTCGATTTAAAAGGTGAAAAAATTGTGGAGCTGCCAATAATGGCGACTTACTGGGAGAAGCAGTTATCTCTGCACCACCGACGAGTTCATGTTAGGAACAAGATTACAGATCAAAGACAGTTGAAGGATGTCAAGCATTCTAAGGATCCTTACACATTCCAGCTTCAGATATCTTCTTGTTAAAATGAAATTTGGTGACAAATTTAAAAAAAATGAGAGCAGCGACGTTCAAGTCAATGGCTCTGATACTGTTGACAGGGCCACTGTTGCCAGCAAGCGTCCATAGCCTCGGCATGGATGTCAATTAACCCACTCTGACGCCTCTACCCTGTCCAAGAACTTCAGTTTAGAATGAGAGGCAAATATCAAAATTTTATACCTGATCATTTTCTTGAACCCGACATTGCTTCGCTGCCAGCAGGCCTGTTCAGTGCCCCGACGAAGTTGCCTTGGCATCGTGCATGCATTTACCTGCTGCCAGCAGACCTGTTCAGTATCCCGGTGGGTTTACAAACACTTCACACAACTCTCGGGAAAATTATTGATATAATTTATAGATATTCAGAGGAGTGGGGCGCTACTGAAAATTTCAGTGTTTGGCACATTTGTTATTTTCCAGCCTTTAATTTTTTGTTTGATAACCTTCATTGTAATCTGAAAATAGTTTACTGATGAAACTAATTTTTTGAGGACAGGAAGGCATCCTTGAGTTGCTTTCTTAAAAGCAGGGACAACGTAAAGAGCTTTTAATGAGAGTTGTGTCTGCTCATAATTATAAAGTGAAACCATGAAATCTATTATGAACAGAAAAACTTCTTTAGCTAGTCTGCATTTCAGGAAAATTATAGCAATTGATGCTCCGATAGACTTTGACTGCTGTTTAAGATGAGACATTCTGTTTTCTTTCTTTGAACCAAACCGTGATACAAACATGTTTTAACCGGAAGGCAGATGAAAACCAATAAAATAAAAACGAAATAAAAAGAGAAACCAAAACAAATCAAAATAGAAAAAAAATGTACCAAGATGGATCTGAAAACATCATGCGAAATATCTCTTGGGAGGCTGAAAGAAAATAGAAAAATCCTGATTGATGTGAATGCAGTCCTACTCGTGATACCTTGGGTCAGGGTTGAATTTATAGTTTATATTTATTTCTCTTTACTCTCCAATTAAGATTTTCCTGACGATACTGCGTTTTTTGAAAAGAAATGTTCAACAAAAAGCAGAGAGAAAAGGATCAAGCAGACTTCCCTAACAACAGTCATATTATGGTTCTCTTGGTGCACCCACTTATGTTCTTTAACTGCATTATTACAAAGAGAAACAATGAGAAATAAAGCTAAAAGAAACCTACTCCTAAACCTATTCTAACTACTAAACAAATCAGAATACTACGTGAAGTCATGCTTCCAATGTAGCCATCGGAGTAACTCCAATCCTGCAATGGAAACAAAATCAAATACTACTAAGAAGAATGGTAGTATATCAAAAAATGACAGAAATATATTATACTTGCCTTCATAATCATCATTTAAAAGCAAAGTAAGCGTGATCTTACCATTCCCTTGAACATTCTTGTTGTATGAATCCTCCAGCCATTCGACAATCTTGTCGTGATATGGGTCATAATGGCATGGGCGAGTTTAAGTAAGTTTGGAAAACTTGTCAAGATTATGGGGAAATGACATAACCATC
>ML780469.1:681868-691971 GCA_009831015.1 Picea engelmannii
AAAGGAAACCATCATCTTGATCCTTTAGACCTTTAGACCTTTCAGAACCCCAGATTACTAGGGACGTCTCCCTTGGGATTAGCCACCCTAAATAGAAAGAGCTCCCCATCGAGGTGACAGTGGGTGGGGAAGCTCCTGTTACGTCAGTTTGAGCCTTGACTCCAGCTATCTAAACCTATCCTACAAACTGAGCGATAACAGACATCCAAGGATACTTTAAGGCTTCTTTTCGAAGAAGACTTCTTCTAAAGTCAAACTGAACACGTACTGCTCTTCATGGCTGCTACCATGGATATATACTCCATCATCTTCGATGGATCATAGGATTAGCTCCCTCCTAATCCTTGCTTCATGTATGAATGCCTGCTCTTCTCTTGGAAATATATAATCTACTCCCTCCATCTAACAGAGTCCACGCTTCCGTCTACATCCTTTATTGCCTTCTGTAAAGTGTCACAAGTCTTTTTCCAATTTCCTGTTGATTGCTGACTTCTTTCTGTCTTTACTTCTTCTAGGTTTCTTCAAGATTGATTCTGATTTCGGCTTATCTTGATGCTGTTACTTATGTAATAGCTTTCACATGAATTGTTACCAGTGGTTGTTGATGTACTTCATCCTTTCATGTGTATTGTAGTTTATTGTGATAGCAATCCTTATCTTGTCGTTCTTCCATAGGTATAGCTTTTCTTTGAACATCTTATAGATATGCAAAATATGTACAAAAACTATGTAAACATGGTATGTACAAGAACTATGAAGAGTATTGTTACCTTGTCTTAGAAGAAGAAGTCTGTTTCATCCTGCTTAGTCTTCCTTGAGGGTTGTTAGTTTTCCTTATATGAGATATGAGAGATATTCGATATATTATTACAATAATGAGTGTTCCATATATAGGGAACATAAGGTGACCATCCATGAAATGATACGTCCCTTGAATAATCAATAACTACTTATTATTATCATTTACTTATTATATACTATATTTAATAATCAATAATAATCGTATTATTATCTTTAGAGAATGTCTTCCCGATGTTGTCCAAACATCAACACTCCCTCTCAATGAGGGAGACATTCTGCAACATGCCACTCTTGTCTTTGAAGTATACAAACTTCACCCTAGACTCATGACACTTGTCTGTCAGTCTTGGGAGACATCTATCTCCCACCTGAACAGAGGAGAAACTCCTTCTGCGACTCTCCCTCTGAGCCAATTAAGTCTCTCTAAGATTAGGCTCACTTTGGGTCTGCATGTAATATCATATAGCATCTTGAGTCTTTATCATTCCTTGTCAAATCACTATGACTAGGACAAAGACTATACCAAGATCTTTCACCACAGGCACACACCTATGAGTGAATGTCAACTTGATGCTAACTGACACGTGGAAAGCACTTCAAGCACCTCGGGTCCATATTATTCCTTATCATGATCATGGAAGGACTACATTTGGGCCCATTTACCACAAGTGCACCTTTGTGATAAATGTATCCTATCTCCCTTGGTCTACAACCCAATATAGGAGAAGTTATGCCCGATGCTGAAACATCAACACTCCCTTTTATCTAGGGAGGTATCTTTCCATTGTAGTACACAACTACTGTCTAGAGACACGCAGTCTCCGCCAGTGGTACAAAACTACCATAGTAGTAAAAGATTTGTCACACATGGCACTCCTATGTGGACTTCTAGAGGCTACTCCCTCTAGGAACACTTAGGGTCAACTCCCCATAGTGTGAGACATCAAGGGTCAACTCCCTTGACATGTCCTCATGTTCTCCGAACATGGGACGATGGGCTATAAGCCAAAATGCACTTATTCCTTCTCGAATAAGTGTTCCGCTTATCCCTTCTTGGATAAGTGTCCTCATAGATAAACTCAACTCAATTCACAGAGGAGTACGATTTGGAGAAAGTTTGTCACACATGGCATTCCATGTGGACTTCTAGAGGCTACACCTTCTAGAAACATTAGGGTCAACTTTCATAGTGTATGACGTCAAGGGTCAACTCCTTTGACATGTCCTCACGTGCTCTCCACATGGGACGTTGGGTTATAAGCCCAACTGCACTTATTCCTTCTCGAATAAGTGTTCCACTTATCCCTTCTCGGATAAGTGTGCTCACAGATCAACTCAACTCAATTCACAGAGGAGTACGATCTAGAGAAAGTTTGTCACACATGGCACTCCATGTGGACTTCTAGAGGCTACACTGTCTAGAAACACTAGGGTCAACTCCCATAGTGTATGACGTCAAGGGTCAACTCCCTTGACATGTCCTCATGTGCTCTCCACATGGGACATTGGGTTATAAGCCCAACCGCACTTATCCCTTCTCGGATTAGTGCCCCACTTATCCCTTCTTGGATAAGTGTCATCACAGATCAAATCAACTCAGTCAAAGAGGAGTACGATCTGGAGAATGTCTCAGGAAGTTGCAAACATCAATATTCCCTCTCAGCGAGGGAGTCATTCTCTGCCACGCCAAGTCTGTCACGAAAGTACTTGAACTTCGTCTTGGTTTGGTAAAAAACATCAGCGACCTGCTCATCTGTAGGAAGGTACTGCACCAATACTTCCTTCCTCTGCACCATGTGTCGGATGAAATGGTACTTGATCTCAATGTGGTTCGATTTGTCATGAAACACTGGATTATCAGAGATCATCACACAACTTTGGTTACCATAATGAATAATGGTGGAATCCAACACATGTTTGAATAAATCTGCAAGGAGCTTGTGAAGCCACACTGCTTCACGAACTATCATACTTAATGCAATGTATTTTGCTTATGTTGTGCTCAAAGCCACAACATTTCGTTTCCTGCTACACCAGGAAACCATGGAAGATACCAAAGGGAAGCAACACCTGAAGGTGCTCTTTCTTTCCACTGCGCTCCTTGCCCAATCAGAGTCAATATATTCCTGCCATATCATATCAATACTGGAAGTATATCTCAGACCATGTCAAACTATGCCTCGCAAGTATCTCAACACATGCTTCACAACAGTCTAGTGTGTCTATCTCAACTGACTTATAAACTAGCTAAGTGCACTCACTGCATAGCAATTATTTGGTCTGGTGTTAACCAGATACATCAGTTATCCAACCAGCTGTCTATACAGAGTCGAATCAATTTCGTCATAATTGGATGAAGACACACTTAGTTTCTTCAGATTCGTCATCATTGGTGTAGTCACGGGCTTCAAGTTCAGTATCTCAAACTTCTTGAATATCTCAACTATGTACTTCCCTTGGCTCAGGAAGATCTCATCAGTTCTCTGCCACACCTCTAGTCCCAAGAAGTAGTGCATCATACCAAGGTCCTTCATCTCGAACTCAGAGGCCAACACATACTTGCATTCAATAATAAGGCTCTCTGTACCGGTGAGGAATAAATAATCAACGTAGAGGACCAGAGTCAGGGACTCACCATTAACAATATTGTAGTAGAAGATGGGATCGAAAACACTTTGTTGAAACCCAAAAATCATCAGGTGTCCATCGATCCTTGCATACCAAGCTCGAGGTGGTTGTTTGATTCCATACAAGGCCATTTTCAGCTTGCACACATGAGACTCCTTCTCATGTATCACGAAACCATCTGGTTGCTCGATGTATACTTCTTCCTGAATCTCTCCATTGAGAAATGTTGTCTTTACATCCATCTGATGTACTCTCCAACCCATGGATGCTATAGGGGAAATAATCATCCGGATAGAAGTGTATCGAGCAACAGGAGCAAATGTCTCCTCATAATCTATTCCCTCCACCTGAGAGAATCTTCTAGAAACAAATCTCCTTTTTTTTTTTTTTTTGCCTCTTGATGCTCCCGTCAACTATGTGTTTGATCTTGTAGATCCATTTGGAAGTCAATGCAAACTTCCCCTCAGGTCTCAGAACAATATCCCACACATCATTCTTCATGATGGATTGATACTCCTCCATAATGACATCTCTCCATACTGGATGACTAGTTGCCTCCTCATAATAGGAAGACTCAAAATGAATGATGTGGCTCATAGATGTGGCATAGTAGGAATATCTCTGAGGTCTCTTGCTCTCTCGAAAGGTACCACGAGGAGATGCATGTCCTTCCTCTTGCAGAGTCTGACGACCCCATGTAGGTCTCTTCCAACCTATTGCAATATCTTTGTGGACATCAACTGGAGCTACAGGATCAATGGGATCAATAGGCTCAATTGTCTCCCTCTGAACTAGTGGAGGGTGAGGGGGAGAAGGCACCATCTCTTCATGTCTCTCACTATTAGTCTCCATGTGCGATCCTCTAGATTTCCTGAAGCTACCTCCTCCTCGACGGTAACATCTCTTCTCACCTCAATCTATCTCTTACCAGGGATGTAGATCTGGTATGCCTTCGAAGACTCACTGTACCCACAAATGTACTCTTTCTTCTTGAAGGGTTTAGCTTGGTCCTTTCCTCCTTGGATACATGAATGTATACAGGACACCCAGATCTCCTAAAGTGTTCCAACCTTAGGATTCATTCCGATGTAGGCCTCCTTGGGAGACATGTTACTTAAATTCTTATGAGGACTTCACTCTAAATGAGAATCAACATTCCAACGAAAAACAATGAATGTGAGTAAACTAGAATCATGTCATTTCTTAGTTTCCCAGGATGTAAAGAGAGTAAGACTCAAAACAACAACAGTTAGAATAGTCAATGCCAATATAACCCTCTATAGCCACCACTTGTGCGACCTATTTGATACCTCTTCGATCGTAATAACGAGCAAAGCATCAATGCCATCAAATCCAAAGGGGTTTGTATAACATTACTCTTCTTAGGAATATAAACCCTAGCTTGATAAACACATGAATCCTATATTTCCATCCATGAATTTCATTGAGTCATTCAAGGTGGAGTACATGGCCACATGGACAAAGGTGGTACAAATATGCAAATCTTATTGCATCTCAACAAACTAGTTCGTGCAGGGATCAATTTCCAATTCCCTAGCCGATGTTCTTGAATATAAGACATAAGCACAATATATTCTTCTGGAGTCCATGGACCTTTCTTCACATGAACTTCATCACAACAAGGAGATCTTCCCATCTTCAAATTTTCTTCTTCCAAGCCTTAAGTAATCTGAGATGATCTTAATTATTGCTCATGTCAAGTTTAGCAAAGTCGGCAAGGGGATGTTTCTTGTTGAATTGTTTTGAGAGATAATAGCGTATGTATTCGTCGTGTATGAACTTCCTCTACAGGAGCTGCTGGTCTTCATCGACTATCTTCGATAACGGAGCAACCTTGGCATCCATAACCGCACTGTAGAACAAGGCAACAGAAAGTTTGGCTCTTTCCTAGCTTGTTACCGCGTTATGCTCTATGCTCTTGTATCTCCCATTTGTTATTACCTCTACCGAGTCCCCGATGTTTACAACAAGAGCATATGGAATGGGTTTCACAAGAATCCATTGATTATCCTTTCGGACATGCAAACCTTCTGTTTGGTCATCCTGAAGGAGCAATGTAATTCCTCCTCCATCCAAGTGAGGACTCAATCCCATAACAAGGTCATGTCTAGGGCACGATGGGTACAAGTTCATGCGCATCAAGTGCATGGGCTCCGACGCAAACTTGTCCTTGAAATATTCAGCCTCCAGATGCAAGTTTTCAACGAACAGACTCAACACCTCTTGAGCGACTCTTTCCACCTCAATTGCATACCGCTCCACAGTATCCCTGAAATTTGTGGGGACTGTCAGCCAGAGTGCGGGATTTTTAAGATTGTTGGGCATAAGTGCCAAAGCAAGCAAATCAGTCTAGTCCAACTTTTGATCCTCGACCACCACGTGTTGGTTAGTCTCCATGTGAAGAACCCAATATTGGATTGATCCTCCACTTCTGCCTCTCCTTCTTGTTCCACTTACATAGAACAATCTCTGTGCCTCAACTGAGGGCTACATGATGCATATCATATCCAGCGCTAGCATCCAGATTAAGATGGGTGTTGTTGACAGGTTTGATACACTTATCCTTCTCTGCACGTTGATGCCTCAATGCCTGGCCTGTAGCTTTGTTTACAAGGGCAAATGTAGGAAATCCTGCATCATCCTTGGCTTTCACACTCCATGAAGTATCCATGATCCATTGCTGGGCCCTCCCGTGAGGGAGTCAGCCTAGTCCTTCTCTGATACCATGTTAGTTTTCCTTATATGAGATATGAGAGATATTCGATATATTATTACAATAATGAGTGTTCCATATATAGGGAACATAAGGTGACCATCCATGAAACGATGCGTCCCTTGAATAATCAATAACTACTTATTATTATCATTTACTTATTATATACTATATTTAATAATCAATAATAATCATATTATTAATTATTATCTTTAGAGAATGTCTTCCCGATGTTGTCCAAATATCAACAAGGGTTTCCTTTCTTCGGCAACTGATGCTTCATGTATCTCCTTCCTTTTCTTTAGCTCGTGACAATGATTCTTGTAGTGACCATACTTTCGACAGTTGAAGCATTGTATTTCTGACATATCTTTCTCTTGATTTGACTTCTTCCTTGAACCAAACTTCATTTTGTTCCTGGAATACTTGAATCTTGCTGTGAAGGCTTGATCATCGTATTTCTTTTGGGGTTTCTCTTTTGCACTAATCCTTGATTCTTCTTGCGCACATCAAGTCCAAGGTTCTTCAAATGTGGGATACTCCTTCCTTGTGTTCATAGTTGCGGCAAATGCATCCCATGTCTTGGGAAGACCGTTGAGTACTATGTTTACCAATTCCTTTTTTGAAATGATCTCTTCAATAGCTTGTAGTTGATCTCTTAACTGAGAGATTCTCACAAAGTATGATGTTATGCTGTCATCATCATTCATCTTCATGTCACGGAGCTCATTCTTCAGACTCATTACTTGTCCAATGTTTCTGACTAAGAAGAGGTTTGTTAGGGCATCATACATCTTCTTAGATGAGTCAAGATGGGAGATGTAGGGTATCAAGTGGTCTTTTATAGAGYCCACTATGATACTTATGGCATTGATGTGACTGTCTTTGAACTTCTGCAAAACTGCAAGGTTCTRTGATTCCTTCTCTTTTCCTTCTTCAAACTCTAGTTCCACGATCTTTCCTTTCATGATATCCAACATTTTATTCTTGGCAAGGATAAGGTCAATCCTTGTCTTCCACGCRTTGAAGTTAGAAGCCCCATCTAACTTGTTTTTTGACTTCATACAGTTAGTCATGGTTGCTTTGACTTGGTCAACCCTAGATTTGACCAAAAACTCAAACTTGACGTCTTGGCTTGCTGAGATTACCAGGAGATGCGCTGGGCTAGGGTGCACTAGTCTATCCGGAAATTAGGTTAATCCCTTCACTTAAGGTGCCTCAACGAGAGGATTAGGGTTTCTGCAACCGCACCTGCTAGTAACCCTAGTGACAATTCTTTATTAACTGCTCCTGCTAGAAACCTTAGCGACAACTCTTCAACGAGCTTATTATCCTTATGGCTATGCTCCCTTCCAGTGGTTAGACTGAATGAAGGAGGTGTGGGCCCATAACCTGTTAGAATATGATGGATGTGCTCATTTAACCATAGACAATATCACTATTGTCACCCAACCATAGGCCGAAGCCACCCCTGAGCACCTTAACCTTGACAGGGAATCATTCTGGAAGAAAACCCTAGGCTAGATAGCCAAACAAAGGGTGGCGCATCTTTCTCCAAGAATAACACACCAAACAAGAGTAACAAGAGCTGATCAGAGAGTCCAAACCATAACCAAGAGATAGTCCAAGCCAAAACTGAAATCCGTTAGCTGCAGCAGCTGCAATGACAACTCTCCTCCAGACTTGCGCACAAGCTGGCCAATTACAATGCACACAAGTGCTGCGTCTGCAGTTCTGAGAATGCCTGCCAGAATGAAGACCGACCTCCTGTATTTATACTAAAACTGGCAAACTGCCTGGGCCAACTTCTCATTCTGGGTGCCTATTTACTTAGTATATAATATTTCCTTTAGCCGACTTCTTCTCTTGGAGGCTAATAACCTAATACAAGTTATCCTCTTGAGCTGACTTGTCTTCTAGGGTTATTAGCCAACTAATTAGGGTTTCTTCTTGCTTCCCGGAATATTCTATTCTCGTCAGGTTTACACGTGGAGGTAAATACCTCCCGCAACTTCCATAATATCAATAGGTACTCCCTATGGGTTAATCGATTAGCTTGGGGGGCATTACCACGGTGTCACTTGAAGGGAGAGGTACACAAAGTGCCATGGGGGTATAGTCTAGCTTGTAATGCACTTGTGCAGATCCCTCAACAAGTGGGACATTTATACATATGTGTTTGCTTTTGTAGGTCTTTGATTTTTTAAGAGAAACATTTCATTGTTCTCAAGACTTCTTTGGGAAAGCATCTGGAAGGTTTCATAATATGGCTTTTATCTTTTTCCAGCTACATTCTGTCTGGGCTTTCAGCCCCTTCTTCCCATGAAATAAGGGACAATCCCTTCTTGGGTCAGTACACCCAAAAATTCCAAAAGATAAGGAGATGAGGGGATGAAGTGTGGAAAGTGGCAAGTACGGTCGAGAATGGTACGGTGACTTGTCAAGGAGACCTCCTAGTAGCAACCCTATCCCTAAGGGTGACCACTAATTAGGGCGCAATGTCAACCACCAAGGTGAAGCATGGCAAAGAGCATAATTTCTAAGCAGACCTTACATAATCAAAAATAGTTTTAAATGCAACAAACTCAAAATACCTCAAATATTGAAATGACACTCACCATGATACTTGGCTTGTACCTCATGGAGCAAGACCCAATGTCTTCCAGAAGCAAGATGATGTGGTGGATACCCTCATGTTGAACCTGGGATCTGTGGTGGTGAGGTGGGCCTCTGTCTGTGCAGGTGGACACTGTCAACAATATGCCTCTCGATACTCCATGTCTGCAACCTGAGGGCCTCGAGACATCATCTCTGTAGTTATTCCTAGGAATCAGGGATAACATGGTAGATTGATTTCACTTATGATATTAAAAAGTGATTTAGAGCAATCAGGGAGTTCCAATGATTTCAACAATGATAAAATGCATAGGCATTAGGTACTTGCATTGATTTCAACAATGATATAGCACAAAACAATGTGGTGCATTTATTTCAGAGATGATACAATGAAAAATGATTTAGAGCAATTAATTGTATCAATTTCAATAATGACATAATGCAAAACAATATGATGCATTGATCTTAGTGATGAAACAATGAAAAAATGATTTAGCATAATCAAGTAGTTGTATTGATTTTAACAATGCTATAACACAAAATAATGGGGGGCATTGATTTCAATGATAATATAGTGAAAAATGATTTAGTGCATTAATTGGATAAACAATACTAAGGAAATTGATCATGTACATTGATTTCAATGCCAAGATAGTGCAAATTAACAAGTGAAATGACTTTAACAATAACACAGTGAAAACCAATTTCAAAATACATATTATAAGTTGATGTCCTATACTTTGTTTTCTTGGGTGTGATTCATATATTAATTTTTTCACATTAAAACCATTATAATATTAAGATATATAGAATGTTAAGATATATATAGTGCATTGATATATACAATGCTTTAAAATCAAAATCATGCAATAAAATATAAATATAATTATGAGGATCAGATGAGGCTGGAGAAAGAGAGACGGAGTACGACCTTCACTGCAATATTATATATCTCGGGTTAAAGGTTTGAATGGACTTCTAAATCAACATCCTTTCTCATTTGATCCATATGAAAAGATGAGAAAGCTAGCATGTGTGGATAAAAGAAAAGATGAAGAACACATATTGAGATTGGTCACTACATAATCTATCTATTATTTATTATAAGGACACTATTACTTTCTTGCTATTCACCTTCTTCATCATTCAACATTGTTTCTTTATTACTGTTCACCTTAATTTTCATGTAACTTTTGAAGTGTCTTTCATGATAGTACTCTCTATATTAAAAATGATACTTGGTAAATTTCAAAGGATCAAATTCATCTAAAGCATATACATATACATATTGATGATGATCTAATGTTTTGATGTGGTTGCTAGT
>ML780469.1:692071-705491 GCA_009831015.1 Picea engelmannii
TTATTCTTCCTTGCTTGAGAAGAATAGTCCAGATATCTCATTGTTCTACTCTGAGGGCAGATATTCTTTCAGATCTCACAGATGTGAGTGAAAGATTGGCCCAGATGATTCAGTTTATATCATAACATTGTTTCTGTGCAGGATGATGTTAGATGATTGTTATGAAAACTGTGTGACGGTAGATGTATACTATTGTGGTGGATGTGTTCCACTGTTCGTGACTATATGTTGCTGATCAAGTACTTGTGTGTTACTTGGTGTGGTAGTGTACAACTGGATTGTAGTTATGTACTACTATGGATAGACACAGTTTTGTTCTATTTTGTTTCGATTGCCTTGAAGACTATCAGCAGTATTGGAAATGATTATCAGTTAGATGGATAATCAAATGACAGAGATTTCCCAGACGGAAAATGGTTCAGAGCATTTACTCTTCTAGATTAGAAGAATGGCTCTTGTATCACTCTGTGGAGTGAGCATCATGTCTGATTACTCAGATAGAGTATGGCTTCGAGAGATGATGCAGCTGATGACACTGATGATGATGATGGTGCTCATGATCTAGTCATGGTCTAGTCTATACAACTATGTTGATKCTACCGGGTGAATGGTATGCTTTTGTGCTCAAGACCATTACCTGTAATACCTCCCTAGCTAGGAGGGAGTGTTGATATTATGGTAGCTGCGGGAGGTATTTACCTCCACGTGTAAACCTGACGAGGATAGAATACTTTAGGAAGCAAGAAGAAACCCTAATGAGTTGGTTAATAACCCTAGAAGACTTGTCGACTCAAGACGATAATTTATATTAGGTTATTAGCCTCCAAGTGAAGAAGTCGGCCATAAATAATAATATATATTGAAAAGACAGATACCCAGAATAAGAAGTCGGCCCATGCAGTTAGCCAGAATTAGTATAAATACAGGAGGCCAGTTCTCATTCTGGCAGGCAGTCTCAGTATTGCAGAACAACACTTGTGTGCACTGCAGTTTCCCAGTTTTTGCGCAGGTTTGGAGGAGAGCTGTCGTTGCAGTTGCTGCAGCTAGCAGTTATGCTTGGACTATCTCTTGGCTAGGGTTTGGACTATCTGATCAACTCTTATTGGTGCACTATCCTTGGGGAAATGTGTGCTACCCTTTGTTTGGCTATCTAGGCCAGGGTTTGCTTCCAGAGTGATTCTTTGTCAAGGTTAAGGTGCTCGGAGGGTGGCTTTGGCCTATGGTTGGGTGACAAGGGTATTGTCAATGGTAAAACGAGCACATCCACTTATATTCTAACAACAACTTCGTGAGACATTCTTCTGCGACGATACTCCTCGATGGATTGAGTTTAGTATGACACTTATCGACGGACTAATAAGTTGTACTGGGCTGGTGCCCAACGACCTTTCGGTTGTAACTGTTAGAATTAGGGAAAATTGAAAAACAAAAATGCTTTAAAATTTTTTTGTTCACTAGATCAACATAAATAAGAAGATATATAAATAGATCTGGAAGCAAATAAAATTTATGACTATGAAAAATTAACTTTTAGCTTACCTCCTGATTCAATGATAGATGTACCTGTGACATGTGTGGATGTATGCCTCTGTAAATATGCTCATACTTTAGTTTAGGTTCATGTATCAAACCTCTAGGGTTTGATCTCTGTCAAAGAGGATTGTGGGACAGTTTTTCCATAGATAGAAACCCCCAAAGAAAACAACAATGAAACCACGGACTTAACAACAATACCCCCAGCAGAAAAACCCTTTACTGGATAGTGATATGGCACAGGAATGAGATCTGGACAGGAAAGCAAACCCTCCACTAGCAAGCAGCAAAAGCCTTTAACTCAGAAAATTGGACAGCAAGATGAAAAACCCCACACAGTAATCTCAGCACACCACGTGGCAGCCAGAAGAGGGATCCACAATCCTCACACAACAAAGGAGAGAGCCCAGAGGAGCCCGCAACACCTATACACAAATCCGTGGCCTTAAAGGAAGATCTGACATCCACTGGAACAGGTTTGACTGCAAGAGGACAGGTCCAATTGCTTTTAAGAGGCACCTCACAGTTCAGAAGTAGTAGATCCAACCATCAACCATCAACAGAACCTTAAAGGAGAAGCTTCCAGCCACCACAGAAAACTCAGAACTGAAACTGATAAACAAAGGAGATGTCGCACCAATCAAAGAGGAGTAGTTACTGAGGTAGCCGCAACAAGGAGGGAGAGGAGAGAGTGAGTGAGTGTAAAATGCAATAGGGTAGGGTCTAATTTATAGTTAGGGAGAAGGGTTAGGGTAATTAGGATTATAATTAAATATTGACATTTAATTAATATAAATATTAATTAATATGTCAATTAATATTAATTAAAATCCTAATTACATATAAAACCCCAATCACAAAAAAAACAAACCCCAAAAACATAAAATAAAACCCAATTTCGTAAAATAGAACCCAATCACATAAACCAAGAGGGAAAGTAAAAGAACAAGGGGGTGCCTGTTAAGATAAAGTCAAGGGGGGTTCTTTAATGGAAAAACATGTCCACATGAGTCTCATAGTGACCTATAAACTTTATCATCACTGCATAAGGGGGTACATCAACAATGTGGTCATGTCCATCTTCATAGACACTCCTAGGTCTCATGGATCATCCCGGGAGAGAGGAAGAGAATCATACATCAACACATCTTGGTATTACACCAAGATCTACCTGGTCAAAGATCAAGTTGCCCCAGAACACATCTTGGGGCCCTAGAACACATCTAGGGTCTTATCCACCAAGGTACAAGACCAAGGATCAACCCATGCATTAAGAAAGGGTTCCCTGGAACACATCTAGGGGCCCTAGACACATCTAGGGACTTATATCAACCACCAAGGAACACATCCAAGGATCAATCCAAGCACCGGGCAAGGATTCCATGGAACACATCCAGGGGCCCTAGAACACATCTAGGGTCTTACTGCTTGGTCCTAGACCAAGAACCCCCAGTCATCTACTGGGAGCCCTCACAAGGGTCTTTTGCCATGGCTCTCACGGCTTGGTCTCATACCAAGAAACCCCAGGAGTGTGTTGGGGGCCCTAGTCCACAACTAGGGTCTTATGCCATCCTCCAGGAGAATGGCTCTTGCAGTTGCACTAATTTCAACAATAACCCATGTGGTTGARATATCTCTCCAGGTCTTCTCCCCAGAGTAGTGGGTTGGGTCGACCTGTGAGGACACTCTCTAGATCTTCTCCCCAGGGCAGTGGGCTGGGTCGATCTGCGAGTGTGTTGTGTCGTCTCCTTGTCTTCTCCCCGATGGACTGAGTTGGGTCGACCCGTGACGGGTCTTCTCCTTAGTTGGACCGAGTTGGGTCGACCTGTGACAGGTCTTCTCCTTAGTTGTGTTGGGTTGGGTCGACCTGAGACAGGTCTTCTCCCCAGGTGGTTGGGTTTGGTCGATCTGTGGGGACGCCCCTGATCTTCTCCCCATATCAGGCTGGGTCGACTTGGAGAACGCTCCTTTGAGACGAAGTAGAGCATGACACTTATCAGAGTAGTGACAAGTTGTCTTGGGGTGGCACCTAGCGTCCCATGGGAGTAGACCATGAGGACATGTCCCTTGGGAGTTGACCAAGTGGACACATCATGGGCGAGTAGGTCCTTGATGATGCACTATGGGTGAGTAGGTCCTAGTGCTACACTACGGGCAAGTAGGTCCTAGTGTATTATAGTGGTAATGAGGCCCTAGAATAGGTCCACATTGAGTGTAGCCATGTGTGACGTGATGATGCTACCAATAGCATGGTCTGCGTGACCATGGCATTGTCGAAGGACCATGGCATAGCCTGAGAGGCTACGAGAACAAGAGGAAAAACATCATGGAGAATACCTCCTTGGCTAAGAGGGAGTGTTGATGTTTCTGGTAGCTACGGGAGATATTCACCTCCTGCATAACCCTTTCTTATAGATGAAGATACCAAAGAAGTCAAGAAAGATCCCAATGGAGAAGTTGGTTCCATAGAAAATAATAAAGTAGAATTATAATGCTCCAAAAGGAAAAGTCAGCCCATAGGGAAATTATAATGGGAATTATAATTTTTCCAAAACGGACAAGTGGGCCCCACTGGAAAAGTTCACCAACCAGATCAGTATAAATATAAGCCTACCCTTCTCATTTTTACACAACAATTCGGGTTTGATATATCTCTGTAGCTTCCGCAGGAGGCCTTATTTGAGGCAGCGAAGAGGTCTAATCTGAGGCAGTGAAGAGGCCTAGTTTGAGGCTAAGTTTAAGGCATATCTGGGTGCACCTGTAGCAGCATATATTTCTGTGCTTGAACAGCAGTTTGGTCACACCTGTAGACAGTGTTGAACAACATATATTTCTGTGCTTGAACAGAAGTTTGGTCACACCTGTAGACAGTGTTGGACAACAAATATTTCTGTGCTTGAACAACAGATTGAGCACACCTATAACACCAGTCTTGAGACAGCAAAGTGACATATATAAGAGGTAGATTAATGACAGTTTGAGACAGTGATCTGAGCCATCATTTGGACAACGTTAGAGCTATATCCATGATAGTTCTAGAGTGCTTATCTGAGCAGAAAAGATAAGTACCTGTTATCTGGCATTATTTCTTGTTGGTTTACTTTACTAGATATAACTAGTTCATGGCTATATTGTATTGGCATTAATCAGACAGAAAAAGCACTTCAGGATATTGTTTCAGTTTGGGGTCACCCATGACTACATGGCAAAGTAGGAAGCAATCCAGTATTGCTCTCAGTACGACAGAAGTGGAATACATTGCAGCATGCTCCGACAGTTGTGACGCCATATGGCTTCAAAAGTTGTTGATAGGTCTGTTCGATCTAGAGATGGAAGCTACCATGATTCTATGTGATAACCAGAGTTGCATAAAGATGATAGAGAACCTAATGTTTCAAGATAAGAAGAAGCACATAAGAGATCTGATATCACTACATTTATGACATGGTGTAGAAGGGAGCTATAAAGATCCAATATGTTGGCACAGATGAGGAGGTAGCAAATGTGTTGACTAAGCCTCTGTCTCGTGTGAAGCTTGAGTACTTCCGAGACAAGCTTGGTGTAGTCCGAAAGGACTTCCCTCGAAAGGAGGAGTGATGCTAATGATATTATGGGATCCTGACCAATAGCGGGTAGCTCAGTTAGGATTTTATATCCTAGGGGACTGATCATCCCTGGACAGATCCCGAAGGTCTGGTAAGGACGGTCTGTCAGAGTACCTATGGATGTATATGCCAGTTGTGGTCAGTAGTGGTAGCTCAATTATGATTTTATATCCTAGGGAATCTTATGATTCTTGGGTAGATCTTGAAGGTCCGGTAAGGACGGTCTGTCAGAGTACCACGTGGCATCATGTTAGGATTTTATGTCCTCGGGAATATTATGATTCCTGGGCAGATCCCGAAGGTCCAGTAAGGACGGTCTATTAGAGTACCACAGATGTTGTTGATGCACCTGCCTCATTCTGTTGCATAGATGCTGATGTTCTAGCTTTGTGATTTTGATATTGTTATTCCAACTTCATGCTATTGATGATGTTGATGTTCCAACTTCATGTTGTTGTTGATATTGATGTTCCAGCTTCATGTTGTTGATGATGATGATGTTATTCCAGCTGCATGTCGTTGATGTTGATGTTCCAACTTCATGTTGTTGATGATGATGATGTTACTCTAGCTCAGGACTGCAAATGATGATGATGATGATGATGATGGGACCTCCTCAACTCTGTCTGCACACCAACTGCTGGATGATGTCTCAACTGTCAAACAACCTATGAGAGCACACTCCTTCTCAAATTGAGCAGTGAACTCCTGCTCCTCTGTTGTCGCTGCTGCACCATCCTTGTGTTGCTTCTTCTTCTTCTCAGGACACTTTCCAGCATAGTACCCCATCTCTCCACAAGCAAATCATCTCACTTTGCTCATGTCTCTCTCTTTCCCACTACCACTCTATTGTGGCTTGGCCTCTTCCTTGGGACCCTCTCTAGCACCCTAACTGGTCTTCTTCTTTCCCTTTGCATAAAGAGCAAGATCCTCCTCACCCTCTGCAACATGTTGCTGACTTGTAAATCCAGAGCTGAATCTCAGCTCCTCATGCACGAAGTCGCCCCAGAGTCTCTCCCAAATGGGCATAGCCTCCCTTGCCACAATGCCTCTCACAAAAGTCTCCCAAGGTTTGGAGAAGTCGTTTAAGGATGTCCTCACCAAAACCATGGGATCCGCTATCTCACTAACTGCCGCCAACTCATCTCGAGTCTGAGTAAACCTCCCCAGGTATGAGGTCACCGACTCTGACTTGAGCATCATAATGCTCCTGAGCTTTTTCTGCAAAACCATCTTCCGGTTCTAATTAGGACTCTAGTAGAGTTTGCACAATGAGTCCCACATCTCAAAGGAAAAATCCTTACCAATCAAATGAGGTATGACATGGTCTCTCATCGCATCACAGATAGTTCTCTATGCCTTGGTGTTCCTCTACCTAAACTCTTCCACCAACAAGGGAGCAGTGACAGGAGGAAGAATCACTGGAGCTTGAACTATATCCCATAGTTCAAGATCCTCCAAGACAAATACAATCCTGGTGTTCCAAGGGGACTAGTTGCTAGCAACTGCTAGCCTATCCTCCGCCCTCATCTGTGTCACTGACATGACTGCCCACTGAAGCCCAAACTGATGCTAAACACTGCAAAAGAAAACAGTCTCACTCCCGTAGACATAGGTGTGGCCAAAACTATCCAAAACAGTCAAAGAATTCTGCCCACTATATGCTCCAAGAAATCAGCCAAAACTTAGCCCTTTGGCTTTAATACCATGTAAAATTTCGAGGAACTAAAGGTTGCCCAACAGGTCTGTCTTTTGACCCCTTGTTGGGCTCTAAGTTTAAGGTTTCAAAGCTGTCCCTGCTGTTGTTTTAGGACAACAAACAGGTATGAAAATTCTCCCCTCAAATCTTCCTTTAAGCTGATGATTGGATGCTCTTTTAAGGTACCCTTGCAAGTGTTTTTCGTAACCAAGGTTAGCACATGCATAAACCTTAAAACATACAATACTCTAGATCTTTAACTACTTGCAGCTGATAAATAACTAAGCATACATGAAAATTGAACACATTATGTTTTTGGTCAACATGACCCTGGAAAAACCCCCATGGGGAAAACCAGTAAGAGAGAGAGGTATATATGGTTGTCTCAAGCAAAAGCTACAATGAGAAAAAGAAACAAAGGAACCTGTTACAATAGGCTTTCTCCTCACAAGCTAAACCAAGAGTTCCCTTGAAGTTGGCGCCCCTTTTGTGCTTGTGCGTCCTCTCTCATATGTGCCTGCTAGAAGATGTGTTGCGCCCTCTTGAAATTCCTTTCCTGCTTGAAGATTTGAGCAACCCATTTGTGCTTGGGTTGCGCCCACACTTCAACAAGCCACCCTCCAACTCAAGGCTCCCACAAACTTGTGTGCAACTACTAAGCTTGATGCACACCCTCCTAGTGCGCACCCTCTCTTAGCCTTGCGCCCTCCATTAATGCTTGCGCTCCAACCTCAAGCCCTTACGCCCTTGTCTCTCACAAGTGCGGCACCTCCAAGCTTGAGCTTCCTCCAACACTTGTGCGCCCTCCTCTCCTCAAGAGTGCGCCCAAGCCTCCAAGCCCTCACTCTCTCTTCTCTTCACTCCTCTTCTCCTCACCCATGTCTCTCAAGTGATCAAGTGAAGAATAAGCCTCATCCTTACCCTTTTGCCTCCTTTAGCCTCTCTTTGGCCAAACCTAAGAGACCAATGGCCTGGATTCAATCTAACCATGTCTAATCAATGGGTGAGATCTAATCTAAAAAAATCTCACTTGGAAACCCACTTTGCTCAAGTTTCCATAGTTTGCTTTATGTCTATTAATTCACCCACTTTGTGAATTAATTGTCACTTTAAAACTTATGTGACTAAGTCAAAGTGAAATTAGAACATAAAGTAAAGGCATAAGGGTAATAGTCTCCCCCTTTGTGTTTAGAGACTCACAAACACAAGGGGACCACTTTCCAAGGTACCCAAATCTTAACAGTGTGAACCGTCCAAGTGGATAAGTCAACATGAAAGGAACATGTGGGCTCCTCTAGGTGAGCGCTCCTCAAGTAATGATCAAATAATGGTGCCACATCATCATAAGGTCCAAGTAGCCATGTGTAACTACCTTTGTACTTTGTAACCAACCTCCCCAATGCATTAAATTCTTCCATGTGTGGTCCAGGGAGAGCTAATAATGCAAGGGTGTGAATGTAACGTCCAATTGAGCAAGGAGAATGAATTTGAGTGCCCCATGTTGAATTATTGTAACTGCAAAGAGTATTCTATTTATTATTGATGTATTATTCATTAGATCAATCCCCTTTTGTGGATTGATCATGTCGGGTATTGTAAATGACCAAATCCCCTTTTGCGGATTGGTCAAACCCTAATTGTAATAGGCTAAATGAAAAGTCGGCCCCAAAATATATTAAAGTGGTTATAACCACCCAGAATGAGAAGTCGGCCCTGCCAATGAAAAGACACCCCAGTTCAGTGCCTACCAGATTGTATAAATAAGAGAGGCTAGCGCCTCATTTGTTCACACACTCACTTGTTCATCAGAGCACAAGTTTGGAGCTGCAGTTGGAGAAGAAAGAAGAGAGAGAGAGGCGCATTCTTGGGAGAGGACTTTTTGTATTTGTTTGAGTTATCTCTTGGCATTGTATTGGCTATCTATATTAAGGAAGTTTTTGCTGGGTTTTGTCCCCCATGAGGGTTTCCCAGGATAAATGATGTCTCTTGTAATTGTGTATTTCTCAGTGATCCTATCTATGCTATGGTTATCTAGTGAATTGAAAAGAAACCTAATAATAGCTTAAACCTTAACATGGTATCAGAGGTACGCTGAAGAGAGCATCTTTCACAAAAAGAAGAAAAACGTCATTGTTGTCGTACATGAAAATTAGGGATTTTTATTGAAGAAAAGTTTCAGCCTCAAAACCATCTAGAAAAGTGCGCCCTGACCCAAGGAATTCTTTGGCACCTTCAACACACCTTTTCAGTGGGTAGATCTCCCAGAAAGTGAAACCCTAGTTTTCACAAAGTAACAAAAGTACTAGAAGTACCAAAGTACCAGAAGCACTAGTCCAAAAATCCGTTGGTCAAGTTTGAGGGGGTAAAATTTGGATTTTCATAAATCTGACTGCACCATTTTACTCGCCTTAACTCAGCGCATCTATCCCCTGGATCAGAATTTCAAAATTTGAAGTTTGAAAAATTAGGGTTTCCTCATAAAACCCTAAGTTGCAGTTGCAGTTGTAGTCTCAAAACCAGTTGCAGTATCAATTGCAGTTGCAGTACTAGTTGAAGTATCAGTCATAGTACTAGTTGTAGTCACCTTTGAAGTTTTTAAGAGTTGGTGATCATTGCCGCTGCTACCAGATGGTGCCACTACCTGCAAATGTTATTAAAGGTATGTACTCACATATGTTGAAATTGTTAAGCTTTAAAGGGTATTTGCAGGAGAAGGGATCTCTTGCCATAGATCCAGAAGGATCTCAAGATCCAACACATTCAGAGGAATAATGCAACCTAGGTTTGATTATTCTGATATGCATCTATTTGTTATGACATTATTTTGATCTAGATTGCATGTTGAAGCTATGACCATCATACTAACCTTTGATCAAAATTAAAGTCAAGGTATTGGATGGATTAAAAGTTGAGATCATAGAGTTAATCCTCTAACCCAACCTTCTATCAAGATAGCATATTGTCATAGTACAAGAAGACAGTTTGAAGAAAGCACTCGTCATTTTGAGTGAAGGAGACTTGGAAGAAAAGCAACACCCTCATTCTTGAGGACAAGACTCTAGGTTCCAGGTTTGATTAATTAAGTTGATAAGATTCAAAATTGCACTTGACAAGTTGATGACTACCCCTTTACAAGTAAACACTAAAGTTGAGATAACAGTCCTTGAAAAGCATTATACTTGGTAACATGTGAGCATATTGAGATAAATGCTTAATGTAATTATTTGCCTGATACAACTAACATCTCCTCTAGGAGAAACTTCTTGTGTTAGTTCCAGGTTGCCATGGAGGAATGTTTGATCACAACAAGAGTGTTGACCTCATTTCGTATTGTATTTCTTACTTTTGATCTTTACTTCAGACAGGTCACAAGTGATAGCTCTAAAGGAGCTACTGTGATGATTATTCGTGCTATTGTTTTATCTACTATTATCAAAAGAGTATTATTCTTGCTTGTTGACCTTGTTTCAGGTCACAAGTGATAACCCTAAGGAAGCTATAGTGAAGGTTGCTAAAGGCAACATATTATACGAGACATGAAGCAGACTATGTACATGACCATATACWCTCATGTACCAAAGAAGATGAAGAAGAAGCTATCTCTTGAGATTCATAGTATCTCATATGAAGATTGATTGAAAGGAGAAGAAGCCTCCAAAGATGACCGAACATTAGAACGGGAAGAAAATCTCGTTTGAAGCCTGACTCTGTATTTAGACTTGGTATTCAATACCAAGTATACCCTGTAAGAGATAATGAAGTCCCCATAGACTCAGAAGAAATCGAGAGTAAGTCTGATCTCAGAAAGGATCAGATGAAGAGACAACTTCTAGGACTGGGAGACAGATGTTGTGAGAAGACTAGATCGTAGCTTCAGAAACTTCTAGGAGATATGAAATCTCCTGGGAAGATTCCCTTGTTTCAATAACAAAGAAGGAAGCCAGTCAGAAAGACTAGGATATGGATTCTTCCGTGAGACTAGAAGAGAAGTCAGTATTGACTTCCAATATTGATCTATACAGATCAAGCATGTTGCAGATGTACAAAGCCTAATGTGTGTCTAGAGGATTCTCCCAGCAAAAGGGAGAAGACTATGACAAGACACTTATTGAAGAAATAATTCCAGTTCTTATGAAGACAACCAGAACAACTATGATTCATATATAGTATGAGATGCAGGGGGAGCAATCCCCATATTTAAAATTGAGTGGCAGTTGGTGCAGTACATCAGTTGGGTCATGGAAACATGACTATGATGAAAGATAGAGTTACCTCCATGAAAGAAGAAGAGCTACCTTCAGTATCAGTTATTGAGCCACTCTCAGTTTCAAATGAAGTTGTTGCCATGATGGAGTAGAGGAATTACTCCCAGATTTCAACAATCACAGTGAGAATCGAGCAACCATTCTCAGCTTTAGAGCAGGTGCAGGTGCAGAGTCCCAGTTCCAGAAGGAATAGGTGCAGAAAGAGGAGAGGACATACTCTCAAGCAGTGAGATAGATAGTGCTTTGCAGAGAGCACATAGAGCGAGCACACGATTGTGCAGATTGAGTTGCAACTAAGCAAGTGGACCAGATTGGTACAATGTAATGAGAAATTTTGAGTTGAGGATTGAAGATAGAAAGACTCATGTTTTCCAATTGAAGGAAGATCTGTACATGTTGAAGCAAGCTCCTAGAGCTTGATATGGTAGAATTGACAGTTTCCTGAAGAGCTTGGGCTTTACCAAGAGTAAAGTTGATTCTAACCTTTATCTCAAGGTTATGAATGATGAGCCAGTGATGTTACTACTATATGTAGATGATGTATTCCTGACAAAATGAAGAAAAGCTCATCACAGATTGCAGAAGAAGCTCACCACAGAGTTTGATGGAAGACCTAAATGCATTATCTCTTAGGTCTTGAAGTTTGGCAGAGCACAAAGATAATCTTCCTTAACCAAGGGAAGTATGCAGTTAAAATGAAAAGGGTTGACATGTTGAAATGCAAATCCATGTACACACCCATGGAAATGAAGTTGAAGTTCCTGGTAGATACCTCGTCAAAATTGGTTGCTGTACAGACAGATTATTGGTTTAGTGATATATTTGACGAATACCAGGCTAGATATATGTTTTGCCTTGAGTCAGTATCCAGACGTATTCATCTTGATGATACAAAACATGTGATGAGGTACCTTAAGGGTACATTAGATTGTGGTCTCAGTTATAATGGAAATCATGACTTCAGACTGAATGGTTACATCGATTCAGATTGAGATGGAAGTGTTTTTGATAGAAAGAGCACTTCAGGATGTTGTTTCAGTTTGGGATCAGCCATGATCTCATGGCAGAGTAGGAAGCAATCAAGCATTGCTCTCAGTACAGTGGAAGCAGAATATATTGTTGCGTGTTCTGCCAGTTGTGAAGCTATATGGCTTCATAAGTTGTTGAGTGGTCTATTCGACCTAGAGATGGAAGCAACCACGATCCTATGTGATAACCAGAGCTGTATAAAGATGACAGAGAACCATATGTTCCATGATGATTTGAAGCACATAGAGATCCGATATCACTTCACCCATGATATGATGCAGAGAGGAGCTATAAAACTCCAATATGTTGACACAGATGAGCAGGTTGGTACTCCAATGCAGTCTGGTATGCTACCCCAACACAGGTTGGTATGCTACTCCAACGCAGACTGGTATATTACCCCAGTGCAGGTTGGTGTGCTACTCCAACGAAGGTTGGTACGCTACTCCAGTGAAAATGTTGATGATATTGTGTAGTCCGAAAGGACCTCCCTCGAAAGGGGGAGTAGTGTGTTGTTGTGATTCCAGCTTAATTGTTGTGTGGTGTTGCCAGCTTAATTGTTGTGTTGTGATTCCAGTGTAATTGTTGTGTGGTGTTGCCAGCTTAATTGTTGTGCTTCCAGCTTAATTGTTGTGTGGTGTTGCCAACTTAATTGCTGTGTTGTGATTCTAGCTTAATTGCTGTGTGGTGTTGCCAACTTAATTGTTGTGTGGTGTTGCTAGCTTAATTGTTGTGCTTCCAGCTTAATTGTTGTGTGGTGTTGCCGGCTTAGTTGTTGTGCTTCCAGCTTAATTGTTGTGTGGTGTTGCCAGCTTAATTGCTGTGTGGTGTTGCCAGCTTAATTGTTGTGTTGTGATGCTAGCTTAATTGTTGTGATGATGTGCCAGCTTAATTGTTGATGACATGCCAGCCTCGTGTTGTGATGATGTGCCAGCATCGTGCTATGATGCTAGCTTCGTGCTGATGATATTGTGTAGCCAGCTTTGTGCTGTGATGCTAGCCTCGTGCTGAAGACTCTCAACCTAGTGTTGATGTTGATGATGCTCCAGCCTCTGTGCTGTGATATTGTTGTTTTTGATGTTGTATCAACCTTGTGCTGTTATTGATGATGATGATGTATTAGTGTTATACTAATCCATGTTGACATAGTTGATGATGATGATGCCACTTCAGCTCCTTGCTGAAGATGATTATGATGATGATGTTACCTTAGCCTCATGCTGATGAGGATGATGATGCCATTCCAGCTTCCTGCTGAGAATGATGATATTGATGATGAGAAAAACTTC
>ML780470.1:0-50893 GCA_009831015.1 Picea engelmannii
TTTCCGTACAAATGATGTCAAGGATGACGTGGGGTGATAGGTGGTAGTCGAATGGCAGATGTCGGTCAAGTGGATGCACACATGGAACCTTATGTGTTGACACATCATACATCCGGGAGCTGGAGGCTGAATGCCGGAACCAGGAAGTGGAACCGAGACCATCAGAAAATCCAAAAATACATAAGTTTGATCGAGAGGTGGAGCCATGACCATCCGGAAATCCAGAAGTATGTAAATTTTGTAAGTGGGATTTTAACAAAAAGATAGATGCCAGATTCCACGTTAGTAGTTCCAGGTGGGATAAACATGCAACTTCCAGTGTGGATCCCACGTAGGACAATCCTAGATCGTGTAAGAAATTGGAGCTGACGTGGAGTTGCGAGTTGAAGGATGACGTGAGAAGAGAAAATGTCTCAGTCCATGGTGAATTTGGGACCAATATACCTTGTTATGGGTCACACATCTTTTAGCTTGAGCAGAATGAGAAACATTAATTGATCACATCCATCAAATCTTTCGGGATTAAGAAATTCGTCAACCCTCATGCATATTTAATCCCAAATTTAATCAGAGGTGTCAGAGCAAGATGCATGGTTAAGAAGTGCACATATTTAAGCCCAATTTTAATTTGGTCCGTTGGATCGAATCAATCTCAACCATTTGATCTATCGGGGTTAAGTGACTTCATTAACCTCTGATCAACTTTAAAACTAATTTTAATCTGGGCCATTGGATTGGATAGATCTTAGCCATTAGATCTATTGGGAATAAGTGGTAGTGCTAAGGGGTGGGTAAGGGTCACACACATTTATGCCTGAAATGAATATGGGCCATCGTATCAGAAATATATTATCCATCACATCTATCGGGAACAAGTGGAAGTGTTAAGGGGTGCACACCATTAACCTGAAAATAATATGCGTTGTAAGATTGGAAAGATCTTAGTCATTGGATATTTCAGGGTTAAGAAGAACCTTTAACCCGAAGTAAGTATAAGCTCGAATTTGATCTAGATCATCTGATCGAGCTAACCTTAGCCATTGGATCTTTTGGACTTAAGTTACTCCGGTAAGACATGCACACTGTTAATTCTGAAGTTAGATCTCAATCGTCTGTATTCTATCAAGTAGTAGGATCATGCCACGTGGAGGAAGGTAGGGATGGAGTGGGACCCTCTCTCTCATCCATAGCTAGGAATGTTCCAGGTGGAAGGAAAAGACAAAGGGTGCATGCGGGCCCATTTTGAGGAAAGAGAAAAAGGAAACAGAGAGAGGAGGAGGATCTATATATCAGATACAGGGCCATCATGGAATAAAGAAGTGACACTACATCACCTTAGGGTGCTAGGTGGGTTGTGGTGCCACGTCGATAGAGAAACATTACTAGCCATGTCATCAACTTAATAACCTCCACACATGTCTGGATACCAAAATCTATAGGATCTATAGGATTGGATAGATCAAATCCATCGGATCTATCAATCTTAAGTAAAATCTTAGCTTACACATAAATTTAAGCCTGAATTTGATCTTGGTCATTTGATCAAATCATTTTGAGTCATCAGATATATTGGGGTTAAGTTTCCTAGTAAGGGCCCAGACAACTATAATTTTGAATATAGATCATGACCATCCAATTCTAGCGAGGCATATGATGATGCCATGTGGAAGAGGAAAGACAGAAGTGGGACCCTTTAACTATGGTCATATTTTTGTCAAGTGGAAGAAAAGGACAGAGGGGTAGGTGGGTCATGACCGAGGAAGAGAGAGAGAGAAATAGAGAAAGAAAGAAATAGGAAAGGAAGAGAGAGAAGAATATTTGGAGAAAGATGGGGTAGGGTCAGGTGGCCAAGGAGATGATAGGGAAACCATGGAGCATGACACATGGACCCATATGCCACATTAGTTGACACATGCCATGCCACATCAGTAAGACTGCGACATATATTTTAATTTTTTTAATCTAAGTATGAGGAAGAGATGTAACTTTAGGAAGCCATAACTCCCTGCATAGATATCAGAATTGAGAAAATGAATAGTCAATGGAAATATAATGAAGAGAAGACTCAATGTATTCACTCAAATTTCAGATATGGGTGGAATATTTCTTCAAAAAGGAAAAAGAAGGTATCTGGTGGCCTTCAAGGATGAGAAATGATGTGTAAGTTTTCCATATTTTCTTTTTATGTCCAATCTGACCAATGTTCTATTGGATGCACATTATGCATATTTAAAGTTATAGGTTGAAAAATTCAATATGAAGATTAGTGAGATAAATGAAACTCAAGAGGATGAAGTTAGGGGGTTGAATTTCATCTTGAGAAATACCGAGACTGAATCCAATGGGAACAAAGAAGGCAAGGTAGAAAGTATTGATTTGGTGGAGACAATAAACAGTCTGCAAAGAGATGCGTTGAGCTACAAATCTGATAATGAGAATCTTATGAAGGCTCGGGAGTAGTAGAACAACATCAACACCAAGTTGTTTTAGATTTTGGACAATTTGTAGAAGATATATAAAGAACTAGATTCAAGGAAGGAAGAAGATCATAGATCTCATGCCAGGAGAGAGGAAAATAAGAGTGATAGGCAATATGGAAGTGTTGGTAGACATCATCATCACTCAACTACAATATCACATGATTTTTCAGGAGAAGAAAGTAGTCTGAGTCTGTCTCCTATCAGACATTACAAGAAGAGATGAAGAAGATCAAATATCCTACCTTTGATGGCGAGCTTAAAAAAATGAGGATGTAGAGGATTGATTGTTGGGCATGAGAAAATACTTCCAATTGCACAATTATTCCTCACATGCAAAAGAAAAAGTTTCAATATACTAGCTACAAGGAAGTCAAGCACAATGATGAGAAGAAGATAACACACAAGCAATTCAAAAAGTATTTTGAAAAGAAATACTCGTCCTGACGTTATTATGATAGGAAGATGAAGGAGTTATTTGAACTCAATCTAGGGAGCATGGCCATATATTAGTATGAGAGGATATTTCTAGAGTTCTTGAGGTATGCTGACTTCATAAAGGATGAGAAAATCAAGATTCAAATATTTTTGAGTGGGCTACCTTCAATCTGCAATGATAATATATAGTATGATGAGCCCAAGACATTGAAGGAATCCATAAGGAGAGAAAAGTGTCTTTATGATCAATATAAATGAGGATCAAACTTTCAAAGAGCCTGAGTTGACAAGAAGAAAAGTAAGATGGAGCATAGAAGGAAAAGGTTTAAACCGCATTTTCTCAGAAATAATTCTCAAGGAAAACCAACGCAAAATGAGTTCAAGATGTCAGAGACTTTGGGAAAAAGACCAAGACAACAACCCATTAGATGTTTGGTATATGAGGGAGATCACATGTATAGATATTTCCCTCACAAAGGAGAAAGGAGGACCGTGCACAACATTTAGTAGGTTGATATAATGGAGGACATGGAAAAAATCATGTCGATGATTTATGCAACCTTCGACAACAAGCAAGATGATTTTCGATCACATAAAATTGAAGTTTAAGGTGATATTAACAATCAACCTATACCAATTTTAAAATATTCAGGAGCTAGCCATAGTTATATAGATCCTAAGCTGGTTTAGAGTTTTGATTTGCAAAGAAGCAAGCATGGTAAATCTTGGTTGGTTCATTTATCTACAAAAGAGAAAAGAAGAATCAATGAGTTGGTTAAGGATTGTCCAATGGACATGAATGGCATTAGAACAAATTCATATTTAAATATCATACCATTAGGTTCTTATGATTTACTAATTGATATGGATTGATTAGACACGCATCATGTTGTCCTAGACTATTAAAAGTCATTCACTTGTATTGATGAATAAGGGAACTTTATATTAGTTCAGGGAATTCCAAGAGTTGTAAAAGTCAAAGAAATTTCAACAAGGAAATTGAAAAGAAGAGTATGAAAGGATGCCAAATTTATGCATTTCACATATAAGATGCAACCAAGCATAAACTCAATAATATTAAGCTCAATATGGGGGAGTATTTATTGGGTAGTCCCATGATTTCAATACAAATGAGTGGTGCTGATTTTGTATCAGGGGTCCAATCATTACAATCATTGGAAATAGTGTCCCTTAACTTTCAATATATTTTCATGATAGTTTACTAATAAGGAAAGTAAATTGAGCTCAAAGGTATCCAAGGGAAACCATTTAAAGTGAGAACCTCTAAAAACATGACAAAATTACTTAAAAAGGGAAACCATGGTGTAATTGCACAATTGTGCTCACTAGATGTTCAAAGTTTTATATCCTTTTCTCTAGTGGATCTCCACAAAGTTATCAATAATCATTCCAAGGTATTTGGAGATATGCCTAGGGGTCTTCCACCTACTTGAGATCATGGTCTTGCTATTCATTTATAACCAGGAAGTGTACCACCTAACAATTGGCCTTACATGTATCCATATGCACATAAGAGTGATATTGAACATATGATTCAAGAAATGTTAGAGGATGGAATCATTCAACCTATCCAAAGTGATTTCTCTTCACTAGTGGTGATGGTTACAAAAAAATATGGTTCGTGGTGTATGTGCCCAAATTATAGATAGCTTAACAAAATAGCCATCAAAGACAAGTTCCATATTCCTATCATTAATGAATTATTAGATGAATTGCATGGAGCAATTTCTTTACGAAGTTGGATCTTCAAAATTAGAATGAGGGAAGAAGACATTCCCAAAATATCCTTTAGAACAAATGAAGGTCATTATGATTTTTTTGTTATGCCATTTGGACTTATTAATGCACCTTCAACATTTTAAATCTTGATGAATTCTATTTTCAAACCCTTCCTTATAAAATTTTTGTTAATATTTTTTGATGACATACTAATCTATATCAAATCTTGGGAAGAGAATGTACATGTTTATAGGATCTTAAAACTATTGGAAGAGAAACAATTATATGGAAATACTTCCACGTGTTCCTTTGGGGTTCAATAAGTGGAATATTTGGGTCATATTGTATCTCATGAAGGTGTCAAAGCAGACCCTAATAAAAATAAAGCTATGATGGAATAACCTATCCCTAAAACCTTGAAGACATTTAGAGGATTATTAGGATTGATAGGTTATTACCAAAAGTTTGTTAATAATTGTGGTCAAATAGCAACACCTTTAACAACATTATTAAAGAATGAATCATTTTATTGGACTCAAGAAACAACCATATATTTTGAAAAACTTAAGGAGTCTATGTGTATGACTCTTGTCTTGGCCACACCCAACTTCAAAAAAACATTTATTGTGGAGTGTGATGCCTTAGGTATGTTATAGCCCTAAAATTCCCTACTCATGCATACATGGAATTTGCCTTCTTACTTGCATAAGTTTCCAAATCACTGCTGAGGAGCTCTATTTAAAAAAACAATTTTTAGAGAATGTACGCACCCTGCTGCACTACTGCCCGCATACATATGCTTGATGCATGATAGACAACCCACATACATACACTTGCTGCGTGTTAGACAACCCACATACATACGCCTATTGCACGCTAAATAACTTGCATATACCTCCAAAAGTTACAAAAATTAAAAAGTTGTAAGGAATTCGATGGAATTTACGGGTTATTGGAGGTTTCCCAACCAATTCCCCAATTATAGCACGTCCCCCAACCAAATAACCATCCTTTTGTCATATAAAAGGAGGCCTTGGGGTCTCATTCCATACATAAGCATTAGAACGGTGAAACTCTTCCCAATTTCCCTTCATTTCCTTTCCCAAGCATTCACAACCTTTTGTGAGTTACTGCCTCAACATTCCCACTCTAGCCCCTTTTCTTCCATTCAATCCATTCCGTTCCCTTGAGGTAATTAATAGATTGTGAGAAGAGGCTTATTGAAGGTGCACTTGGAGCATTGTTAAGAGGATCCCGAACTAGGTGCACAGAGCATTGTCCTGCAAGGATTGTAAGCTTCAATCTTTGATTAATGAATAAAATAATCTCTTTTCCCTATCCCAAATGATGATGTTTTATGTATTTTCTTTGGTTTATACATAACAATTGATATCTAACCCTAATTTATGAATAGAAATAACATGCTTGTAGCCTTGTTTTCCTAGTCTTGGATGAAGGTCATCTTTGAGAGGAGACTTGCAGCCTTTGGAGATACAGATCTTGAGGAGATCATCACCAAACGTTGGATAAAAGGTATGGTTACTGATCTTCTTTTCACTGCTTTCTGTTCATCTATTTTGGTATGTTTGGGGTAGTGTAGAAACTAGATTGATTTTTAGGGAGTCATTTTCTCTGTCTATACTTTAAAACCTGATATATTTATAGGGGGGTTTTCTCGCTAGCATAATTGGCGACTCCATTGGGGAGTATCTCTAGGGTTTTTAGGGAGGTTTTTTTGGGTTGTTGATTGGCTTCTTGTTTTCCTTTTTAGTTTCAGTCAAGTTTACTAAGTCTTTTAATGGTTTTTGGTGACATGCAAGGTGCACACCATCTTTCCCTACCCTATTAGTATGCCTTGTCTTTTATTTTTGAAAAGTATTAGAGGTGTACATGCCCCATTTTGGGTTAGCCCGCATACATATGTGCTCTGCACAGTAGACAACCCGTGTACATACGCAAGCTGTTGATGCAACAACCCGCGTCTATGTGTCTTGAAAATGTTTTTTAACAAAGAGAGAGTTTCTCTTTCCTGATAGATGTTCATACTTCTCAAGACTTTTTTGAACCAGTCAGAGAATCTTTCTTTGGCCATAACTTGGGTTAAAGTTTCAGTTAACTTGTTCCTTAGTTTTATTTTGTTTTCCCTAAAAGGTTTAGAGCGAGCTGTCAAGTTTTAGA
Source organism: Picea engelmannii (assembly GCA_009831015.1). Taxonomy (NCBI): domain Eukaryota; kingdom Viridiplantae; phylum Streptophyta; class Pinopsida; order Pinales; family Pinaceae; genus Picea; species Picea engelmannii. The sequence goes on from ML780470.1 coordinate 6,834, forward strand.
TCCTCCTTTTGTTTTCTTGGTTGAATCCCTTTGATTCATAGTTGGCTTAGGATCTTTGTCAATCTTGTTTTCATTTTTCTCTTTGTTCTTGTTTCTTGCTTTAAAAGATGAAAAAAAATATTTTACTTCAGTTTTTCTTGTTAAAGCAGTTCGAAAAATAAAAAATAATTTATTTTCTTACATTTAGTTTGGTAAAGTAGCCAAGGTTGTTATTTCCAAAATAAAAAGAGTCTTCATTTCAAAGTTATTTCTGTTTTCTTGAAATAAAAATAGTTTTTCTTAGTCAAAAGAAACAAAGTTTTAGGATTTCTTCAATTACAAGATCTTGAAATATTGATTAGAAAAGTTGAATTTTACAAAGATTTTTTACAAGCTTCGCTTTAATTCCGAGGTATTTTTTTCTTTCAAATGATTTAAAGTTCTCTTTCTTATTCGTCTCTTTATAACACCATAATTTGCACTACCACACCCTTTGCCTAAATCAAGCCTTAAAATTAACGCTTAACTTAAAATATATTAGACTTTCTGTTCGTAGGGTTCACCGACTAGTTTAGGGTTTTAGGGAATTGAATAAGGTGTGAAGAGGAAACTCTTCAAGGCCACTTTAAAACAAACATTAGAGTATGAGATAGGGAATGTTTTTAAGTCCAGTGTCGCAAGAGTTAACTGTGATCCCCCTCTAACACATGGGATAAACACGAGGTCGCATGAGGAAAGGAAGAGGAGATAACCCCTCCAAAGTCGGACTCAACATAGAGGGGATTGTATATTGAGGGTATTTCTTGGGAAAAATATCGATCGAATTTACCTACAGAACTTCTTGGACCTCAAATCCATTTGATATCCTCAAATTTCTTTCGGACCAATTGCTTTTGTCACCATTGAATGGATTCAGAGTTGTTATCCTACTCATTACGATCTTCCCGACTGTCAACTGTACCCTCCTAGTGACTGAATGCGAGCTAGAAACCTAGTTTCCCATATTTTACAGACTTGCATAGGTGAATGTGGGGGTATACCATGATACCTAGGGAAGACATTGGATCACGCTTCACAGAGTATACCCAGAGGGTGCTTCCGTGTTCGAGTTGCACTGGCATTGGTTATTTTCTCTATTGTCGATTGGCATGACCATCCTTCCCACTAGTTATTTTACTGTTTGATTTATATTTAGGAAACTTTTTAGTGTGTGCTTTGTGTTCTATGCTAGTCAAGCCTTATTGTGTTGTTTGATCATTTAAAAAAGTTGAAGATCAATAACTTCACCGGTTGCTAAGGATTCAGAGCTTGTCGTTGATTACTTTGGAGCCACCTCCGCCATCATTGAGGCGAAGACTTGATCAAGAAGGATCATTCGAAGCGATCGGGCCACAGAAAATGGTGCCCGAGCCTGCTCTGAGAGGAGAATTTTCGTCTTTGTAGGAATCCATCGTTTATGAACTTGAGACTGAAGGTTTCAGGCCAACAAATCCTCCAATTACCAACTTGTCGACTCCGATCTTGATTCATATTATCCCCCCCATGAGGTAACATATTCTGAGTGCAAGTTAGTTTTACGGGCGACAATGGAAGAAAATGATGCTACTTCAACCGTGATTCCCCGTACTCCCATTACAACTACTAATGGAGATGGCATCCTACCTCCTCCCCCACCTTTGCTAGTTAGGACAATAGTTTTTCTGACTCCCACGACTTCAGGTAGTGGTCCGATACCTTTAACAACTTCAACCACTATTCCATTTACTTAGAACCCGACAAGATGTCCCTTCTCGTATGGGATTCCCGACTTTGATACGAACTCGGTCCTTACTTATTCTAACTTACAAAACATGGTTTTGGGGGCAGGGAGCTCATAAGCTCCCTTGCAAGGGTGAATCGTAGGCACTACTATCCCTTTTAATGCTATCCTTATGGTGGGGGTCATATACCTCCTTCGTCCCCTTCGCTCGATGATGCTTTTCAGCATCCATTCGGGCCTAACACTAATTATCGCTTGTTTGGTGGAGGCAGTTTAGGACCTTTGTATTATACAATGCCGATGGGATCTACTACATTCTCTTTGTTTGGTGCATTTTGGAATAACATTTTCTCTTTGGTTGCTTTCTCGACTGGGGGCAACCACATCTTTGGTACCATTGCAAGGTACCATTTCTTCACAGGGAGTGACGATTGGTGTATACTCCACATAGGGTCTTTGAAATCCTTGGCAGGGTTCGTTTCCCTTGCAAGGAATGTCGATTGGGGGTAACCCCTTCCATACTCAATGGAACCCTGGGTAAGGCTCTGTACCCATTCCCATTGGATCAGCTGGGGGCATCCCCTTCCAAGGTCCTTGGCACACAATGCAAGGAGCAATCCCTGCGCAGGCTATGTCGTCCAATTTCATGAGTCAGCTGATGAGGCCTCAACACACACAATTTCCTTTTGTTGTTCAAGGCCATAGTTTCTACCAAAAACCCTGGCTAGTAGTCCAACTTTTCCTAGAAACTTAGCACCAGTCAAAACCCAGAGTCCTCTTTTCCTGTAAACAATTTACAACTGAAACTACCCTTTCTGGAAACTCTACATTTTCCAGAATTGTCGAGATTACTGAATGACCCGATTTGTCACGATCCACGTTGGCCCCCCATGCCGACTAAGTTTCTTTCAGATATTCTGAAATTTGAGGGAAATCCCGGTGAAGATCCAAGTGATCATGGGACTACCTTTCACTTGTGGTGCTTGTCAAACTCGCTGAAAGACGGCTCTGTTCATTTGCGCCTTTTTAAATGCACTCTTATAGTGGGTGTTGCGAAGTTGTATATTGAGCTCGATGGATTGACGTACTCTTAATTTAATGACTCGACGATGGTATTCTTGAACCATTTCTAGTTACCTGTGAGATACGATGCCATCACCAAACTGTTGGCCAACTTTTAGCGAACCAAGGTCGACCACATCTCAGATCATATCCAAGAATGAAGGAAAAGAAAGAGCTTGATTAAGGTCAATGTTCCTCCTCCTCTCTTGTTTGAGTGGTTCTTGAAATCTTTGGTTCCCTGTGTATCCAAGGACATAGCGACTTCCAAGTTGTTTTCCAAAGAGGAGGATATTATGAGATCCTAGTTTCTAGAACTAATCTACTCCCAGTATGGCATGCTCTACTAGACGTTGCTAGATGCGCCACAGTATACTATCGATAAGGACAAAAAAAAGTCTAGTCCTCATGCCGATGGAATTGAGGGCTCAACATAAAGCAAGTCCACAGATCTGTTGTCAAATGAGTTGCAACAATTGTCGATACAATAGAGTGTGTCCAACCAGACTTCGAGTTCAACTATTCCCCCAATCTAGATGTCGAATGTACACAATGTGCAATTGATGAATCCCTAGGCCAACCAACAGACCGAGGGAAAGAAAAAAAAATCAAATAAGAAGAGTGAAGGGGATAAAAAGGCTGCCAACAATGTTGACGGGGGAAAAATGGAGAATAAGAAGTCGAAGTATCCGTGTAATATCTTCATGGAAGACCACCTGACTCACCTATGCCCTTAGCTTACAGAAGCCCATAAGCTATTAGCGCAACAACAACCTATTGTGTTGAGGAACCATTTTCCACAAAGGAAAAATATGGCTGAAGATTCCACATCCACAAGCACGACAGGGGGAAGTCAAGGACCTCCTACGCCTACCAATAAAAATCTGGCTACGAACATTTACATGATGAAGGTCGATGCTCATTTATCAACCAAGACTCATGACTACAGAATGCCAGAATCTGTCGAGAAGGGAAAGGAGGACATTAACCCATCGAATCCTCTCCAAATTGAGAAGGCAGTGGGAGAAACAATGACTTGCATCCCGAAAGGTGCGTTTAAGAAGGCTTCCCATAATCCAAAGGAGAGGGCTGCTCAGAACTATTCCGTTGTGGAGGATCTGGCAGAGGCCCCTTGTGCGATGTCTGCTTTGGAGGTCCTCCAGATTTTCCTGACATAGAGAAAATATTTGTTTTCTGCCTTGGGAGAGGCAGATATTAGTAAGCCATGAGCGATTGTTTTCAATCTAACCAACTTAAAACCTCATATTCCTCACCACATTACCTTTCATATAGTAGTGGCATGCACCACACAATATTTTACGTGAAATATTTTTTGTACGATGGTTGATGAGGGTGCCTCGACTTGCATGATGTCATTGGCATGTTGGAAGGCCATTGGCCAGCCTGAGTTTTTTCCATCTCCTACGTTTCTTATGGATTTTGACGATCGATCATTTATACCACACAAAATAATTCCTTGATTTCCCATGCAGTTAGAGGGTAAAACTGTGTGTGTCGAAGTTGAAGTGGTCGATGTGACTCTCGACTACAATATTTTGTTAGGATGGAGCTAGACGTATGCGATGCATGCAGTGGTTGCCACAGTTTTTCGATTCTTCTACTTTATGTATGAGGGATGAATAGTCACCATTGACCAGTTGTCCTTTTCTCATCCTGACCCTTCATCGAGGGATTCCACTATTTCGATGGTTGATAAATCGCAACCTGTCAATGTCAACTTAGGTGTCAGTTTGTTTCCATCATTGATGGAAAGTTTTGATTACCTGCCACCTTCCAATGATGTAAAGCTTATATTGGTTGTTCTCGACTAGCCGAAAGCTGCAATTTTTCAAGTGTCATCTTTTAGAATGAGATACTTTCACGAACCGTGGAATTTACCTTCCCCATCAGATTCAATGGAGGGCATAGGGAACCTTGGCATGGCCATGCCCTTATCCTCAATTGAGGTTGCATACAATGTTGTCCAACAAGCCTCAACCAACCTAGATTTGACTCCCTCATAGGAGTTAGATCCAATTCTCAAGCCTATTTGGGCTTAGGATTCTCTTACCACTCAATATCCTTTAGACTTGGTTTTTCCCTCCAACGAGGTGATTCTCAAGGAAATGACTGGTCCTGACAAACCTTGGGATGATCTACATCATATATCTTATTTTCTTCCTGAGCTTAGGAGAGTGGAGGCAAGAGAGTTTTTTTTTACCATGAATGGAGATAGTCCTTGTCCTATCAGTCCTTTGGCTACACATGGAGTTTACGTTGAGGGTAACATGGAAATAATTTATACAATGATTCCAATTGATATCTCCAAAACCCCTAGCATCGTGGAGAATGTTTCCTTCGAAGCATATTTCTCCCCCGAAGAGATTCAAACTTACACCGAGTTATTGAAGGAGTTTTGTGACATTTTTTCCCATTCTTACGAGGAGATTCCAAGCATCGACCCATGAATTGTTGAACATGAAATAATGACTTATCCTGATGCCAAACCGGTCTGACGGAAGCTTCGTCTAGTCAATCCTCGAAAATCGGAAACCATCAAGGCAGAAGTAGAAAAATTGTTCAAAGCCGATTTTATGTACCTTGTACAATTGACAGAACGGTTGCCGAACCCGGATCTGGTCAACAAGAAACAGGGCACGATTCACGTTTGTATGTATTTCCACGATTTGAGTAAGGCCTGCCAGAAAGACAATTTCCCAACCCCATTTATCGACCAGATTGTCGATGAATGTGCAGGCTACAAAGTCTTTTCGTTCATGGATAGTTTTTCGGGATACAATTAGATTCATATCAAATCCGAGGACCAACATAAAATGAATTTTATTTTTCCTTGGGGTACCTTCACATATCGAAAGATGCCTTTTTCCCTGAAGAATGCTAAAGCCACCTTTTAGCAGGTCATGTCGTTTTATTTTCATGACCTCAAGCACATAGTCGAGGAGTACCTCGATGATCTAGCATCACATTCTTGCAAGGGATCTTATCATCCCGCCCATCTACAACTAATATTTGAGAGATGTGGCTACCATCAGATTCACTTGAACCTAACAAGTGAAGTTTTTGCGTGACAGTGGGGGTATTTTATATTTTATTGTATCGACAACAAGGATCATGTTCGATCCTCTCAAGGTTGAGGTGATAGTCCAATTTCCTCCCCCGTGCACAATACCCCAACTTCAGAGGTTCCAGAGGAAAGTGATTTTTCTTTAGCGTTTTGTCGTTAATTATGCCAAGATCACTAAAGGGTTCATGCATCATTTGAAAAAAGGGGTCCCATTCTGTTGGGATGAAGCTACTCACTGCTCTTTTTAATCATTGAAACGTTCCCTGACATCTACCCCTCTGCTATGGCCTCCTGATTATAACATATACTTATTGTTGTATTTGGATGCTGCAGAGTCCACCATTGGCATGGTGTTGGTTAAGGAAGATGACATGATTGAAGAGCACATTATATATTATCTTAGTCGAGGCCTGGTTGGACCATAACTCAACTACTCTCATGTTGAGAAACTTGCTTTGGAAGATATCCACGTTGTCCAATGGTTCTATCACTACATTTTTCTTTGCAAGACCACCATCATTATTATCGTCAACCTTTTCTAATATGTGTTAACATGATGGGTCATTGGCGAAAAGATCAATATATGGATAGTTATCCTATAGGAGTTTGAATTGGATTTTGTTTCTGTGAAATCCAAAAAGTCATTGGTCTTTGACGAACTCATTTCGAAACTGTCGGTCGAGTCTAGTGATATCACGCTCGAAGACTCACCTATCAATGGGGATATTTTTCTAATTGCATCTTCAGACCCCTGGTATGGAGATATACTTGTGTATCACCAAACTTTTAAGTTCCTCTCTTATGCTTCTCATGATGTGCGTTGTCGAATTCAACATTAGGCACAAAACTATCTTATACTTGATGACACTTTGTATCATCGATGCATATATTTCATTCTTCGACGATGTCTTACACTTGAAGAAGAAGAACTCGTTTTGAATGACTGTCACACCAGAGCATGTGGCGGTCATTTATCTGGGTCAGAAACAACCCAAAATATTCTACGTACAGGTTACTTCTGGCCCTCATTAATCAAGGATTGTGTGGAGGAGGTCAAGAAGTGCCACCTATGCCAGATATTCTGTTAGAAGATGTGGGCACAACCTGGTCCTATGTTTCCAGTCATTGTTGTTGGTCCTTTCACCAAGTGGGGGATTGAATTTACTACATGTCACCTGGCTTCAGCTAGGGGGCATCGTTACATCATCACAGTATTAGACTACTTCATGAAGTGGGTCGAAGCTATGCCAACGTTTAGCAATGATGGAGAAATTGTAGTTGTTTTCATCTTTAATCAAATAGTAGCAAGGTTTGGTATCTCGAAGGATATTGTCATTGACCATGGTAGTCACTTGTAGAAAAAAATGATGATTGAATTAATTCCAAAGATCATTTTCAAATAGAAACATTCATAACCCTACTACCCATAAGCGAATGATCAGGTTGAAGCTGTGAATAAGTCTCTCAAGAATCTTCTTCAGCGGACGATCAATTCTGCCAACTCGAATTGGTATTTGATGTTGTATTCAACATTGTGGGCCTATCAAACGTCTGTGAACACTACCACCGATTTTTCACCTTTGCAACTCGTATACGGGCTAGAAGCAACCTTACCTATTGAATGTGAGATTCCTTATTTAAATTTGGCAGTGGAATTACTACCAAAAACTTCACCGCTTGAGGAATGCCTTCTATATATCGAGCAACTTAGTGAGTAGCATTGTGATGCATCGTTAGCCAATGAGGCTCATAAGCAACGAGTCAAGTGCCAGTATGATTGGCCCGTTCGTCCTCGGATTTTCTCCGAAGGTGATCTTGTCCTAGTCTATGATCAAGACAAAGATCTCCTGGGGGTAGGCAAGTTCAAACCCATGTGGTTCAAACCATTCATTGTGAAAGAGGTCTTAGAGAATGGTGTTTACCATCTGGTTGATTTTGAGGGAAATACTTTGGCAAATCCTATAAATGGGCTCTAACTTAAGAAGTACTACTCTTAGGTTGGTCACATGGGTGGCTTCTTGTATATATGTATAGTCTCTTATACATTTTTTGTCCTTTTTGTCTTGTGGATGTGTAGTTATTTATGTCTTCTGTTTCATTGTGGCAGATGTCAAGTGAATCAGAGGTTTACTTTGGGTTCACAGACGGTGCTAGCTGACACACTCAGAGGCTTTCTTTTGCATCTTGGGTAATTTTCACAATTGGAGGCCAGTTGCTATCTTCCAGAGGTATTTGTCTAGGTGATGCTACAAATAATGTTTCCGAGTATAGCGCAATTATAGAATTTCTTCGTGATGCTTTGTCACATGGAATTTCTCACCTCTGGGTTTACCTATATTCTCCGTTGGTTGTGTCCCAGTTAAATGGGTTTTACCGCGTTTATGATTCCACTTTGCACTATTGATTCCTTAGGGTATGTATCTTAGAATGATATTTTGATTACATTACATATAACCATGTTCCTAGGAGATTTAATCATTTAACAGATACTCTAGCTAATCAATTTTTAGATTGGCATGTTGCCCACACATAAAAAGAAAAACACACACATACACATGTAAATACATTTGTAAAAAATGTTATCCATAAAGCAAGAAATATGTATACATATATATGTCCAAAAAATAGTGTTATGAGTACAAAAATGGGCATGAAATCCTCAAAAGAAAACGGTTTACATTGCTGGGCTTACGCCCTCAAAAAATATATATAGTACAAAAGGTGCCCTCGACACATCAATGGTCTGACACTATCTAAGGATGAGGCCTATTGGCCCTGCTATAATTAAAAACAACGCTCACAAGATGCCAGGACAACTAAACCCAAGTCTGAGGTGCTCCTACTACATGTGGCTGCATAGCAGAGGGGACATCATCGATCTCGACCATAGGAACAACCTGAGTGAGCGTAGTGAGGTTTTTCTCCACTTGTCGTAAGACTCTGTCAGCCTCTCTGGATGGGGGTCCTCCCGCAGCTACTGGTACTCCTTCCGGTGCTGGTCCTTCCTTTGGTCGAGGACGAAGATGAGTTCTGGTGAATTCTGTTGGTCGAACATGCCCCACATCTTTACATAACAGATTCACGAGTCAATACTCTACACACACATAAAAAGTATATATATGAGAATTAAAAATTTAATAAACTTTAAAATATATGTTACCTATCTCTCCATGCTCCTCACTAGGAGGCACATGCATGTCCGGGTCACTGATGAAGCTGATCCCTACATAGGGGTAATCCTCGATCACTAGGATATGATGTGCCCACCAGTCAAAACATTTCTCATCGAAGCCCTCTATAGGTCTCCCTCCACCTTGTCTAGGCAGCAAGGCTCCCCACTTGTTCACTACTGGGAAGGAGGCTACATGGCCCCCGTACCGTCTCTCTGGGACTGAGACTGGGTGCCCTCTTAAAGAAGAATGAGCATATAATAGTACCAAATCCAAATTTCTTGTTGGCATGTCATTGACACTATGTGAGTTGTCTCTTCATGCATACAATCATGGTGGTACTCTAGTAAAAAATAGTTTCCTCCAAACACTAAATGGCACAATTCATATGTGCACATGAGGCTTGATGAAGTGCCACAAATCCATTAATCTGCCTGAACAAAAGTAGGTTCACTCGTAAGGAGAGGCTGGTGATCTTATGGATCGACACTTGAGAATCTACATTCTCAATGCCAACCTCACAACACATGTTGATGTAATCCTCAATGTTGAAAGGCCCTAGAGGAAAAGTCCTCAAGTTGACTAGTACCCCTCTTCTTGAGAGGCCAGTCAAAAAGTATATATCCTCTGTGGTCGGGGTTAGTGATTGATCCTCCAACATAAATTCCTCTACATCGGGATTCCAATACTCCACAATAGAATTAAGCAGCCTCGATTGTGCCCTCATAAATGGACACTAGAAGAACTTCCATAATCCGCACTGTTTCAATGCAACGACGGCCATAGGGTCCTCCTTGACCAAGACTTTGAGCTCCTCATGCTCTCTCTACCTCCAGTGAACATACATAATGTCATATGAAAAAATTGGAGAGGAGTTAATGCTTTATTTTATATTTTTTCAATGTAAATGAGGGTGTATGCGGGCTTCTTATTACACAATCATGTATGTATGAAGGTTTTTTATTATTATTCCCGAGTACACGAAGGGCTGCCCTTTTTACAAGAGCGTGCCCCTCTCAAACTCAAAATTAACCTACAAAGGAAGAATTGAAATGAAAGAATAGGTATTTTGTACTTACTTGGTCCAAATAGAAAGTTGTTTCGTCCACTGTAGCTCCCATAATCCACTCTTTTAACGAAGGGTTTTTTTGATTTTTTGGTTAATTTCCAATTTGCAATGGTAAAAATGAGTTGTCCACCTCTCTTTATAGAATATTTTGGCCCTTTTTTCCCTTTTTTTGTCCCTTTTGTATTTTTTCCCAGCTTGGTGGTTACTTGATTTCGCATTTGAGTTATCTATTGGTTGTTCTGGTACTTTTCTCCTTTTAGTTTGGTAATTTTTTGGGATTGGTTACATTTTTTACATCCTTTAGTAAAAGTCGTTTTTTCCAACTTTTTGCATATAAGTTAGGATTTCATTCCCACTTTATGCATCATGTTGTATTTTTCTCTTTTTTATATGATTTACCCCACCAAAGTGTGACACAAAACCTTCATTGCTTCTTTAGAAGTGTCGTAATTAGGTGGTAGATCCTACTTCTACATGGATGCCCTAGGTAGGTCCTCTGCTGCATTTTTGGTCTCCATGCTGTCAGTTTTGATTATAGGCTTGAGAGTCCTTGTTAGTCTTGTAATGATTACATAATGAAGCCCCATTATTTTATTCATCATCATCCTAGGCCTTACCCTAGGGACTCCCTAATGAGCACACTTTGTTGTCTTTCAAACTCGCTTTAAAATTTGAAAGCAACGTCCAATGAGTTTGTATATATTATTTTTGATCTTGTTTGGATTACTTGAGAAAAGTAGCCCACTGGAGTCTTCTTTAATCCCTTTTCAGACTCTCTAAAAATGAAAATATTGTCGAACGATCTTGTTTCCCTTCATGCTCTCCAAACTCAAATTTGAAGGCACATCTGTCCGGTGGTAGTTTACCCCTTTTTCTGTCCGGATGGCTAATTTTATGAATAAAGGTATGCTCTAGGAACTTCAGTTTTCTAGAAGAATATTCTCAGGCATAAGTTTAACCCATTTTCGGGCATGAGGGATTAAATATTCAAAAAAGGAACATTCTCCTTGGTTTTGGTTTATCACCTTTTTCGGGCCTTGGAGATTACTTACGAAAAAGGAACCCCCCTAGAATCCATAGTTAAGATGTTTTCAGACTCCCTAAAATTGAAAATATCACCAAGTGACCTTGTTCCTTCAGACTCATTAAATTGGTCTAGAAGAACATCTACTGGCATGAGTTTAACCCTTTTTCCAGCCAGTGGATTATAGCCGAAAAAGTTACGCCTCAGGAGATTCGTCTCATCGAGAGAGTTCTCCTCGGTTACTTTTATACTTTTTTGGGCTAAGGAGACTAAAATCAGAGAGAGGTTGTGAGTCCATAGTTAATCTCTTTTCAGACTCCTTAAAATTGAAAATATTGCCGAGTGATCTTGTCTTTGTCACACTCGTTAAAATATTTTTGAAAAGACGTATTTTCGATGCAAGTTTAATCTTTTTTCAAACCGACTAGACTAACTCCGAAAAAGGTACTCACTGGAGTCTTCTTTTGCGTTTTTTTAGACTCTCTAAATGTGAAAAAACTACCGAGATTACCTTCTCTGGGCTCGTAAAAATTTACATAGAAGGGGTCTCCTTGTGTCATGCTTATTCACATTGCGGGTCTCATCTTTGCATCTTTGGCCTAATGTCTGCTCCATGTTTATCTCAAATGAACTTTTGAAGAATTCCTTATACACAAGCCTTGCAACACTTCTTTCCTCTGCGATCTGACACCTTGAACCATGGAGGAATTTTCCCGAGTGTCTTTATCTTGTACATGTCTCCTTGACCTGAGAATTAGTATGTTCCATGCACTTGGAACCAGTTTTCTTTTCATGACACTCATTCCTCCTTTGTAACGTAGCATTCTTTTATTCATTTTCAAGATATTTAAAAATTCAAAAAGACAAAATAATCAAATATTCCAAAAAGAGGGGACGCGAGATTTTCATTCTTTTTTCGGCAACAAAGATAGTCGCCCTTGGACAAAGCACATCCTTCCGTTTGTTCGTCAAGCATTGGGATCTAGTATGACCTTAGGAATATTTTCTCACTACATAGAGCTGCGTCCTCCTCTGTTTGGTTACTCTTCCAAACATATGGAGAGTTTGCGTTGCCTTTTGCATCACAAACTTATGTTAATGTCACGTTGCCTGAGTCTGATCATCTTTCGTGATTTTGTCTAAGGGAAATTTTATCAAACCCGAGTTGAACTTTCTGCAGTTTGTCTCATGACATTCATGAGTTAGCCATCCCGAGAGTCTAGTCAAGTCCAAATTCAAAATCGACGAAGTTCTATGCCTGATCATCGAGATCCTCTGGTATTTCCCGACGGATTGTTGAAGACCTCAGGGTAGTGAGTCTTACACTCCCATTGTACTCCTACCTGATTTTTTAATATCTTGAAGTTATTTCTCGAGCTATGAAGACTTCATCTCTAGCCACAAGCATCGGTAACTTCTTGAAGATGCATATTGTACTTGTATATATTTGACTAATTTTGAGATGTAGATCCATTGTGTATTGCTCGTGGCTACACTTTATATAGTTATATGACATGGATCTGCAGTGTATTTGATTGGAAACCATGATTTAGTTCATCCCAAGCATGGGTATGCCCACCTCAGAGAGACAATTGTTGTTTTGCAGATGGCACCTCCCAAACTCTGGTCCCGGGCTCACTCGATTTTGTGCATTGGTGAAGATGTTGTAATGTATTTTGGCCATCATTTTATCTTCTGAGATCATACATTAGGGGGCATCTATTATATCCCTAAAATGACCTAATCATGCATACATGACATTGGCCTTCTTACTTTCATAATTTTCCAAATCATTGTTGAGGAGTTCTATTTAAAAAACCATTTTTTAGAGCATGTACGCGCCCTGCTGCACTACTTCCCATGTAAAAACGCTTGGTGCATGCTAGACATCCCACTTACTTATGCTTGCTTCACACTAAACAACTCGTGTATACCTCCAAAAGTTGCAAAAATTAAAAAGTTGTAAGGAATTCGGTGGAATTTATGAGTTATTGGAGGTTTCCCAACCAATTCACCTGCTATAGCCCATCCCCCAACTGAATAACCATCATTTTGTCATATAAAATAATTTCTTGGGGTCTCATTCCATAACCATGAATTAAAACGGTGAAATGCTTCCCAATTTCCCTTCCTTTCCTTGGCCAAGCATTTACAACCTTTTGTGAGTTATTGCCTTGGCATTCCCACTCCAACCCATTTTCTTCCATTCAATCCATTCCCTTCCCTTGAGGTTATTAGTATATTTTGAGAAGAGGCTTATTGAAGGTGCACTAGGAGCATTGTTAAGAGGAGCACAGACCAGGTTTGTGGAGCGTCGACCTGCAAGGATTGTAAGCTTCAATATTTGATTAATGAATAAAAGAATCTCTTTTCCCTATCCCAAATGATGATGTTTTATGTCTTTTCTTTGGTTTATACATAATAATTGATATCTAACCCTAATTTATGAATAAAATAGAATTATTGTAGCCTTTTTTTCCTAGTCTTGGATGCAGGTCAGCTTTGGGAGGAGACTTGCAGCCTTTGGAGCTACAGATCTTGAGGAGATCATCACCAAATGTTGGATAAAAGGTATGGTTACTGATATTCTTTTCACTGCTTTGTGTTCATCTATTTTGGTATGTTTGGGGTAGTGTAGAAACTAGATTGACTTTTATGGAGTCATTTGCTCTGTCTATACTTTAAACCCTGGTATAGTTATAGGGGGATTTTACCGCTGGCAAGGTCATGGAATTGGTGCATTTTTAATGGAATAAGGAAGGCTCCTTGCCTTTGAAAGTAGCCAACTTAAAGGAAATAACTTACTCAAATCCATTTATGAAAAATAAATTTTGTCCATAATATATGCATTTAAGAAATGAAACCCTTACCTAATAAGAATACACTTTAAAGTAAAAATTGATCATGATAGTTTGAAGTAAATGTTGGTGTAATGATTATCTTAAGAAGAAAAACAAAATGGGTTACTAATATTCTAGGTTATGACTTTGAATTTATCTACAAAAAGGAAGACATAATATGGTGGCAGATGCACTTTACAAAAAGGAAGAAAAAGAGGGTTTACTATGTGCTATTTCTATTCCACAATCCGATTGGGTGGAATAAGAAAGGATATAATGGTAGCAAGATTAGAAGCTTTTATCCCCCCATGTCTATTGGTAACTAAGAATATGATGTCGCGAGGCCCACGGGTTGCATACATGAAGTGCTGAGATATATATGAGCATACATAGCCCCTCTTCTTACCGCACATCACCATTGATTGGAAACAACAACATCCAACACACCAGATTGGATCACAGAGGAAAGTAGGTCTTGTTTCATGAGGTAATCGGTTTGGTCTCATGGTAAGTATCATTTTAATAGTTGAAGCATTTGAACATGTTTCAAAGGGTCCTTTCTTTATTTTGAAAACATTTGCTTGGAAATTATGCCTTTTGCCTCATTTCACCTTGGTGGTTGGCATGTTGTCCTAGTAAGTGGGTCACCCTCGGGGAAGGGGTTTCTACTGGGGGTCTTCTTGAAGGGTCATCGTACCATTACAATCCATACTTATCAATTTTCGATGCTTATTACCCTCAAGTTCCTCATGTTTTGGGTTTTTGGGATTATTGACCCAAGAAGGGATTGTACCTAATTTCATGGGAAGAAGGGACTAAAGGCCCAAAGGTTTGTAGCTGGAAAAATATAAAATACATATATTATCTTCTATATTCTCACCCTAAGGTCCTCAGATAAATAAAACTCTTCTCCATAAAAATCAAGGACTTGTAAAATAATACACATAATCAATAAATGTCTCGCTTGTTGAGGGAATGCATTTGCAATGTCTTTTCCTTTCCTTTCACATTGAAATCAATGTGTTCCTAGCTTCAAGTGGCATTGCAATACTAATTAATTTGTATTGCACATAGTACTCAATATTCATACCATAATGAAATAATGGAAAATAAAGGCTTTGGAAAAATCTTGCATTGCAAACAAGGATTCAACACACCCTATACAGAGGCACCCATAAATGAGACAATATGAGCCCTTTTATGTCAAGAAACCCCATGCCAAAAATCCATACCCCCATCCACCTTATACTATTTTACATGAATTAGAGAGGGTATTCTTGGGAAACTTTCCTTGACTTGGGGATTGATCTACCCAATAGGGAGCCATGACAACCCTCCCATACTTAAATTTGGCAAGTTGTATAATGTCTTTGAGAATTTTCTTAATTTGAAAAGGGGGGATTTGATGCACATATTTGGGTGGTTATTTTATTAAATATGACTCACTTGGCATCATACATGTGAGTTATGGACCCTTGGAGGGAGTACTTATTTTTCTTTCTAGGACCTTTCTAGGTGAAATGTTTGCCATGGAGGAACAAGGTTACTTGGACCTTCATAGGGGCTTGAAAGCCCATAAGATGGATTCCATGCCCCACAAGATGGGTATAGGACCCCAAATCCATTGCACACTTTGGATGATGGACATTGCCTTTGGAGGAATTTGGACACCACTAGGTGACAACACCATAGCCCCTACCACTTGGATGTTGGCCTTTGGAGGCCCAAAATGTCACCTTCCTAGCCTCGATGTCATGAAAGAGAGGCTAGGGTTTGATGAGATTGATGGTTTTGAAAGAGATATGATGTGGTTTGAAGGAGAAATATGCATGACATGACACTCCATAGGATGAGAGGTGGACACAAGGCCTTTGGAGGCCCAATGACTTGCATCTAGAGGCTCAACGTCTCACTTTTGAGGCCTAGTGTCACCCTTTAGGGCATGACATCACCCTTCAAAGGGATTATTTTATGTAATTTTATATTTTTAAGTTGTAAAAGGAAAATAGAGGAGGTCAAACTCTTTTGATTTGTTGTTGACTTTTTAAAAGTGGACAATTTTTTTATAGGTGAACTCATATAAATAGAGGTCACTTCACTTTCATGTTATCATCGTGGTTTTGAGAATTACATACTTTGTTGGCTGAAATTTTTTCCCTACTTGGGAAATTTCATCTCTCTATTCTTTGGTGCATTTTAGATGGAATATTATGTCTATTGGAGGAAAAAGGCTAGCATTATCACTTGGATGCTCCTTTCTTGGAAATTTGGTGGAATATTCTTGATAAGGAATGGTTTTTCATGCTATCTCTTGAACTAGGTGAGGAATTTCGTAAATTGTGTTTTTTCTTCTTGGTTTTAAGGTTAATAAGTTCAAAAACCTTGGAGGAGTATAAGGGCATACACCCTCCATCAAGATATATATTTGTTGTCATTGAAAATACTATTTTGAAAAGGTTTCTACAAGGAGTAAAAGGGATTACACCCTTGTAGATTTACCTTGATAAGGTTTGTTTTCTCTAAGGAGTAAAA
This sequence comes from Picea engelmannii, assembly GCA_009831015.1. Lineage (NCBI taxonomy): Eukaryota > Viridiplantae > Streptophyta > Pinopsida > Pinales > Pinaceae > Picea > Picea engelmannii. The sequence goes on from ML780470.1 coordinate 23,351, forward strand.
TGGATTACACCCCTAGAGAAGTAATAAACCATAGATCATAAACAAGAGACTCCATAACCCAATAGATAAGGCAATAATCTACTTGCATTGGAGATTAAATATTATGCATTGGTAAACATGATATCAAGGAGATTGAATTGTCTAAGTTTGGAGTTTAATTTTAAATGATTTAATATTTATTATGCCCTAAGGGAATCTTGATTAGCCAAGTGATATCATTGCTGTAATAGAACTAATGATACAACCAATAGGGTTGTAGAAAAATATTTTTTATCTTACTCTTTGCTTACCTTTCTACCACTAAAATTCACTTGCAAGCTACCATAATTAATCTATAAGTTAAATGCTATTGTTTGGGTGAATTTTTTGTTGAATTTAGTGGCTAGAACTTTTTGTTGTAGAAAATATTTTCTACAACCATAAGGCTGTTACAAATACTGCTGATAACACTTACTAACATCCCTCTAATTACTATCACAGTTTGGTTTTAATCATTGGAAACATGTCTACTTATTGCTAGCTTTATTTCCAACATTGACAACAAGGTTACTTGCTGCATCGCCATTGATTTTGAGGCTTCTATTATCATATATTGTCTTGTTCCATGCAAGTTTGAAATTGTTTTGCAGGTACACTACTTTGGAAACCACTCACCATCTCACAAGACTCATTCTTAAGCCTCACTTCCACTCTTGACCTTGACCTATAAGAGTTTTGGGACAAGCATTTTAGGACAAGTTTTGGGATCTGTGAAGGAGCACGTGCATAAGAAGGAAAGACAACTAATGCATTTTGGTCATTTGTAAAGGGCTAAGCCCTAATGTAAATGTATAAATATGTAAGGGTTTTTGGGTAGAGGGTAGTGAATCTTTAGAGTAAGTTGAGTTCATAAGCTTGTGGGTGGGATGAAAGTATGAGTTGAAGAGCAAAGTGTACACTGTATGCGCGAAAGGAAAAGAAAGTTTTTGGTATAATTGATATATCATGTATGAGCACAATGCACACCTTTTGTAAGGGAAGATTATGAATAATAAAATGAGAAGCATGCCATTGTGGACATAGCCCATATTATGTGTCCTTGTGGTATGATTTGATGTGTTTTCTTACTATTTTATTTATTGCACACACATAATGTATGTTTGGTTAATATAAGCATGTTGTATTTTCTGATAGTTTTGTGCACATCATATAAGGTATAATGAATGGATGTTAAGTATAATGTTTATAATTGATGCCTGACATTCCTCCATGAATACGGAAAAATAGTTCCTACAATCCCGATAGATACATCAGGTGAGACTTCACCTTCTTGTGCGTGATGCCAAAAAAGCCAATATCTTAAGGGTTTTGTTGATGAATACATGTTGAACCCTTGGTCTACCCATTGCACACCAAAAAATAGTTCCATTACCGAGACTGAGATATATGAATGAGGGGAATGTGGACGCTGAATAAGGAAGAGATTGGAAAATGGTTAGAGGTGAAAGAGCACGAGTTTTCCAGAAGGAAGAATAAGAACCTATGGATCATCTTGGAGAAACGGTTACAAAGGTATGTGTTTACTAATTTGCATGAGATTTTCTTTGCTGATTTCTTGAATGTTTTGGTTGATTTTATACAAAGGTTAGTTAAGAAGAAAGAAACATTATGCACTATGTTTCCGAGGAATTGGACCCCTGAATTGATCTAGGAAGTGAATACCATAAGTAACCAGATCTCATGCACAATTGATTTTTGGCTGGATAGTGTATTGGGGGGTTATATTATGAAATTTTCTATAGATTGTACTCAGTCATATAGTGTTGTTGAAATATAGTACTCTAAGGTACCACATGAAATATACTTGAATTTATTGTCTACTTGAATCAAGATGTTTCTTTGTGATAAGGGGGTTATGAAAATGGAATTTGATTTCCATAGTAGCTAAGCACCTTCGTGCATATAAGGGGACTAGGGGATGACTAGAGGATGGTATGAGTGTATGAGAAGGATGAAGGAAAGGGAAAATTAGGAACAAATGGGATGAGGATGTTGAGAGAAGAAGAATACGCGACAGATGAAGATATTGGAGTATTACACAGTTGAAAGAGATTTCAGTACCATAGGAAGAGGACTGTGGTTGATAGAGAAGAGTTGCATAATGAGCTTGAGGAAAGAGACATTGGTTTAGTACTCTAGATCGAAAGAATACCACACACATAAAGTAATCTTAGTACAATAGAAGAAGATCCATTACATCCCACTCATGTCAGACTCTATGTCGAACCCACGACCTCATGTGCGTCTCTAATGTCTCATGTAAGATTTGAAAGTTTGTGAATTGTAGTTAGTGAAGGAAGTAAATATAGCAGTAAATGTAGTAAGAGTAGTGGAAGTAGTATGACCACCCAACTTTAGGTAGTTTCATTAAGGAGGAATACTATGCAGTATGCGATGGTGGGAGTAGATCCCTCTTTGAGAATTCCTGTATTCCACAGAGCAGTTTCAGAAGATCTAGAACAACACTTGTTTGTTTGTAAATCAATTTGGATAGTGAAGAACGTCCAATATGAAAATGCAAAGATCACGAATTTGGCGATGGAATTTCGAGAGCATGAACTACTTTGGTTTATGAATTATCAGTCCATTGTACCTATGGGACACACTTGGATGTTGGAAGATATTGAGAAATCCTTGTTAAAAGAGTTCTAGAAGCCGAAGTCTGAGTCATAGTGCATTACATAAATGAAAGAGATCAATTTGTTGGCTAATGAATTAGTATGAGATTTTGATCACAGACTCAAGATATTGATGGATCGATTGAAATTCTAGATTCTAGATGAGTACCATAGGGAATGGTTCATTGCAGGAGTTTTTCCACATATACGATTCCCTTTGATACACCAGAAGATTACGACGTAGTTAGAAGAACTAGAAATCACTATGAAGTTGTAAGAATCCCTTGTATGAGAGAATGGTGTAGGGATGGCTTAGGTTCAATCGCAATTATCAACATTGAATTTTTAGTTGTAGGAACTTGCTAAAGGGAAGGAAAAACATGAAGGAGCTTGGTGTGTTACATGCATAATAGAAGGTCATCATAAACATGAGTGTCCAAATTTTCAATAACATTTGGCTACATGAGCTCTGAATCCTTTAGCCAAAGGAGGAGTGTGGTGTGAAATATGTAAAATGATGGGTCATCACCCTACTACTTTTCCATTGATGAAAAAGTACCAGAGCACTGCTAGAAACCTATATTGTAATTTTTGTAAGTCTGTAGGACATGATGAAAAGGATTGTCGCACACTAGATATAATGAGAGAAAGCATGAAAAATGCATATAGAGTTCAAGGTGAAGAAGTAACAAAAGGAGGAGTAACACAATATAATACTCCAAGAGGTTACAATCAAGGAGGAAGAGGAGGATTCAAAGGTCGAGGAAGAGGAGGATTCAATAAAGGTAGAGGATAGATGATATTCTATAACTATAACCATCCTAATAATTTGGCACAAGACTGCCCAAATACATGTACGACATGTACATAATGTAGACAGTTGGATCATGCAACAAAACACTGTCCAAATTTGATCGTGAAATGGTAGGAGATAAGGAATCAGAATGTGCATATAATAGCCGTAGAAGAGCACGGTGATCAACCTAGAAGAGAAACAATTGTGCACAAAGGATAAAGAATAGATCTGATGTGACTGATCAAGTAATTCACTAGTGAGTCAAGAAAGCACTAGAAACTCCACCATTGTAGAGCCCCCTCCCTTAAATAAGGGGTTCATGGTTTTAACAATAAATTTGTTGTCAAATTTATGTCTATGTCTTCATCAAGTAAATCTAATTTCTGGTTCTATTCTAACATAATTAAAAAATAATTAAATCTCAAATCACCTAACACATTTTCAGAATATAGATATGCATTTTTAACTTTCATTCACAGAAAACAATAATTAGTGAAATACCGGTTGAAGAAAAAGTTTTTCCCTTTTTCTTGCATGTTTCCTATTGATGAGATGCTTGAAACTGAATCCTCCCATCCAACTAGGAATAGAGCCTCATCGGTTCCCTAGATCTAGGAAATCATATTTCCTGGCCCTTAAGCCCAAAATCCCAGCAACCAACCAACTAACTCATATGCAACCAGTTTTCCTCAGACCCATTTTTTTTCTTTCTCCCAATATTTATTTCACCCTCTCGAATTCCCAACTCACCTTCCTTATCCCTCCATCCACTGACCTCTCTCCATCCACTAACCTCTCTCCTCATAAATTTCCCAACCTCCCTTATCCCTTATAATAAATTCCATACCTACCACTAAAACAATAAAATAATCATTTCATTGTTTATTGCATTACTTAAAGCTCAATAATTAATTGACTTAGACAAATAAATGATGTAATTAATTAATTAAGTTTTAATACATTAATGACTTAATTCAACTTAATTCATTTTAATCATTAATTAATTTAACTGGGTGTTACATACACCCACCCTTCAAGAAACTTCATCCCGAAGTTATAGTAACTTGCAATACAAGGATAATAAAAACATGATTCATACATCTAGATAAGATAAGCACATCATTAATTTAAACAGTCATAAATACTAGTGTACATGCACAAGACATGTATGCGTAGCTAGTGCATACAAAACTTGTTCATGCACTAATGACAATAATTATCACATCTAATGCAATTCATGTATGCTTCCAATCCAATCAACAATGCTATTAATTTCATAAAGAATAATAAACCATTTACAATAATTACATAATCATTCAATTATAATACTTTAATACAAGAAACGTTTATCTAGATAATTGTAATTCGGTTAAGCACTTTTTTTTAAACAAGAGAAAAACAAACACTTCTTCTATAAGATTAAAACCCCTCTGTAGTATACCTAGGGAGGTAATATGGGGTACCTGGAGAAGTACCGAATGGGAATGTGGTTATGTATACTCAATGTAAGGTGGAATAGGTCCACTATGTTATTAAATAAGACCCATTATGGTAGTTAGATATAATAAATGTGAGAAGGTTCTCTAGAAGGTTCCTAGGAGATAGAGAGAGATATATAAAGAAGTGTAAGAAATGTATTGAACCAAAATGAAGAATATTGTTGTTGTACAAGAAAGGATTGCTTGAGGAGTGCATTCCTTCCATAAATAATAATATATGGTGTCACCCTACCTCAAGGGTTTTGACTATTTCTTGTGTTGAATGTTTTGTGAATGGCTTGGTTTATTCTTGGTTATTTCTGAAGTATATTTGCATACCTATTCATGTATTTAACAATTGGTATCAAAGTACTTTCCTTGGCCAAAGAAGGGAATAAATTTTTGTGTGATTTTGTAGAATTGTTTTTAAGGGAAAAAGGGGGGGAGGGGGGGATGCACTTCAGTTCCATATTGTTAGGGACCTAATCCCTCACGTAGGTAGAATAATATATTTCCATGTAATAAAGGTCAATATTAATAAGGCCTAGCAAAGTGAAAGAATAAATCCAATGTAAGAAGACCTAATAGAAGCTTCTGCTTCTAGAAGGATCTTCCTCTAGATGGTTCTTTTGATAGACATATTTAGTATAAATAGGAGTCGAGGGTATGAGAATTTTTTTCTTGGATATTATTGTAATAGAGCTCTGATCTACTGGAGGTTTCCCCCTAGAAGATGCAAGTGAACATTGCTCTCAGTAATAAAGGTGATATTTATGGCATTCTTTTGGTATCATTTTGGTATTATTGTGGTGTTGTTTTGGTTATATTGTTGTTCATCAACCATTTATTTCTATTTATTTCTTTTCTTCATACCTTTTATATCCAGAATATTACAAGTGGTATTAAAGCACCTTCCTCGGAAAAAAAATGTGGGTTAATTTTTTTTCAGGGTAGAGACGTATTCCGACATCTTTAAGCTACATAGATTTGTCGTTACACACATAAATCCATGGTCGGGGATTCATACATGTAGGAAATACAAGTGGTACTTAAGCACACATCTGTTGGCCACCCTTGTAACCCCTTTTGGTACCCCTTCAAGTGGTATCACATCAGACAACACCTGTATAGATAAACCTAGATCTCCTTAATCCCAACATAGTTAAACCAATTGACTTCCTGAATACTATAGTTCCACCAAGAACAACACTTGGGAAGATACTCTCTAGTACCTGGGTAGTTGGGTAATATGGCTAAGGGCATCGGTCTAGCCTCCTTAGTTGGTTCCCTAAGATATTTGGCCAAGTACTACTATTGGACCCCACACATATATCATAGAGCTATAGAACATGGCAAACCCTTGTCTGTAGAACCATTGAATACCTAACCCTTGGGAAGGAAACAAAAACAAAACATAAAATATCTATTGCAGTGCAACTGTGTCTCCTACATTAGAGTTGCGAAATTACTTCACATTTCTTCCTATTAAGCATTTGAGCATTTCAACACTACACTATTCTTTAGATCATAGTATAACTTCGTAGGAGTAAAAAAAATAAGAAAAAAAAGTATGGATCCTTTTCGCACCATTATTTGAGACCTATTATGTTGGATTTCTCTCTTCTCCCTTATCGCAGTCATACCTATCATTTTTCAAATTTTTTTTTTTTCTTGTGGACCCGACCCCCTTCCAACACCCTTATTTGGGATTTACCCCATTGGATTCAACTCGTCACCTTGATCATTGTGATACACTTCACCCATAACCCATTTTTTGTGTGGTCCCACCCACCCCTTTTCATGTTCCCTCGTCATCATGGCTGATACCTATAGCCAAGACTTGGAAGCTTGCTTCACTACCTTGCACTCTAATTTCACAGAAACCCAACAAGAAGTGAGACTACTCAGTGCCAATATTTACACTATCAATCAAAATACGAATTCCTCCATCGCCGCATCAATCGCGGAACTCAAACAAGAGCTCAAACAAGGCCTTACTACCCAGCTTGAATCTATCTCTATGATGATCTGCACCAAGATGCATATCCCTGCAGATCTTCCCTTATCTGACCCACCTTTGCATACCGAAGGTGAAACTTCCTCTCATTCCCAGAATTTTCAGCCCCATCACTTTCAGCGTGACCTAGGACTTCTGTGTGTGGATGTGACCAAATTTGATGGATCAGATCCCATTGGCTGGGTAGCTCAAATGGAACATTATTTCTCTTTGTATGGAATTATGGATGAGTTGGCCAAACTCCGATATGGTGTTCTCCATATATATCAAGAACGTTTGCAATGGTGGAAATGGAGAAAAAATGCTCGCCAAGGGTATGTGGCTTGGACACACTTTTTGGCAGAGCTTTATGAACGCTTTGACACTGGCACCAACCATTTAGGCCGTTTGACAAAGTTGAAACAATATGGCATAGTGGAAGACTTTATATCTTCTTTTGAGCAATTGGATTTTCGTACAGAGGGCATGTATGATTCTTTTTTATGAGAATTTTTTATCAGTGGACTCAAGGATGAGATTCGTGCTCATGTCCTCATGGCTCGGCCTTAGATTTGTGTGGACACTACTAAAATAGATAAGGAATCAAAACATTTTGTCTCTTCTCAAAACTGAAAACCCTCCTTTATTCCTCACACTAAACCAATAATTCCCACTCCTCCTTTTACTCCATTAAAGATCCATAAATTGACCAAAGCCAAAATGGTTGAACGCCAACTCAAAGGCCTTTGTTATAATTGTGATGACAAATATTTTCCGGGACACAAGTGTAAGGAACAAAATATTTTTATGGCCATCTCAGAGGATGTTTTAGAAGAGGATGTTGAGGCTCCCCTTGTGTCAAGGTCACATGAGCCCACTGACATAACCCCTCCCTCAGACCCTCTCGAACTAGAACCGATCATTTCCCTAAATGCTCTCACTAGATTCTCTACTCCCCAAACCCTCAAGATAATTGGTTACATCAAGCATAGGAAGGTCATCATTATTGTTGATAGTGGAAGCACCCATAATTTTATTCATCGCCTCATTTCCCAAGAATCTAATTGCTATATCCATGTAGTCAATAATTTTCAAATCATGATTGCCAATGGAGGGTCCATGAAATGTGGAGGGCGTTGTGAAAATGTGTGTTTCCAAATTGGTGAATACCACCCGAAATATCATATTTTTTCTATTGACATGGGAGGTTGTGACATTGTGTTGGGTGTAGAATGGATAAGGACTTTGGGTCCCATTCTCATGGATTTTAAGGAATTAATCATTCAATTCGACCAGGAGAGACAAAAATATAAGTTCCAGGGCATCACCGTCGGTTCCCCGAAGATCATTAGTTCCCATCGCATGGAAAATCTTCTCAAAAAAGGTCATTCTGGGATTATTTACCAACTCCATGCCATACAAGCAACTGAGACACCCTCTATATCGCAAGACCTCCAATCCATCCTCTCTAAAAATCAAGTGGTTTTTTCCACTCTCGAAGGACTTCCTCCTTCCCATGGTTTTCATGATCATTCCATTCCCCTTGTCCCATGAATTCTTCCTCCCAATATTTGTCCCTATCATCACCCCTTTTCCCCCAAAAATGAAATTTATAAAATTGTTCAAGACCTGCTCCACGCAGGTGTTATCCTTTGTAGTACAAGCCCCTAATATTCACCCATGGTCATGGTCCTTAAGAAAGAAGGTTCTTGGTGCATTTGTCCTGACTTCCAAGACCTCAAAAAACTCACCATTAAAGACACATTTCCCATTCCTGTCATTGATGACCTCTTGGATGAATTGAGTGGTGCCCAGTTATTTACTAAACTTGATCTTCGTTATGGCTACCACCAGATCCGTATGAAAGAGGAAGACATTCCTAAGACTGCATTCAGAACTCATGAGGGCCACTACGAGTTTTTGGTCATGCCCTTTGGCTTGTGTAATTCTCCCTCCACTTTCCAAAGCCTCATGAATCAAGTCTTCCATCCTTTTCTTCGTCATTTTGTCTTACTTTTATTTGATGATATCCTCATCTATAGTAAAACCTGGACAACCCATCTTTCTCATGTGGATCAAGTTCTCCATCTACTCTCTCAACACCAAATTTTCCTCAAACAATTTAAATGTGCTTTTGGTTCCTCAGAAGTCGAGTACTTGGGTCATCTTGTTGGAAAGGCCGACGTCAAGGTGGATCCTAAAAATATTGAAGCTATGCAAGATTGGCCTCACCCAAAGACTCTCAAAATTTTGTGTGTATTTCTTGTTTTAACAGGTTATTATCACAAGTTTGTTAATAATTATGGAAATATTGTGGCACCCCTCACTCCACTCCTTAAAAAGAATTCTTTCACTTGGAATCCAATAGTTGCCCAGGATTTTCAAACCTTGAAGATGGCCATGTGCACCACTCTAGTCCTGGCCTTTTCTTATTTCACAAAGACATTTTTCCTGGAATGTGATGCTTTCGAGAAAGGAATTGGCATTGTCCTTATGCAAGATGGTCAGCCTTTGGCCTTTACCAACAAACAACTGTCCAAGCGTAATTTGGGAAAATCAATCTATGAAAAGAAAATGTTGGCTATTTTGCATGTTGTGGATCTTTGGCACCCTTATCTATTGGGGCAACGCTTCCAAATTAAAACAGATCATCAAAGCCTTAAGTATTTTATGGAACAATGCCTTTCCTCCCCAGAGCAACACAAATGGGTGACTAAGCTATTTGGATATGATTATGAGATCATTTACAAGAAATGCAAAGACAATGTGGTTGCTGATACACTTTTCTGAAAATATGAAGATGAAGGGTCCCTTTTTTGTCTCTCCTTCATTGTACCAGATTATCTCCAAGTTGTTCGCTAGGAATGGCTACACGATCCCAAAATTTTGCATATGATACAACAATTGCAGTCCAATTCTCCACTTTCCCCAGGTTACTCTTGTCTCAATGATGAGCTTCGATACAAAGATCATTTGTATTTATGTAAACAGTCAAAACTTAAATCCACGGTACTTTCTGAGATTCATGCTACACCCACAACTGGGCACTCCAGGTTTACCAAAACTTATGATAGGGTCAAGCGTTCTTTTTTCTGGGATGGTATTAAAGAGGAAATTCATAATTTTGTTTTTGAATGTGATGTGTGTCAATGCAACAATGAAGAAACAGTCAAATCTCCTGGCACACTACAACCACTTCTAATTCCACCTTCTATTTGGTGGGATATATCTATGGATTTTATTGTAGGCTTACCTAAATCGGGCAATAAATCAATCATCATGGTGGTAGTTGATCATCTTTCCAAGTATTCTCATTTCAGTGCTCTTCAACACCCATTTAGAGCATCCATTGTCGCTCAACTTTTCATGGATCAGGTCTTCAAGATTCATGGCATGCCACATTCTATTGTTTCTGATCGCGACCCAACTTTCACAAACAATTTTTTGCAAGAAATATTCAAGCTACAAGGCACCCAATTGCATCTTAGAAGAACTTATCATCCCCATACTGATGGTAAAACTAAAATTGTCAACAAGTGTTTGGAAACATATTTGGTGTTTTGCATCGAAAAGACAAAATCAATGGACTCAATGGATACTGCTAGATGAATGGTTGTAAAACACTTTGTACCATACAACTACCCACATGAATCCTTTTGAAATGGTATATGGGAAAAATCCACCTTCACTTCTCTCATATTTTCTAGGTGTTTCGAAGGTCTAGGTGGTTGACCAAATGCTTACAGTTCGAGTGATTATTCTTTGTACCCTCAAAGAGAATTTGGTCATGGTCCATAATCGTATGAAGAAACAAGGAGATCAAGTTCGTTCTGAATGTCAATTTGTAGAAGGAGATCAGTTGTTTCTTCGACTGTAACCCTACAAGCAAAATTCCCTCAAGGTTGACCATTGTCAGAAACTAGTGCCCAAATTTTATGGTCCTTATACCATTCTCAAGCATGTGGGACAGGTGGCCTATCAATTAGCTTTTCCTAGTCATTCTAAGCTCCATCCTGTTTTTCATGTTTCCTGCTTAAAGAAGGTGATTGGAACTAAGTGCCAAACTCAAACCAACCTTCCTGAGTTGGACGAAGAAGGGTCCATTTGGATACAACCACAAGAAGTTTTGGACTAGTGTGGGAATCGTCTACGTCAGTGAACCATCAAGGAAGTGTAATACAATGGAAAGTTACAACTCCAACATATGCCACTTGGGAACCAACTACCATTCTGCAACAATTTTCCCATCTCAAGCCTTGGACAAGGTTGTTTTTAAGGGGGAGGCCATGTTAGAGATCTAACCCCTCACGTAGGTAGAATAATATATTTCCATGTAATAAAGGTCAATATTAATAAGGACTAGAAATAAGGAATAATAAGTCCAATGTAATAATACCTAATAGAAGCTTTCGCTTCTAGAAGGATCTTCTTCTAGATGGTTCTTTTGATAGACATATTTAGTATAAATAGGAGTCGAGGGTATGAGAACTTTTGTCTTGGATATTATTGTAATAGAGCTTTGCTCTTCTAAAGGTTTCCCCCTCGAAGAGGAAAGTGAACATTGCTCTCAATAATCAAATTGCTATTTCTGGTAATATTTTGGTATCATTTTGGTATTATTGTGGTGTTGTTCTAGTTATATTGTTGTTCATCTGCCATTTCTAGCTATTTATTTCTGTTCTGCATACTTTTTATATATGGAATATTACACATATATGAAACTTTGTGAGCATATTTTTGCAAAAAAAAAAATGGATATTTGAATTTCTGTCGCAAAAATACCCAATTTCAAAAAACAAACGGCCAAAACGAAGTCCGAGAAGTGAATTTATCAACATTTTAAATTCGACAGTTTTTGAGGGGTTTTCCGGAAAAAGTAGTTTGATTCACACAATAAGTTATAGTTCTATTTTTGGGATTTTCATAGAAAGATGTATTTTACAGGAAATTATGATGGCCATAGTATTGAATAAGTCATAAAAAATAGGAATTCATTCATTAAAGAGCATTGGCAAGTGATGATAAATTTGAGTTTACAAGGTGATGCAACCATTTGGTGGAAGTTGCTTAACTATAACAAAGTGATGGCACTCTCCGATGAAGAATTTGAAAAGGTATTTTTAGAAAAATGGTATCATTCCAAGAGTAAAGAAATAAGAAAGGGTCTATTTTCATGTGGAAATTGTATATTATAGGTTCATGGATGTATTCATAAAGAAAATATCATTGTTTCTATTAATTCTGGTTGCATGCATAATTTTATCAATGTTCAATTGGTTAATAGATTGCAAGTTCCTTCAAAGAATATTCAAAGCACACAGTTTGAGGGTGAAAATGTTTAAATTTTTAAAGATTTGAATATCGCCATGGAAAAATATGTGTTGCATTCAAATTTTTACACTATGGATATGGATGAAGTGGATATTTTTTTGGGACATCCTTGGATAGAATAAGTGGGTACCATTAATATTAATGTGAAAAATAAGTTTTTGAAGTTGTGGTACAAGAAGAAGAAAATTACCTTACAGGATGTGTCTCTTAGTAAGAAAGATGGGCCCATGGTGGCCAACAAAGAATTTATTTTAGAGTCTAAACTTGAATCAGAGACAGAGTCTATTGAAGGATATGAAGCAAAGCCACATGAAGGACACAATAATGAAGCCAAGGAGGTCATTGACTCAAAGGCACAATGTGTTATAGATTTGAAGAAGAAATAACATATTTCTATAGTTTTTGTATATCTCCATCCACATCATATCGAGAAACAACAGTCATCAAGGCAAGGGCATGATCTTCAACAAATATATGCACCAGCAAGGCACTAGAAAGGAATCCGATTAAGAGGTGCATGGAGTGTTATCGAGACTGCATGAAGACATCTATATAGCAAAACAATCCCATGGAAACACATGCATGATGCATATCAAGATCAGGGTGAAAAGTCAACAATTGGGCATCATGTTCATCTTCTATTAGGATGGATGGATGGTCGTACTTGGTACCAGTTGGATATATTGCTTATTCGGTCATATTGTATGGTTTCTTCTCGTGTTTCGAGGACATAACATGTAAAGGGGGATGGAATGTAGTATACCTAGGAAGGTAATATGGGGGGTACCTAGGGGGTACCAAATGAAAATGTGGTTATGTATATTCAATTTAAGGTGGACTAGGTCCACTATATTATTAAATAATACCTATTATGGTAGTTACATATAATAAATGTGAGAAGGCTCTCTAGAAGGTTCCCAGGAGATAGAGAGAGCTATATAAAGAAGTGTAAACAATGTATTTGTTGAGATCTAAGTCAAAACCCCCGCCCCTCCTTTCTCATTTCCCTATACCTCCATCAAAGATCAGACCTTTTCTGTTGGTTAAATTGGTCCCCCATTACTAAATGACTCAGTTTTTTATCATTACCTCTCTTGAATGATTTTTTGCACCATGTTTTGTTTTCATGAAGGGTAATTACATGTCATGGTTTGGGTCTGAAGTGCATGTCATCATATTTTCCAATTGGTTGATATCATAGCAAGTGTAACATTGTTTTATATGCAGAACAGGGTTGATTGCAAGAACCAAGCAAATGTGGTTGGCACGCTAATTTTGAAATTATTTTATAATTTAATATGTTATTTTAAATGTATAAATCATTTGAATGGAGTCTGCATATGTGCACGATCATAAATGAGCACCTACACACTATATTACATGTAGTTCCATCATTATACACCATCAATCATGGTTGTGAGACCTATACTCTTCAATCATGGCTACTACAACTTGAACGGAGGGTTAACAACACACATGTATCGGTTTCAATATGAGGAGATTCACATTCACTGCATCATCAACAATAGAACTACCCTATACACCATGGTTCCCTTTCCGAGAGTGATGGCAGTTGAACATGACCGAGCCATAGGGTGTTGAGATTTTCGAATCCATACCCAAAATAAAAGATATTTTCGTGAATGCACACTCGACTCAAAATTTCTCGTTTTCAAAGAATACATTTATACAAAGAGTGAAGATGTCTTTGGAAACCATCATCTCCTACAATCACTCAACAATGTCTCCACAAATATATAAAGCATATTTCTCTAACTCAAATTACACTTTCGATATATAACAAGATAACAATAATACTAACAACAAATAATTCTAGAATATGAAAAATGAAGCATTATTCCAACATTTCTCTCCCATAATGATCATTTGGAAATATTCCAAGATCATTTCTGAATTTGCAGAACTTTTCCTTTGATAGTGCTTTGGTGAAGATATCAGCTACATTTTCTTATGCTCTGCAATACCTGATCTCGATCACATATTCCTAAACCAAATCTCGAACAAAATGATACTAAATGTCAATATGCTTGGTCCTCTTATGAAAAACTAGATTCGTAGTCATTTGAATAACACTTTTATTATAACATATCAACTGAGTGGGTTGTTCTTGATACTGATGTAGATGCTCCATAATTCTTCTCAACCAAACTACTTCAGATGTTTCTATCGCTGCAACCTTATACTCTACTTTTGTTGTGGACAGAGAAACTATAGGTTGATTTTTAATACTCTAAGAAACTGCTGCTGGACCCATGCTAAAATAATATCCTGAAGTTGATTTCCTGTCATCCATGCAACCTGCCCAATCTGAATCTATATAACCAATTAGCCTGAAATCTTTTGTAGATTTGTATACTAAACCATAACCAACTATACCACACAGATATCCTCTTATCTTCTTTCCAATGTATTTCCTTGGGGTTTGACATGAATCTACATACCATAATGACTGCAAAAGATATATGTGGTTGAGTTGTAGTTAAGTATATCAAACTTCCAACCAATTGACAATAAAGAGTAACATCAATTGAATTGGAGTCATCATGTCCATATAACTTCAACCCAACTTCCAAATGAGTTTTTGTTGGCTTGAAACTCAACATTCTGAACTTCTTCAAGATGTCCCAAGCATACTTGGCTTGTGACATAAAAATACTATCTTCCTTCTTCCAGACTTCAATACCCAAGAAATAATTCAACTCACCAAGATTAGTCATATCAAACTCAACAATCATGTGTGACTTAAACCTTTGAAATAGTTCAACATTGTTTCATGTATACATCAAATGAAAAATATCAGAATGTCCCGACCTAACTTAAATATATTGAGATTGGGCTCAGATAAACTTTTAAATAAGCCACGATCCTAAAAATACTTATCAATTCTTGAATACCATGCTCTTTGTGCTTATTTGGGACTATAGAATGCCTTCTTAAACTTGTAAACACAATTTTCTTTACCTGGAACTTCAAAAACTTCTGGCTTCTCAACATATATTTCTTCATCAACATAACCATTCAAGAAATATGATTGAAATTCCATCTAATAAATTTTCCATTTGTACTATGCAACCAATGTAAGTACCATCCTGATTGTATCCAACTTTTCCACTGGAACAAATGTCTCAGCAAAATCAACTCCTTCCTGTTGTGCATAACCTTTTGAAACTAAGCAAGCCTTATACTTATCAATTTTTCCATCTGATTTATACTTAGTTTTAGAAACCCATTTAGTACCAATTACATATTTTCCTTGTGGTAAACTGACCAAGTCCCAAGTATCATTCCGCACCAAGGAATAAAATTCTGCTTCCCTAGCTTCATTCCATTCTTTCTTTCTTGATGTTTTTTTATAATTTCGTGGTTCATCAATTTTCATTACCTATTCCATAAGTGCATAATTCACAAGACTACTTTGGGATCTAGTAAGTCTTCTTTCAAAATTTCTATCCAACATATTGCTTTATGAATGACCCCTTTCAAACCACTTAGGATTCTTCTTGACTTCATTTTTCTTTGTTGTCTTAAAATTTGATTCATCACCTATATCCACTTAATCTTTTCTTAGTTCAATATGTACATTTCTTGGTTGATAAATTCCCCTTTCATCAAACTCAACATATCTTCTTATTATCACTTTCTTTTCTTGAGAATCAAACAACCTGTAACTTCTTGTTTCAATACTATAACCAATGGAAATGCACTTAACACGTTTATCATCCAATTTGCTCCTATTTTCCTTAGGAACATGTGCATATGTAGTGCAACCAAAAAATTTCATATGTGCAACACTTGGTTTATATCTTTACCAAGATTCTTCTAGAGTCAAATTCAACATTGTTCTCGTAGGACATCTATTGAGAGTGTAAAATGCTATATGCACTGCTATGACCAAAACCTCATTTCCAATAGACTCAGTTTTTAACATGCTCTGAGCCATTTCAACTATTGTCCCAT
Source organism: Picea engelmannii (assembly GCA_009831015.1). Classification (NCBI taxonomy): domain Eukaryota; kingdom Viridiplantae; phylum Streptophyta; class Pinopsida; order Pinales; family Pinaceae; genus Picea; species Picea engelmannii. Next base: position 39,587 of record ML780470.1, read on the forward strand.
TTTTCCTCTTCATCCCTCCATTTTTTTGAGGAGAGTAGGAATTTGTAAACTCTCACTTTATTCCATTGTTCCTACAATAATTAAAAAAACCATTTGAATTTTATTATTTCCCATTGTTTGTTCTTAGGGTAAGAATTCTCAAACCACTCCGCTTTTCAACCAAATCCTTAAACTTAAGAAAATGAGAAAACACTTCAGACTTCTCCTGCAAAAAATAGACCCAAGTCTTCCTGGAACAATCATCAATGAAAGTTACAAAATAACATGCCTTTCGAAAAGACACAATCTTCATTGGACCACACAAATATGAGTGTACTAGTGCTAGACGTTCTCTAGCCTTCTAAGTTCTAAATGAGAAAATTTCCCTATTTTGTTTCCAAAAAATACTCCATTCACATACTTCATCATCATTTTTGATATAAGGAAGACCACTCACCATGTTCTGCTTCCTTAATAACAAGAAATTTTGAAAATTTAAATGTCCCATTCTTAAATGCCAAATATTGCTATTCATTTCTTCTCTAACATTCATATTGTGTGATTTACTTGAATCAATAAAAAGTTTTAAAATTTTGTCTTCAGTCATTTCTCCTCATGATACAATTGCATTTTGATTCAACTCATCTATGATTAGGCACTCTTTATTATCAAACACTAAACAACTCCTCCCGATATGTCATATGAGTTGAACATCCCAAATCAATATACCATGCTTCACTTTCTTCATTGTGTTCCATAAAAATTGATATGAATAACTTCTCATTCATGGTTTCTTCAACAACCGTATTGGCCCCTTTATGTTCCATATCTCACTACTTTGCATAACAATCCTTTTCAAGATGACCAAACTTATGCCAATAATAACACTTTGGGCCTTGTATTTGTCAAGAACCATCTCTTCCTCTTCCTCTTCCACAAAATCCTTCTCTTCTAGTCCTCTGAACTGACTTGAACTTCCTTGAAATTGACTTGGACCTCTACCTATTGAAGTGGATGCAATTCCTTGAGAAATCTGTGACTATTGTGATTTTCTATTCTGATTTTGATTCTGATAGTGACCTTTTCTTCTTCCTCTTACTCTATGCCTTGTAGAAAAATCATGTTCCACTTCCTCAGTTGGGTTACTTTCTTCAACAACTAACAAAAAAACCACTCAATTCATCAATATTCACTGTGTTTAAATATTTGGAGACCATAATATTGGTGGTGACCATATGAAATTTGGGCATAACACTTCTTAGATTCTTCTCACTTAGTCTTGTTTTTGGAACATATTCACCTAGCGACCTCATCTGATTAACAAGATCTTGCATTTTTGTGATGTGATCATGAATGGATTCATTACTTTTCATATTGACATTTTCAAAATTCCTTCTTAATGTTTGCAATTTAGCTATAGCCATACCTTCAAATGTGTTATTTAATATGTCACATGCTTGCTTGGATGATTCTACAACACTAATTCTAAAGATATATTCTTCAACTACGCTTCCTATAAGTGAAAATGCTTCATTATCCTTCTTTCTAAGTTCATTTAAAGGTTTATTTCCATCATCATTCAATGCTTTAAATTCATCAATGGAAGGAATAACATATCCATTAATTACAAGTTTCCATAAATATTTAGTGATAAATATGGGTTGCATGCATTTTCTCCAATAAAAATAATTTGTGCCAACAAGTTTAGGTAACACAATATTGCTTATCGCCATAAGATAATAAGAAAGAGAGAATATGCAAAAGAAACATAATGTGTCCCACTTCTCCTGGGATGAGAACCAATGTCCCCCAAAAATCAGGACTCAACCACCACCAAAAAGAATCCTTTATTAAGTTTGAGAATACAAAAGAGAGATAAAAAGCTCAGGGAGCTTAAAAGCTCAATACACACAATTGTTTTTAGAAACAAATCTCCTAGTATACCACCCCCTTCACTAGATCATTTTGAACCTCTTTTACAAATATATGAGAAACCCTTTACAAAATATGTGTGCCTAAATATTAAAAAAAAAAGATAATATAATCTCTTTCACAATCTTCTTTTTCTCATAAAAATTAGGCTCTCTCTCATCTCTCAGAATTTTCTGTTTGATGATATAACCATCATTTTATTACGATACGAAAAAGTAAATAAACTTTTAACTATTAACTATTCCAACTAGTGTTAACTTTTTTTTAATATTATGAAGGATATATATTGAATGATATCATCGACCTACATAATTAAAAATATGACATTCCAAAGAAACTCTTCTACAATAGTAAAAATTCTTCTACTCATTAAATGTTTTGCACCTTCGGTTGAATGTTTGGTTTACTCCAGAACGAACTTTATCGATGAATGTTTCTAGGAAGAACTTTATCGATGCAGGCATGACCATGCATACATGTACATGTAAATCTCATTCCACGTGTTGACACAAAGTTAAATTTTTCCACCCTTTAAAACTGAAGCTTCATCTTTTCCTGAGCTGTGGAGCCGCCCTTAGTCCAAAATAGAAAGGAGTCAGAATCACTTGTTCCTTTTCAGGTTTCGAGATTCGGTTCATCTCGAGGTGTGATCTTCAACCATCCCTTTTTCCCAGTGCCAAAATCTCGAAGCCATTTCAAAATATTAAGAAATATAAAGTAAAAAGGGGAAATAAATGAACGTTAATTTTTCTGTTGCTTACCACAAGCACTCTTTAATCCGTAATTAATCAAATCCCTAAACACAATTATCTCTCTCTTAGTCTTTCACGATTCGGGTTTCCCTCTGCTAAAGCGTTTTCAAACTCTTGTCCTTCGAACTCTCGGTCCTCGATTTTCCGAAAAGTAAAAATTAAAATGTAATTGTCCACTAATCATGATTAATTAAAGTTTTAATATGAATGATTAGTGCCTCACTAATACCATCACAATTTCGCGATCCAGGGTTTACTTGTGACATATCCCCTGACGACAGGATCCTCGAAGTTCTGAAATGCGAAATCGTGTTTTCTTTAAATAAACCCTAAGATTAAAAGATTAAGCTGTTTTCAAAACATGATTAATGATGACTAAGCTGGTTTTTGCATTTTGGGAATTAAGGAAGGTAGTGATTTTCGGGTTTTCAGTTTTGAAATCGTCGATATACGGTAGTATTAACTACGGGTAAATGCAAATATTTTTTTTTTGACGTGAATTCATATCTCTAAGCATATATTTCAATTAAAGCATTAAATTTCATCGCTTGTATCAGTACGCTCATTACAACACAAATTTAGAGGTTAATAAAGGTCCTGTGTGTCAAAGTTCATTCTTATCCTTTACCTCTGTAGCAAGTCACATTTTTCCAGTTTTATACACTTTTCTCTGTAAACAAGTTTCTGATCAAGAAAAATGAGGAAGTTGCAGAGGTCTCGAGTCCAGACGAAGATATTGTATTTGATACAATACCGCATGCCATTGATTCCATAAAATCCTGGAGGCAGATTTTCGAAACTCTCGATTATGAAATTAAGAACTTCCCCCATGATGTCGACAACAAACTTCGGGATATAGTGGAGTCTGAACTTCACAAGGTGGCTACGCAGTCACGACTCCTGACTTACACTGACATGATCAGTTGGGCCTTAGAGCGAGTGGACGTGCAGACGAGGAGCATTCTGGACAGATGAGGGGTCGTCATCGGCTCCTTTAGACCAAAAAATATACAAGTAATGTATAAACTGTATCCCAGTCCCAAGTACATTTATAATAAATATTTTGTCAGTGAGTTTTAGAGGAAAGAATGTTTTGAGTCAGACCAAAGGTATCCTGGCATAATAAAAGGTTGGTGGAGAAATGAAGAAAAATTCAGGGGCAACACACATTGTGTCTACACCATAGCTTCTTTAAACGACTATATGGTTTATGTGGCGATGATGTTATGTAGGATTTTCGGTAAGAAAAGTCCTACCCACTTCCCAGTGGAATGGGTTCCTCTTTTGCATGAGGCTGCAAAAGGTTACAACTTCAATTGGGATACGATTTTATTCGATAACATAGTGAGAGAGGTCATGGAATATCAGACTGCTAGATCAAAAGGCCAACCAGTAGCCTTTTCTATGTCTACATACATCATGGATGCTATATGCTTCTCAACTCCTTTCCCTTTGATGAATTGGAGTTGGAATCCGACTTACCTGGAGCCTATTCATGAATATCATTCTAAACTTTGGGAAGAAAATGCTAAGGATTCATTCTATGAGATCTGTCATTTCGTGGTAATACCACTACACCAGATGTTATACGGCTGTGTACCCCCCCGCATTTCAGAGTTTGTCATAGGGAACCTTCGGGCAATTGTTGACTGGTTTATAGAGGAGAATTTCTCCTACATCAGAGTTTTCGGATGTTCAATTCCTCCACATGCACTCCCAAAATTCCTCCCTGACAGACTAGTGTGCAGGGAGGTAGCTTATCAAATAGGAACGGGTGGAATTGGGATAGAATTAAAGACAACTCAAAAGAAATCTTGGCATGTTTTTCCCGTTCAAATTGGAAAATTTTCACTTCTCAACTTGGGTCATTCCAAAGTTGAAGCGACAGCACTGGAGGAGGTCAAATTGGTAGATCTCGAACACAGGAAGCATGATCCTTACCAGTTAGTGGGGAAACACATGGCCCACTACAATATGAAAACCTATGAACATGAGAAGTCCCCTTGTGATGAAATGTTCAAAGGGACTAAGACTTATGAAGAGGTGTTATAACGAGTACAGACATTGCCGTCTGACTTGCAAGCTAGTTTTCGAACTTTCCAGAAGCATAGACTGAGTGGTCTACCCAAAGTACTACAAGGAGAAGCAATCACCCTTCCCCAGGAACAAGAAAATACTCCTCCGGGATTCGAACAGGAAGCACATGATAAGGGAAATCTCGAAAAGGTTCCACAGGATACTGAAAAAACCCCACAAAATAAAGAGGGCTTACAGACAAAAAAACCAGAGACAGAAACAGAGAGGAAGTCCGAGACACCTCCCGAGCCCAGTAAGCTCACTCCCCATTCATCACCTATTGTTGATGTCAATATGCCTAAGGCCATAGAAGGGAAAATATCTACAGAGATAGGAAGTCCCATAACTTCCTTAACCCCCTTATAGTCTGCCTTTGGATTCCCACAGACGGGAGCCATATTTGTTGATGACCTCACCCCTATCTCCATAGATGATATTCCTCCTTCTAATTATTTTTTCAGCAAAAAGAGGAAGGTTTTCTTGAAACAAGAGATGTATATGAGAGAGGGGGGTATGGTAAAAAAACATAAAGTCTTGCTAGATGGACAAAATTTGGAGTAGGAGGATTTTGCTACAGAGATAGCAGGTTCGATGGGAGCCATGGCAACAATAATCTTTTTTACCATGGAGAACACGAGAACAAGGATAAAGAAGAGTAATAACATAATAGCTCAGTTAGAGGACCAGTTAAAGAATGTTGAGAAGAACATTAGAGAAGAGGTGACTAAAAGCTTGGAGTAGGCCAGGGCTGTTGAAAGGCTAGAAATTCAATCACTCAAATCAAGCCTAGACTAAATGAACCAGAGGATACAAGCAATTCAGATGCAGGTTTCTTAACAAAAGGAGCATGCATAACAGTTACAGGTTAAGTTAAATTTGATTGAAGGTCGGGTTATTGACTTAAAGGCTTTCCAAACCCTCTTGCTGGAAACGCATACAAAAATAAAAGATGAGCAACAGAGACTGATCTCCAAAATAGAGATCATCCAGAATTATTTTCGAGAGGTAAGAAAATCTCTTGACAATATTATTTTACTAGAAAAGGAAGCTAAAGAAGCAAGGAATACTTTCCAGAAAGCAGTTGCATGTTCAGGGAACAAAGAGATGGCGAAAAATCAAAAGCTATCTGTCACAGAACAGATAAAAGGAGACATCAGGCTCAAGGTATGGGCAACAAATATATCTGAGAGAAAGAAGATAGTTAAAGAAATCAAAGATGACTGTGAAGGAATATTTGATTCTTGGGATAAGCAAGCATTAGGTATCGAAAGAAATGATTGTTTTGAGTCACTGGGGCAGATAAACATTGAAAAACAACAGTTGGACTGCAAAGAAGGTTTGAAGGAGATTCATATTGAAATTTTACAATGGAAGGAGATCGATGCCAACCTAATAGACAGATGGCTGGTACATCCCAATTTAAAGTTGCAAGTGATCAAGTTTTCCGACCAAGGTTTTGAAGATCGGCTCCCAAAGGTACAAAGAAAGTTTTATCTATTTGAGACTAAGGATCTTCCGACACCTCCTAGAAATTTTGTCCATTTTCTGGAGAAATGTATTGAATGTGTAGCATCAAAGGAGGGAGAGATTTCGACTAAACAATGAAGTATCGTTTGGAAACTCATACCGTTGGAATGATAGATAAAATTTTTTTAATCGTGCAATGGTTAAGGTTGCATTTTTATAACTATTTTTCTCCCAAAAAGTAGGAGATTATTAACCATCAAGTATGGATGACCTTGTATAAATACAGGCATGGAAGACTAAAACAAGGCTTTTTGATCTCTCTAAAAAATCATTTTTGACGAAGTAATTTTGAAGAGACTCTAAATTAATAGAAATGCAGATTAAAGATTCTAGATCTTGTCACTTCTGAGTTATGTGTTTCCCTATCATCTCATCTTTCTTGCATATGTTTAATTGATGAATGCTTAGCTACAATTTAGTACAACCTCTACTGTGGAAATTATGATTCTTGTTATTTCAAATCATTTACAGTTTTTCCTCTGTGTCTGTTATCAACAGATACAAGACCTGTAGATGCTTAGATCTTAACATCATATGCTTCATTGATATTTTTCTCATTTCATAGTCTTCTGTTACAATGTGATATTCCTCTGAAATTGATGCCTCACTCTGCTAATAGCTTTATGTTTTTCTCCATATCATGCATGTTTCTTTTCTTTAAAATTTAACTCAGATACAAGAAAAGGCCTACAATTTAGTCATACTATTTATTTGTGTATTGACATCATTCTTATTACATTGTGGAATAGAGATAACAAGCCTAAAAAGAAAACACAGAACTTTATCCTTCTTTACTTTTATCCTTCATGACAGTACCAGTTGGAAGGCAGCCTAATATTGAGCCTGACCTCTCAGATCAAACCAGCATCGCTCTAAATTTATTTAACACTATCTTACAAACAACCGATAACCGGGTTGAGTTAGAACGGTCATGGGCAGAAATTGAGAGAGATATCGATATCCAGGAAAACTGGGAATTTCGATAGAGACAGTTGAGAAACCAACAATAGCCTCCACCTTTTTATCATACTTTTTCTATCCTTAGCTCCCTTTGTCTTTTCAGATGCCTTGAAAGTATACTTTAAAGCCTTAAGGTATAAACTCAGGAACAACATCTTGGAGAAAAAATGAACAAGATTAGGGTCTCAACATCAACCTTGAAAACTCTACAAAAACAAAAATTCTGACAATCCCGAGCCATGTTTTCAATAGATTTCTTATCCTAAAGCTGACCTCAAAATTGTGTAAGATAATCAAAACCCAATTAACCATCTTATCAGGATTTTTGTGATTCTGTTTGCATCAAGGAAAGTATTTATGCTGTGTCCGATAAGGAGATATTAGAAACCTATGATAAAATCCAGTCGAAAAGAAGAGAAATTACCGGAGCATCTTTTAACTCATGTATAACAACTTTTATCAGATACGAGGATATTGCTTCACTGCCAACGAGCCTGTTCAGTACCCCAATGAAGTTATCCGACTTCCCACATTGAATTTCCTTTCACCACTTCATTTTTCGCAAGCATTTAAATGATAAGATGAGGGAAATCAATAAGTATGAATTTTCTTTCTTCATCTCTTTGAACTAGATGGGGGCAATCAATATTGAATTTCCTTTCACCATCTGTTCATATTCAATTTTTTTTTTTTAGATCTGAAGTGGGGGCAATCAATGAGTATGCAATACACTCGGGAAGATATCTGTTTGAAAAAGAATCAAAGTCTGTAAACTCATTTAAATCACTCTGGGTCAATCTTCTCAGCTGCCTTCAAAAATCAAGGGTTTCAGAGGACTTCTTAATGGGAACTTTTTGACCTTTAGTCTAGGGAACTTCCTTCAGAAAAACCAATAAGTTATTCCTGTTAGGATAACTAATAAGGTTAGGATTAACCTAGACATGTTTACGATCCAGCCAGAGTCAAAGAACGAAAAACACAACCTACTCTCTTCCTTGAAAGTTTGTTCGAGAGTTTCCATGACCGAAGCGAGACCCCTCTGTTCTCAGGAAAATTCATTGGTTAGACGTCTATGATCAGATGAGAAAAGGATTTACTGTGGCCAAGGAGGAGGGTAAAGGGGTTTAGACAATATGCTATACATGTGGTTGTTCTTAGAGATTTTCTTGATAGGCCTTTACAACCCTTTCTTAAGTCCCCCTTTTTTTATAATACTTTAATAATTTCTTCTTCTTCTTTTTATTTTCTCTTTTTTTTATGACAAACAAAAATGAAACGATGATTTATTCATTCGTACTTTTTAGAGTTTTTATCCGGAATTTAAAAAAATGGGATTTCATACCTTTATGAGCTCTTATATTTCCAGTCCAAAGATTATTCGTTCATTACCTTTTTCATTGTGAGAGACTTGATAGGAATACCTGCGCATGTCACCTTTCAGTACCTCAAGTCTGTTGTCTCGTGAGAAAATTTTCCTATGGATAACATAACATCATAGTCCTTAGGAAATGACATGAAGGAAGCTTTGTTTATTTTATTATATATATACATACATACATACATACATATATATATATATATATATATATATATATATATATATATATATCTATATTATTTTTTATTTTTTTTGGATCTATACAAAAAGCATGAAAATAAACGGGTATATACAATGATAATTTAGAAACACATTATTGCATGAAGTGTTTGAGATGTCGCCCATTTACAGGGGCATTAAGAATGTCTCCATCCAGGTTTTCTAATAACCAATCATTTTTTCCTTCCAAGGCCAAAATTCTGTATGGACCAGACCAGATTGGATCGAATTTGCCATGTTTTATAGCGTCTTCTTTTCTAGATTCCCATTTTAAGACGAAGTATCCAGGGAGGAATTCTCTATCTTTCACTTTCTGATCGAATAAGGCTTTCATTTTATCCTTATACCTTTGCAACCTTTTATTTACTTCGGCCCTATTTTGCTGGACTTCGACCAACTGGTTTATTCTCTTGGTAACGTCATTGGGTTCTTCATTGGAATCTTGCCAGAGTTTCATTACTGGTAGAGAAAGATTTATTGGCAAAATGACATCAGTGCCATATACCATATGGAAAGGGGAAATCCCGATTGATCTTTTGGTACTTATTCTGTTGGCCCATAAAGCATATTTTAAATGGGTATCCACACTTTTTTGTTTTCAGTCAAAACCTTTTTTATCACTGTAATCAAGCTTTTGTTGGATGATTCAGCCAGACCATTACCTTGTGGGTAGTAAGATGTGGAGTGTCCTAGTACGATGTTATATTTTTGATAAAAAATTATCATGGCCATTGATTTAAATGCCTGTGCATTGTCAATGACTATTTTTTGAGGACAACCAAATCTGGATAAGATATTATCTTCCAAGAAACATATTACTAATGAGTCAGTTGTGTTCCTTATGGGGATAGCTTATACCCACTTAGTGAAATAATCAGTAGTCGTTAGGATCCATTTGTGTTTCGCACTAAAGTGTGGATGGATTTCTTTGATGAAATCGAGTCCCCATTGCTAAAACGGGGCTTCGGTTTTAACTGGAATCAGGGGTAAAGCTGGTTCCCTCTGTTTGCCTGTGAACAATTGGCATGGGATGCAATTTCAAACTTTAGTGTTCACTTCTGTGAACAATTTGGGCTAGTAGTATCTGGCTCTTAATATTTTATACACTGTTGCTCGCCAAGCATGATGTCTGATCAGGGGATCAAATTTTGCTCAAGAATTCAAAGTGCTCGGAATCGCTTCAAATCTAACGAGAGTTTAGGCCTCGTTGTTACGAACCCAACACAACTTGTTTGGGTTCAAACAGACATCGGGAGAGAGAGATATCACGTTCTGTTCAAAATGGAAAACAGGTAAAAAAAAGGGGTGCTGACTGTATAGTCCGTACAGTCCATACGGATGCTGACATGGTAGGCCGTACGACACATGGTAGGTAGCTATTTGCACAGTTGGCAGGTGACATGGCTTATTTCAGTGAATGGAATGGAGACACGTGGCCCAATCAATGGCTACCACGTTTCCCCTATTTATTGGTTTAAAATTTATTTGGAGTCCACCGGAATCGACCCTGTGACCTCCACCCGCATGCAAAGCTTTGGAAAATACCACCAACCAACGCGCCACCATAGTTTTTATTTACACTATATGGTGCGGATTACATTTGAATTGAAATGTTGTATGTATGGGCGGGGGGTCGGGCTGGGGCCTAGCCCCAACCCGTGGTTATGTGTATTGTAATATGGCCATGGTTTAAACCCTTTGCACGCACATTCAAAACTAAACCCCGGTCGTATGTTGTGTTGTAATATGACCACAGGCACGGGAATATGTTTTAACATATCCCTTTTTCTATGGCCGCGGTCACATGTTTGTTGCCATATGACCATTGAATGCGCGCGCGGGTATGCATTGGTTTGAATTCGGTTCAAACAGTTATGGCCCTTACTTTTAAACACGTAGTCACATGGGTCATATGACCTTTCCCTTGATGGTTAGGGGCAAGGTGCACCCATAACCATCCTACATTTTGCATGGTTCGTGTGGTTGCACCCGGTGCCAAGTTTTTACGCTTTAAATTGCGTGTGGGCTAGGTTGAGCCAACAAGGGTGCGTTTTGTAGATGCAGAGACAACAAGCTTGAAGAGGGGACTTCCAGGAAGCCTATCTTCTTCAATTTTTGGCCAAAAGAGGTGCCAAAAAAGCCCAGCTAGGGGTTTTTGGACGTTCTAAAGCCATTGGAGTAGTCTATTTGGAATCTTGAGCATTGTAAAGCACATTTTGGAGCACTTTGAGCAAATAATACAAATGATCCATTGGAAGCTGGACCAGGAGATGTAGCTCAAGGGAGGGGTGAACTCCTTTATCATTTGCTATGTTATGTGTTTTCTGTTCAATGATTTTTCTGTTGTTTATATGCATCTTGAATGAGTAAATCCTATTAAAGTTGTGTTGCAAAGTTGATCCATTTTCATTTTAACACATAAATTTAACTTGCAAATATTTTCAAGAATACAAGTCTTCTTCATTTTTAGATCAAGTTGGTATC
>ML780470.1:53875-79009 GCA_009831015.1 Picea engelmannii
TCTTCAACAGTTCCACTTGGTCATCAGGTATAAGAAGGGCATTTATAACAAAGTTTCTGATATGCTTTCAAGGCCTATTATTAGTGCTTTAGTTATTCTTAAGCATAGTCCTATCATGCATGAAAGTTATGTTGAGAAATATGCTTTGGATATTGATTTTAAAGGAGTATATGAAACTTTGTGTCATTCTAACCATGTTGAGGAATTGGATTACCATGTGCATGATAATCTTTTGTATCATATTGGCAAGCTATGTATTCCACAGGGGGAAAGAATCAACATTATAAGAGAAGCCCATTCTTCTGTTATTGTTGGTCATTTTGGTGTAGGCAAGACAGTGGCTAATTTGCAAAGATACTGCTACTGGCCTAAAATGAATGAAAGTGTTTCAAGATATGTTCGAGGATGTTCATTATGTGCCACAAGTAAACCTAGCAATCAAAATTTGGGTTTGTATACTCCACTTCCAGTTCCTTCTCGTCCTTGGGAAAGTATTTCCATGGACTTTGTAGGAGGTTTACCTATGTCTAGACGAAATCATGATTATCTTTATGTTGTGGTTGATCGATTTAGCAAAATGGGTATTTTGATGCCTTGTACAAAGCAGGTTACAGCTGAACAAATGACACAAATGTTTTTTCAAAATGTTTTGGTGCATTTTGGATTGCCTAAATCCATTATTTCTGATCGGGATTCTCGATTTGTTGGAATTTTTTGGTCGAGTTTATGGGCACTCATGGACACCAAACTAAAAAAAAGCACAGCTTTTCATCTGCAAGCAGATGGTTAGACATAAGTGGTAAATCGAACAATGGTGCATCTTCTTCGTGCTTATTGCAGTAAGCATCCTAAACTTTGGGATGAACATTTACACTACATTCAACATGCTTACAATCGAGCTAAGCACTCTTCAACTCAAACATTTCCATTTGAAGCATGTTTTGGCTATTTGCCCAAATCTCCTTTAGATTTTATCTTTCGGAAGGATATTTCTATCGATGGTCAATATGACATTGATAGGGTAGAAAAGTTCATTGAACAAATTCAGTCGATACATCAAATGGTGCAAGAGAAATTGGAAAAGAGTCAAGCCAAGTACAAGATGAGACATGACAAGCATCGTGATGATCAGAGTTTCCAAGTTGGAGATGAAGTTTGGATTTACATTAGTAAGGAGAGGCTTAAAGGAGAAGGTAAAAAACTCAAACCAATTCGATATGGTCCTTTCAATATTATTGACAAGATTGGTAACAATACCTTCCGTTTGGATTTGCCTCCTTATATGCAAATGTATGCAGTTGTTAATGTTGAGAATTTGAAATTGTATGAGCCTCTTTTGATTGATGATCAAGGAGAGCAAGTTCAGATTCCTTCTATAGATGATTTTTCCCCAGAATATCTTACAGAACTGCATGAAGACACCATCCTTGACAGGAGAATGCGAACTTCAAAACGAGGAAATGTGGAGTATCTTCGAGTTGGTCTTAAAGGTACAAATCCAAGCAAAGCCAAGTGGATTGAGGTTGGAAGAGTGAGAGAACTATACCCTCATCTTAAGATAGACTGAAAATAGTCTTTTGGAGGTCCAAAAGCTTTTGAATGGGGAGGTGTGATCAAGGGATCAAATTTTGCTCAAAAATTCAAAGTGCTTGGAATCACTTCAAATCAAACGAGAGCGTAGGTCTCATCGTTAAGAACCCAACGCAACTCGTTTGGGTTCAAACGAACATTGGGAGCAAGAGATATCACGTTCTGTTCAAAATGGCAAACAAGCAAAAAAAAGGGGTGCTGACTGTACAGTCCGTACAGTCCGTACGGACGTTGACGTGGCAGGACGTACGACATGTGGTAGGTAGCTATTTGCATAGTTGGCAGGTGACATGGCTTATTGTAGTGAATGGAATGGTGACACGTGGCCCAATCAATGGCCGTCACGTGTCCCCTATTTATTGGTTTAAAATTTATTTGGAGTCCATCGGAATCGACCCCGTGACCTCCACCCGCATGCAAAGCTTTGGCAAAGACCACCAACCAACACGCCACCATAGTGTTTCTTAACACTATATGGTGTGGATTACATTTGAATTGAAATGTTGTATGTATGGGTGGGGGGTCGGGCTGGGGCCTAGCCCCATCCCGTGGTTATGTGTATTGTAATATGGCCATGGTTTAAACCCTTTGCGTGCACATTTAAAACTAAACCCCGGTCGTATGTTGTGTTGTAGTATGACCACAGGCGTGGGTATATGTTTTAACATAGCCCTTTTGCTATGGCCGGGGTCACATGTTTGTTGCCATATGACCATTGAACGCGCACCCGGGTATGTGTTGGTTTGAATTCGGTTCAAACGATTATGGCCTTTACTTTTAAATGCACGGTCACATGGGTCATATGACCTTTCCCTTGACAGTTAGGGGCTAGGTGCGCCCATCACCATCCTACAGTTTGCATGGTTCACGCAGTTGCACCCGGTGCCAATTTTTTATGCTTTAAATTGCGTGTGGGCTAGGTTGAGCCAACAAGGGTGCGTTTTGTAGATGCAGAGACAACAAGCTTGAAGGGGGGACTTCCAGGAAGCCTATCTTCTTCAATTTTTGGCCAAATGAGGTGCCAAAAAATCCCAGCTAGGGGTTTTTGGATGTTCTGAAGCCATTGGAGCAGTCTATTTGGAATTTTGAACATTGTAAAGCACATTTTGGAGCACTTTGAGAAAATAATAGAAATGATCCATTGGAAGTTGGACCAGGAGATGTAGCCCAAGAGAGGGGTGAACTCCTTTATCATTTGCTGTGTTATGTGTTTTCTGTTCACTGATTTTGCTGTTGTTTATATGCATCTTGAATGAGTAAATCCTATTAAATTTGTGTTGCAAAGTTGATCCATTTGCATTTTAACACATAAATTTAACTTGCAAATATTTTCAAGAATACAAGTCTTCTTCATTTTTAGATCAATGTCCTCCACATAATCCGACATGGAATTCATCAATAACCCCTTCTGTTTCAGTCTCAACTAAGCACCTCAGTCGGAAATCCAAGGGGTCTTTCCAATACAACTTTGCATCTATGATACCGTATTTTACAACATTTAACTTTAGCATCCTAGCTTTTGACGGGGTTAACTCACTAGGACATTGAAGCGTGAGTAGGTAATGGACAATGTCGCGATACCAGGCTGAAACCAAAAACTTATCTTTGATTTCGACTGTAGGTGTAGTGATATCAAGCTCATTTATTTCTAGGAATCCCTCATCCTCTTTCAACCGATTTATCCCAAGCACTTTTAAATTTGATTTGGCAAGAAATTTGGCTAAACCTTGACCTTTGATAATTTTAGTTGGATTAACTTCTAGGTCAAACTCTTGGATCTTAGCTAACCACCTGCCTCTTCTTCCATCGTTGTCTGGTTGCACCAGGATGTCTTTAACAGAGCTAGAGGGTACATAAGCGATGATCTTTGAATGTAACACGTAAGTTCTGAAAGCCTTAAGAGCTTTCACCATTGCGTAGGCCTGTTTCTCCAATATATCATATTTCAACTTATCATCTCTGAGGATTTTGCTAAAAAATGCAATAGGCCACTCAAAACTTTCTTCATTTTTTCATAACAAGACAGTTGCAATGGTATGTTCTGAGGAAAAATAAAAAATAAAAAACTCTTTCGTGTAATCTGGACTTGCCAAGGCCGGTGCTTCACTTATCACTTTCTTGATGCATTGAAATGACGCTTTGGCTTCGCTAGTCCATCTCACCTCGCTGTCCTTTTTGAGCATATCTGTTATCAATTTCACAATCTCAACGAAGTTAGGGATGATCCTCCTCAAGAAATTTATTTTTCCTAAAAAAGACTAGATTTCTTTTACATTTCTATTAAAATTTATAGTGTCTATTGCTTCAACCCTTTTTGGATCGATTTTGATTCTCTCTTTAGACACGATATGGCCCAAGAGTTTACCTTCTTGCATCATGAAATGAGATTTCTTGGGGTTGAGTGACAAACCAAATTTTCGGCATTTCTCAAAGGTTTTCTTAAGGCGCGTTAGATGTTTGACATCAGATTTGGAGAACATGGTCAAGTCATCAAGATAGATAACAACAAATTTATCTCTTTCACCCACAAAAGCGATATCCATGGCTCACTGAAAAGTAGCCCCTGCATTCATCAAACCAAAGGGAATTTTATCGTACATAAAAGTACCCCAAGGGGTAGTGAAAGTAGTCTTTTCTTTATCGTCCCGATGCACTGCGATCTGATTGTAACCTGAAAAACCATCAATCATAGACATTCAGTTAGCTCCAACTACTTTCTTTAAAACGTGATCCATGTTAGGAAATGGGTAATTGTCTTTGAGTGATGATCGATTCAAGTTTCTAAAGTCGACACATAGTCTGACCTCGTCATTTTTCTTTCTTACTGGGACCAAATTGGCTACCCACTCAGAGTATCTCAGTGGAACTATGATGTTAGAATCTAGGAGTTTTTTGACTTCTTTTTCTATCACTGGTAATAGGATAGGGTTAATCTGCCCGAGTTTCTATCTAAAAGGTTTGATGCCTAGTTTTAGTGGAATTTTATGTTACATGATGGTTGTATCATAAGTTCTCAACTCGTCATAAGACCAGGCAAAAACATCTTTGTATTTTCTAATCAACTCAGCATATTTACTCTTGATTTCGGGAGACATGTACCCAGACAATTTCACTAATCTGGGACTCTCATCAGAACCTATATTGCAATATTCGACTTCCTCTGGCTGAGGCTATAAGGTTGTCTTCAAAGGAATGCCATCATGACTGAAAATCATTTCTAAGGGAATCAGGCCCTTGGGTATCTGATTATTTTTTAAAACCAACATTCGGTGATTTGCGATTTTATCCTGGAACTCTTGGGTGTCTTCCCCTTCCTGCATGATCCAAATAGGATCATTTTGGTTCTCTTGGTCAGCGTGGGTTTCGGCGAACTCATCTATCGTTTCTAGAAATTTTTGAAGTTGTTCATCGTCCTCAAAGACTTGCCAATGTTGTATGTTATTGGGTATGGAAGGTCTATGTCTCATTTGTATATGATATTTAAGTTTGAAAGCAGTGGGAGGTTCGAAAGTCAAAGATTCTTTGGCTAAAGCATCTGCCTGTTGATTTTCTGCTCTCGGGACGAAGTGAACATTAACAAAGGAGAATTTTTTTTCGATTAGGTGCCAAACACAATTTTGATACGACCTTAACCTAGGATGTTTGGCTTGATACTGGCGATTAACCTGTCTCACGATCAACTCTACGTCACCAAAAACTTCAAAGTTTTTAATTTTCATTTTCCTAACAACCTCTAACCCTAACACTAGAGCTTCATACTCACATACGTTATTGGTGTGGTCTATGTTCCATTGAAGCCTATAAGAGAAAGGGATAACAAATTGATTATCGGGTGCCACAAAAATTACTCCAGCCCCAGCTCCGATAAGATGAGGCACCGTCGAAAAACATTTTCTAAACACCAGTGTTATACACATCCTGTTCTATTTGTTGTTTTTCTTTTTTATTTCCTATACAACTTTCTTCAATACACGCATCCACATCATTATCTATAGATAATATAAAATTACCTAAATCCTGATTAGAAATATATATAGGATAATTATTTGGGCTGAGAGGATCACTAACCGTAAATGGTAACCTGGTCTCCCTGTACAACTGCGTGAACTACCCCCTAAAAATTGGAATTGTTGCGTACGTCATATCAAGCTGAAGGGAACCTCCAAGTTTGGCACCCCAAGATTGGGACAAGAGCATGCCATATTTTGGGGGTATATCTGCAACAACTACATCCATTAAAACACTTTTTGAAGGTACCTGTGCAAGGTTTACAACTAAATCCTTTATCATACCTATACACCTGACTTTCCTCGAATCGAAAGAATATAAATCTCCATAAGGCCTGGTGATTTCAAGGCCGAGTCTGTCCATGATTGATTTAGGCATCACATTTTGAGAGGCCCCATAATCTAACATGTAGTTATGGAGCAGATGGTCAAAAACAGTCAAAGCAATGTAGAAAGGGGCAACAATGTCTTTGGCACCTTCGAAGTGTGGGCCAAAAATTATGTTAGTCTTTTCATCCTCTAAGTTTATAACATCAAACTCACTTTCATTTTCCGAAAAATTAATCATTTTAGCAATTTGTTTTCGGTATATCGGGTTTTTGGCCAGTTCGACAAGAGGAATAAGAATTTTGATCTTATTAATTTCATTTTCTAGGTTAAAACTTCCAATGGTTTTGTCGATTTCCATGTTTTGAACCTCTGACCCTTTCTTTTCAGTTTTCCTTGACTGAGGGGCCTTTATTTCGGTAATAGGGGTGTCTAGTTTCTGCATGCTCAAGGGTGGCATTTCCGCTGCCTTTGTTTTAGTAGACTGGATGTTAGTGGCTTTAGTCCCTTCAGTCTGTTTTTCAGTTCTTTTTGAAACTCGTTCATCAGTTTCAACCCTCGACAGTATCTTTTTAACCAGAGCAGTTGCGGAAACCCTGTTTCTAGGTCTCAGGTTGTATTTCTGGTGGAGTTCAACCATTATTCCATCCGCTATTCCCTGATAGGTAAAATCTTTAGAAACACTTTCGTTCTTGCTACTCTCGGTCCCATACTCTGTAGTCAAATACTTTTCATAATCGTGTCTTGTTATGTAAGGTTGTAGGGAGTCATCACCAAGATTGTTTATATCCTATTCAAACTCCTCAAAATCCTCCAAGTGTTGTCCTCCTATAAAGTTTTCACTTTTAAAAGGGGTTTGGATCTTTTGATCTTCATTCTTAATTTGTTTTTGGTGGTTTTGAGGGTTAGGGTTCTTTCTGAACTCCTTTCTAGGGTAATGTTCATTCTTAGCTTGTTCTAGTTCCATTCTTGATATCTTGTTTGACAGTTCTTTGATGATTCTAGCCATATCATCCATTTTGTCTTCTGAAGATCTTCTTGATCCAGAGGGTTCTCCTTGCTCCCTGTATCTCATGATTTCTTTGTTTCCTGTATCGAATTTAGCTTTCAGCTTCCTTGATGCCATCATGTTAGATTCGATTTCGAGGGCATCATCTTGCATCTTGGTAATATCTACTGATCTTCTCCCTTAATAACAGGGCGAAGTCGAGGTCAAAATCTCTAGCGAAAGTTACTTTCGCTGCAGGTTGTGAGGGCTTGACCTCGGTTGGGATCTTATTGTACAATTTGTTAAAAAGTTGTGTAAACTCAAGGGCTGATTCAGATTTTTTCTTTTGAAGAGCTCCAAATTTGGCCAGATAATAAAGATGGTCTTTCTGCTCACCCCACTGTCTGATAAAAGCATTTTCAAGTTCATCATATGATGGTATAGATCCAGTGGGTAGGCCTCAAAACCAGGTTCTTACTTTCCCTTCAAAATTTTGAACCAAGAGTCTGGAGTAAACATCTTCATGTTCCAATCCAAGAATGTCAGTGAATTGATCGAAAAAATTTATGTGTTCGGCTGCCGTCAAGCCGCCTTCTCCGATGAACTTAGGCAGGTTTTTCATGTAATTTTTTGGTAAATCATGGAGAGGGACTGGTAGAACCAGGGGGGTGTATCTTGCAACAACCTTTGCAAATATCCAAAGAGGCGGTGCTTGGCTGCCCGCTCCTCCTTCTTGACCACCCGCGATAGCACCTCCAGCCCCACCTCCTCCGACCGCGACCATTGTGGTTTCAATGGTTAAAGTCTACGGGTTGTAAGGACAGGATTCAAGAAACTGATTATCGAAGGGGAAGAAACTTGAGAAAGAAGAGCTTGGGGAATGAGGACTGGTTCCTTCAGAACCACAGGGTGAGAATACAGGAGAATCAACAGAAGTTGAGTTAATATATATAGGATAATTGTTTGAGTTTTGAGATGTAGGAAACCAAACTTCGAGAAGGGAGGGATAATGAGTCACAATAGGAAGTGAGGCAACTCTTCATTTTCTATCAGTGTGGGAAAAGGATGAGAAATCTTCGGTCTCAAAGACCAGAAGAACCAGATCTGATTCAGGGGGTGTGACTTTATCAACGAAGTATTTCCCGTAAAGAGGTGGAATACTCGATTCACCGCATTGATATTCAGAATCAGACTACATAAACTTAGGTCAAAAACTTTTATTTGTGGATGAGACAGTTTGGCGGAAGTATCTTCTTGATTTTAGAATTTTTTCAGGGTCCGAAAAAGGTGAAATCTGCTTAGTGTCTGGATTCTTTCTGGTGTTTCTCTGGTTAAGAGCCAGCTTAAACAAAGTGGAGTCACCAAGTGAAATATAAAGGTATCCTTAGAAGGTTTTCAAACTTTGTTCACAATCAAAGAGAGAAAGCGTCAATGTCGTTCTTCCCAGGGAAAAAACTTTGTTTCTCCGTTCCCCGCTAATGATGCCAAAAATATGATGCCTTGACAGTATACTTTAAATCCTTAAGGTATAAACTCAGGAACAACACCACATAGGTATGTACACCAAGGGTTATCTACTTGCGGGTATGCATTTGCACAGCTCCAACGCTGTTACCATCCTCTCGTCTCCATGCAGTCTCTTTGGTAGATGATACAATTAGTTGTATCTCACATGGTTAGCACACAATTTGCATGTAGATTTTATCTCACACAGAATGTCTTACTCACACAGATCTCACACACTCTTCTCTTTCTATTATAAACCTCACAATTTAAAAAAAAAACATGAGCAATCTATGTTCTGATACCAAATGAAGGTTTACACCAACAAATTAATGGAGAAAATAATCCAACAATAATGCACACTCAACTCAAACTTTTTCATTATCAAAGTATACATTTATACACAGAGTCAAGATGTTTCGGGAAACCATCATCTCATACAATCACTCAACAATCTCTCCAAAAATCTCTCAAGAATATTTCTCTAACTCAAATTATACTTTCAATACATAACAACATAACAATAATACTAACAACAAATAATTCTAGAATATGACAAATGAATCATTATTCCAACAAGAGAATCATGGTCCATTTCAACTCTTGAAACCTATTCCAACATCTTCCTTGTCGAATTACCTTTCCAACTAGGTATAGTTTGCATGATTCCAACACCCAGATCTCAAGTTATGGCTTCCAAAAATTCATCGCTCAACAATCGTTGATTGATCTTCACCGGGCAATCTGGTCCCTTAGTTAAATTTCGTTTTTCCTTTGAAAATTTTGACTTGTCTTAAAATAGTTATCTGACATGCATGAGATTTTATAAATTTTTAGTGTATATAATCATAAGTGTATTACACACTTAGTAAGTACAAGATGAGAGAAGAATATGGAGATTTGACTTTCCCTTAGGAAATTGATTAATTAATTAATATTTTAATGCCCAGACATCTTTCCACCACGCCTAGTCAACATGAGTCAATAATACACCCAATAATAATATGTGGCATGTCTTCAATGGTGAGCTGGCACATGTTTCCATTAGTTAGGTTCCATGTATCATCCCTCTTTAGGCTTCCATGTGTAGTGTTCTCATTGGATTCCATGTGTCATTATCCCTCTTTAGGCTTCCATGTGTAGTGTTCTCATTGGATTCCATGTGTCATTATATAAGTGGTTACCACATGGATTAATTCGATTGGCTAATGAATAATGGAGGAAACTTAAGGTAAAGTGGTTAAGTGGGTGAGGGAGTGAATAATAATATGTCACATGTCTTCAATGGCGGGCTGACACGTGTTTCCATTAGTTAGGTGCCATGTATCATCCCTCGTTAGTCTTCCATGTGTAGTGTTCTCATTGGATTCCATGTGTCATTATCCCTCTTTAGGCTTCCATGTGTAGTGTTCTCATTGGATTCCATGTGTCATTATATAAGTGGTTACCACATGGATTAATTCGATTGGTTAATGAATAATGGAGGCAAATTAAGGTAAAGTGGTTAAGTGGGTGAGGGAGTGAACGAGAGAGGAGGAATAAGGAGAGAGAAGTGGGGAAGGTGAGGGAGAATAGGGAGTGTATATGCAGAGTGAGGGGGAGTGTAGGTCCACAGGTCTGAATGGAGGAGTGTGTAAAATTCATAGACCCAAGAGATCTAGATTTCAATAAGAAAAATAATACTAATCCAATGAATTTGAAAATAAACAAAGAAGAGAGAGATAGAGAAGAATTTACTCCACAAGAATGAATGTATTCACAATATATTCTAAATTACAATGAGATCAATCCAATATGTAGAGAGGAATTGATATTGTCACTAATAATAACAACTGCCACTAGAAGCAGTGTAAAAATGGCTAAAGCACATGCCTAAACATCTAAAATAGATAACCCACACCTAACATGAGTATGATAGGCTGGAAAGTGCGAGTTTACTAACTGATTAGCTAAACATGCAAAGTTTACTAAAGAAAGGGGGTAAATCCATAAAATCAAGGGACAATTTCCTTGATTTAAGGAAGAAATGCAATCTCCTTCCTTTAGGTGTTTAAACTATGCATGGAGGTTGGAAATGAGTCACTAAGTGGAGTTATAATTAAATAACTCAAGATTAACTCCATGTCAATATCCCTAAATTTAAGGAAAATCCCTAAAAAGAAGGAAAGTGTCTCCTACCCTCTCTAGCAAGACAAATCAAGTGAGGAAAAATGAATTGGGATGCATTAACCAAGGTCTAGGTGTCTAAGACAAGTAATACACCAAGGCAAGTTAGAATTATGCTCTAACACCCCCCCTTAAGCCTAACTGTAGAGACATAATAAGAAAATGTGAGTCTCGGTTACTAGGCCATTTTAGGTACTCAATACAATAATGAACCCCTCATAAAATGAGGAAAGAGGGAAAACCTCATGGGAACCCCCCCTGCCCCCCCCCCAAAAAAAAAATGAAGACAAAAAATGTGAGAAGGAACAAAAAGAAGTTTCTAAACAACCCTGTCCTTCACTCCAAGAAGACCTCGCAACTGTGTAAGTTTGTGCTCGTTGAATATTTTGTTGAATATGTAGATGTCTGCATGGATTTGATGAATTAGATGCACCATTGATATGTCCACACATAATCACTTTCTCTTCTTGTAATGAAGAATATCCAAATAAAGTTTGGATGAAACTTTGAAAACGGTGCGCCCGTTTCTGGAAAAATGCTGAAATTTTGTTGATTTTAAAATGATCATAGCTTCACTTACTGGAATCCATTTCGGATGATTTGTTTTCTTAAATTGGGTATTTTCTCGAGAGGAATTCAAATAAATAATTTTTTCTACAAATTGCGCTCAGAAAATATCAAAATTGAATCTGATGTGCACGGATCCCTTTTTATCTCTTGAGATGCATGCAATCCATCTTCCACATTAACTTTAGAAAAAAAATATGAAATGGATTATACATCATTTTCAATTAATGGAAAACAAATTTGTGTAGATACTTGTGTAGAAGACTCTTTAGAATACGAGGCTTGATCTTCTGATGGTTTATCTTCTAGATATATCTTTCCAATCCCCTGCATGCAATCTTCACAATATTGTTTATTCTCGAATAGAACCTCAAATTTGGTCCAAAATTCATTTCGAGTTGAGTCTTGTGAGACATCATATACTTGGTGGAGAATTTAGGGAGAAATAGACAAGTAGATACATCTTATGGTAATATCTTGTCTATTGATAAAGTCATTTTTCTCATCGGTGGAATCAAGCTCTACTTCCGTACCCATTGTTATCTGGTAGAGACCTTTTCTTGGAGAGCAAGGGTGTTTTTAGGTTTCCATTCAAAGTATTTGAATGGAGTTAAGACAACATACTTGGGGTGAAGGTGTTGATCCATTGATTTTTGCTTCCTCCTTTGATGATATTTCACCTGCAAATAAAACTAGCATACATCTCCCTCAGATTCCCTGAGGCTCTGATACCATGTAAAATTATGAAACCTGAGAGATCTAGAATTCTATGAGAAAAATAATACTAATCCAATGAATTTGAAAATAAGAAAATAAGAGAGAGATAGAGAATAATTTACTCCACAGGAATGAATGTATTCACAATATATTCAAAATTACAATGAGATCAATCCAATATGTAGAGAGGAATGGATCTTCTCACTAATAATAGCAACTGCCACTAAAAGTAGTATAAAAATGGCTAAAGCATGTGCCTGAACCTCTAAAATAGATAACCCACACCTAACATGAGTATTATAGGCTGAAAAGTGCAAGTTTACTAACTAATTAGCTAAACATGCAAAGTTTACTAAAGAAATGAGGTAAATCCCTAAAATCAAGGGACATTTTCCTTGATTTAAGGAGGAAGTGTTCTCTCCTTCCTTTAGGTGTTTAAACTATGCATGGAGGTTGGAAATGATTCACTAAGTGGAGTTCTAATTAAAGAAATAAAGATTAACTCCATGTCAATATCCCTAAATTTAAGGAAAACTCCCTAAAAACAAGGAAAGTGTCTCCTACCCTCTCTAGAAAGTCAAATCAAGTGAGGAGAAATGCATTAGGATGCATTAACCAAGGTCTAGGTGCCTAAGACAAGTAATACACCAAGGGAATTTAGGATTATTGATGTAGGAGCATCGTTGGTAAGAACACAGAGGCAGGACCACTCAACACGTGGGAGTTCTTCCAGAACTTCAACGTTGGTAGTTGCAACTGATTTTCAAATCCGCCTTAACTCAATGCCAAAATTTACCTTTGGAGGCACGCTTGAACTAATGCCAAAATTTACCCTTTGAGGTACGTTTTAAAAATCGCAAGCGGAGTAGGAGTTTCCATTATGACTATGGATTGAGATTGGTCTAAGATAGCCAATAGATTAAGTTTTAGAGTAGATAAGTAAGCAGGGGATACCCTAAAAGCCCTGTGATTAAATAGAGGTTTGGTATGCCAAGATAGGGTTAGCTGCAATATAGAGGGAGAGTAGTTGTAAGAGAATTGCGAGTTAGCAGGAGATCCTAGTTTTCAGTGATTGTAAATTGAATGTATTTTGTAGCCATTTTGGCACTTGTGAATATAACAAAAGGAAAATTGATCCAAATACCTTATGTGTGAATAGTGTTCGCAATTTCTTGTCATTCTGTTTTTATGAGTAAGTGAATTAATCAATATAGGAGAGAATGGAACTGGGAATGTTAGTTTTCCCAGTTTCAATTGTTTCTCTTCATTTGAAGATCTGCATGGTGTGCATCGAGCCTGATAGGAATGCAAGGAGATCAGGAGGAATTTTTCTGTGAGAAACCCCTTGGATCTGAGTTATCGAGATCCCTTAGATGCAAGGAGTGCATGGGAAATCAAATTATGCACCAGACGAAGCTCAGGAGGAATAACACTTCAGAAATTGTTATCGGGATCCAGGAACCCATTCCCCAGGAGAAGCGAAGGTTGAAACCTTCGGGGACTTAGAAAATTTTCTAAGTCTGAGAGACTAAAATCTCAGGAGGAGGAGCATTATTTACCATCAAATCATGGTGGAGAATCAATGACCATCTGATTCGAGACAAGTGCGCAAGTGTTAACATTGCATACATCTAGGAGGGAAAACCCATGAAGACTGGAACAGATGGTGAAGAGCCTCGAAGAGGAACTTCCAACATCCCGCAAGCCATTGGATGAAGTGGAACTGCGAGAAGGTTAACGAAGAGGGTCTTTTAATGCCCAAAACTAAGGAGGGATAGCAGTCGTCGATCCCCAATAGATCTGGACCGTCGGTCCATTTCGTGATATCAGCTATCACGAGTTGGAAGGACATAGGTCCTTGACTCCCAAAAACCCGAATCACAAAATAACGATTCACTAAGACAAGATCAGGATCATCGGATCTTTAGAGGATTAGAGCCGTTGATCTGCAGTGAAGGAGTGTTTCGACATTTCGGTGATCGGGAGGAGGAAAAAATGGACTTCGTGAAGGGAGAAGTCATGAAACGCGAAATGCCAAAGTGATCACAACTGTTGGACAAGGGGATATCTGGGCTGTAGATCCTACGTCATCGCAATTTCGATGTTTGTGTCTTGGAGGAGTCAAAAGCGCTTTCATGGTAAATCTTGTAGTCATAGGCATGTGGTCACGTGAGCTGGGGAAAGGGAGGGGCTAGCCTTCGTTAGCCCTCATCGAGGTTTTGGGACTTGGAGGATCCAAGGACTCGTTGTATTGGAAACCTCAGAGTCACGAAACACGACGTGCCTTTTGGGATAAGCCCGTGGTCATGCCTGCGGTCACATGGAGTGGAGGCTCGTGCCCAGTGTTGGTTTGCATGGGAAAAACACAGACAAGGGCCTGTGGACTTGGAGATAGAGGTTCCAGTTTGGAACTAGGAGAGTTTTTTCGGCCCCAGAATCAGAGATCCTGACCGGGAGGTCACACAACCCTTAGGAGGGATAGGGGGTCTGCATCAGGTGGTATTAGAGCCTAAATTCTTCATCTGTAGACTTCAGGCGAAGGAGAAAGAGAAAAGGGGGATACATAGAACTCGAAGTTGTACTCTGTGTGTGACAAGCAGTCAACACAATGTCACCAAGGATATGAAGAGAGGCACCTTTAGCCAACCGTGTTGTAGAGAGGGAGATGTGAGAACTTCGTGGCATATTGGAAACAATGGAAGCAACGCAGAGAAGAGAACCTGATGCTAGAGACATTAGTGATGCAGAAAGTGAAGAGGTTGAGGTTGAAGAAGCTACAGGAGAGGAGGCTGTAGAAGAATGTTTGTTGAGAATAGTTGCCAGGTTGGGAGGCAGAGCTAAGATAGAGGTTCCCATGTATGAGGGGAATCTAGATGCTAAAGAACCATTTGATTGGATAAGATCCATGGAAAAACACTTCGACTATGAAGATGTCGATGAGGAGAAGAAGGTGAAGCAGGAAATCACTAGGCTAAAAGGGCATGCAACATTATGGTGGGATGAACTGTAGGCTGAGAGGAGAAGTAAAGGAAATCAAAGGATAAAGATTTGGGAGAACATGGTGGCCAAGATGAAGGCTAAGTTCATACCCAAGGACTATCAAATCAATTTATTTAGGAAGCTATAGAAACTGAGACAGAAAGGGATGACAGTTAAGGAGTACACTGAGGAGTTCTACCGGCTGAACATCAGAATTGGACAAAGGGAGAGAGATGAAGAAAAAGTTTCCAGATATATAAATTGCCTGAGATATGAAATCCAGGATTAGCTTAGTATGATGTCAGTAAGAACCATGGAGGATGCTTATCAGTTTTCACTGAAGGCAGAGGAGAAGCTGACCAGAAAACAAAACCAGTGAGGAAGAGGTAAAATCTCAGTCCCAACCAAGAACAATGGATTTACCCATGACAGAGTGCACAAGCCTAAGGATGAGGCTGAGAAACCACACAATCACTCAAAATGAGGAGGAAGTTCCAGAGGAAGACATGATGGTGGAAGAAACCCTTCTAGAGGAAGAGGCAGAGGAGGAATATGATGCTATTCCTATGGAAAGACAGGGGACATGTCTTGGGAATGTCTCAAGAATAAGAAGGAAGGAGGATAAGCTCACATTTAAGAAGCACAATAAAGAGATGTTGAAGCAGAAGGAGCAAAGGATGGAGCATCCTTGATGTTGAGAAAAATTCTCTTAAAACTAGAGGCAGAAATTGAAAAGCCAGTGCAGAGAAATAGTCTCTTCAGGACAGCTTTCAAGACTAAGGACAAAGTATGCAAGGTGATCATTTATAGTGGGAGAAATGACAACCTAGTATCCACAGATATGGTGGAGAAATTGGAGCTAAAGACTACTGCACATCCAAATCCATACAAGGTCTCATGGTTGCAAAAAGGATACCAGGTAATGATTACTAAACAATGCCTTGTTGAGATTAAAATAGGAGGTTATAAAGATGAAATCCTATGTGATGTAATTCCCATGGACATATTCCATATTCAGTTGGTAAGACCATGGCAGTTTGACAGAAACATCATTCATGATGGGAGGAAAAATACATATACATTGGAGAAGAATGGTAGAACACATATGTTGCTGCCAATAGAGGAGAAGAGAGTGAAAGAGGAAGCCAGCACCAACATATTTCTCATGAGTGGGAAGGAACTCCTGAAAGAGTTCAGGGAAGAGTAGGAGATGCAGTTTGTTGTGATAAGGAAACCCAGAGTTATCCTTACAATTTCATCAATGAATGATTTGCTTGAGGAAGTTTAGGAACTGTTGGATAATTTCACTGATATAGTGTTGGATGAGTTTCCAAACTCATTTCCACCCATCATTGGTATCAATCATCATATCAACTTGATACCAGAAGAAAGTGTTCCATGCAAAGCAACATACAGGTTGACACCTTGAGAGAATGAGGAGGTGAAGATCCAAGTCCAAGAGTTTCTAGACAAGGGTTTGGTCAGAGAGAGTTTGAGCCCATGCACAGTACCAAATGTATCGAGTCCAAAGAAAGATGGATGATTGAGAATGTGCATAGACTCGAGACCCATCAACAAGATCACCATCAGGTATAGATTCCCTTTACCGAGAATGGATGATTTAATGGATTGCTTAAGTGGAGAAAATTTCTTTTCTAAGATAGATATGAAAAGTGGATATCACCAGATTAGGATGAGAGAAGGTGATGAATGGAAAACAAACTTTAAGACAAATGAAGGTTTGTATGAGTGGTTGGTTATGCCATTTGGATTAACAAATTCCCTGAGCACTTTTATGAGGCTGATGAATGAAATTATGAAAGATTTTATTGGAAAATTCATGGTTGTATATATGGATGATATACTGATCTTTAGCAATACTAAAGGGGAGAATTTGAGACACCTAACGCTAGTGATGAGAAGGCAACAACAAGAGAGATAAATTTGAATAAGTCCTCTTTTATGAAGACATAACTCATTTACTTTGGTTTTGTGATCTCTTCAAATGAACTGAAGATGGATCTAGAGAAGGTGAAAGTGATCAAAGAATGGCCGTCACCAAGAAGCATGTTCGAGGTAAGGAGATTCCATGGATTAGCGAGCTTCTATAGGAAGTTCATCAGAGACTTCAGTGGAATTTGTGCACCAATGATGGATACAGTTACAAAGAAGAACAAGTCATTTAAGTGGACAGAGTAGGCCAAAAGGAGCTTTAATATACTGAAGAAGAAGATAACAAAACGACCAATTCTGGTCTTGCCGAATTTTGAAAAGACATTTCAGGTAAGATGTGATGTAAGTGGAGTTGCAGTAGGAGCAGTTTTGAGTTAGGATAACAGACCTGTTGCCTATTTCAGTGAGAAGCTGAATGAAACCAAGAGGAAGTACTCCACATATGACAAGGAGTTTTATGCCATAGTTCAAGCCTTGAAGAAGCGGAGACATTATCTTATCCCATAGAATTTGTCTTGTACAACGATAACCAAGCCTTACAATTCATAACCAGGCAAGAAAAATTGAATCAAAGGCATGCAAAATGGGTTGCGTTTATGCAAAATTTTACTTTTGTCATAAAACATATTGCTGGAAATGCTAACAAGTTTGTTGATGCATTAAGCAGGAGATGTCTAATTTTGCAGGAATTCCAAGTGAAGACCTTGGGATTTGAACACCTTAAGGATATGTATTGTGATGATATAGACTTCAAGGAAGCATATGAATCATGTACAAACCCTGTATTGAGAGATAGAAGTCAGTGGACAGAGTACATGATTCATGAAGAATTGTTGTTCAGAGGAAGTTAGTTATGCATACCAAGATGCTCAATGAGGGATAATCTTATGAAGGAGAAACATAATGGAGGATTGGCTGGAACTTTCGGCCATGATAAACGTTTGCACAGTTGAGCAGTTCATACTATTGGCCATGTATGAGAACATAGGTGATAAAATTTGTGAACAGATGTAGAATCTGCCAACATGCAAAGGGGAAAAGATAGAACACTGGATTGTATCAACCATTTCCAATACCAAAGAGGCCTTGGGATGCAATAAGCATGGATTTTATGTTGGGATTGCCAAAGACACAAAGTGGATTTGATTCCATATTTGTGGTAGTGGATAGGTTTTCAAGGATGGCACATTTCATCCCATGCCAGAAGACTAGTGATGCAACACATGTTGCAAATCTTTTTTTCAAAGAAGTTGTGAGACTTCACGGCCTACCCAGGAGCATTGTCTCAGACAAAGACACACAATTTGTTGGTTACTTTTGGAGGAATTTATGGAAGAAGATGGGGACATATTTTTCCTTCAGCTCAACTTATCACCCTCAAACAGATGGACAGACTGAGGTAGTAAACAAAAGTTTGGGAAATTTAATGAAGAGTTTAGTCACAGAGCATCATAATCAGTGGGATCAAATTCTACCACAAGCATAATTTGCCTACAATGAATCACCAAATATAAGTACTGGAAGGAGCCCATTTGAAATACTATATGGAATTCAACCTAGGGGAGTGTCTAAGTTGAGAGACTTGGAACAGGGTAGAATATTTTGCTGCTTAAATGCAAAAACTCCATAGCCAGATCAGAGAACAGTTGTAGAGTTCTAACCATAAATACAAGCAGAGAGCTGATCAACATAGCAGGGAACTTCAATTTGAAGTAGGAGATTAGGTTTTGGCACATATCAGGAAGGAGAGGTTCCCTAGGGGAACATATAACAAGTTGAATATGAAGAATATAGGACCCTGTAAGATCTGAAGGAAGTTTGATGAAAATGCCTATGAGATTGAGCTGCCGGATGGTGTGGGAATTTCACCCATATTCAATGTTTCAGACCTGTATCCTTATAGAAAATATGACACAGAAGGATTAGAAGATCAAGGAAAGATTCAGTGGGAGAAACAGGTGCCTATGGCAGAAAATCCACCGATGGAGAAAATTGTGGATCAGATAATTGGAAAGAAGACCAGAAGGAAAACCTATTTTGAATATCTGGTCAAATGGAAGGGACACCCAATCGAAGATGCCAGTCAGGAAAATGAAGTTGCCATCCAGAAGTTGGGAAAATCGGTGCAGGAGCTCATGGACATGAGTCCATGAATTTTTGTCAAGGGGAGTATGATGCAGGAGCATTGTTGGCAAGCATGCAGAGGTAGGACCACTCAAGACATGGGAGTTCTTCCAGAAATTCAATGTTGACAGTTGCAGCCAATTTTGAAATCTGCCTTAACTCAACGCCGAAATTTACCTTTGGAGGCACGCTTGAACCAATGCCAAAATTTACCCTTTGAGGCACGTTTTGAAAATCGCAAGCGGAGCAGGAGTTTCCATTATGGCTCTGGATTGAGACTGGTCTAAGATAGCCAGTAGATTAATTTTTAGAGTAGATAAGTAGGCAGGGGACACTCTAAAAATCCCTGTGAGTTAAATAGAGGTTTGGTACACCCAGATAGGGTTAGCTGCAATACAGAGGGAGAGTAGTTGTAAGAGAACTGTAAGTTAGTAGGAGATCCCAGTTTTCAGTGATTGTAAATTGAATGTATTTTGTAGCCATTTTGGCACTTGTGAATACAACAGAAGGAAAATTGATCCAAATACCTTGTGTGTGAACAATGTTTGCAATTTCCTATCATTCTATTTTTATGAGCAAGTGAATTAATCAAGATAGGAGAGAATGGAACTGGGGATGTTAGTTTTCCTAGTTTCAATTGTTTCTCTCCATTTGAAGCTCTGCAAGGTGTGCATTGAGCCTGAAAGGAATGCAAGGAGATCGGGAGGAATTTCTCTATGAGAAACCCCTTTGATCTGAGTTATCGAGATCCCTTAGACACAAGGAATCCGTGGGAAATCAAATTCTACACTAGATGAATCTCAAGAGGAATAACACTTCAGAAAGTGTTATCGAGATCCAGGAACCCATTTCCCAAGAGAAGCGAAGGTCGAAATCTTCAGGGACTTAGAAATTTTTCTAAGTCTGAGAGACTAAAAGCTTAGGAGGAGGAGCGTTATTGACCGTTAGATCACGGTGGAGAATCAATGATTGTGTGATTCGAGACAAGTGCGCAAGCGCTAATGTTGCATACGTCTAGGAGCGAAAACCCATGAAGACTTGAACGGATGGTGGAGAGCCTCGAAGAGGAAGCGCCGAAATCTTACAAGCCGTTGGATGAAGTGGAACTGTGAGAAGGTTAATGACAAGGGTTTTTCAATACCCAAAACTCAGGAGGGATAGAAGTTGTCGATCCCCAATAGATCTGGACCGTTTGTCCATTTTGTGATATCAGCTATCACGAGTTGGGAGGACAAAGGTACTTGAATACCAAAACCCCAAATCATGAAATAAAAATTCACCATGACAAGATCAGGACCGTCGAATCTTCGGAGGCTTAGAGTCGTTGATTTAAAGCGAGGGAGTGTTTTGGCATTTCGACGATCGGGAGGAGGAATGAATGGACTTCATGAAGGGAGAAGTTACAAAACACGAAATGATGAAGTGATCACAACCGTATTCCAAGGGGAGATCTAGGCCATATATCCCACTTCATCGTGATTTCGGTGTTCGTGGCTTGGAGGAGTCAGACGCGCCTTCGTGGTAAAGCTTGTAGTCATGGGCATGTGGTCATGTGAGTTGGGGAAAGGGAGGGGCTAGCCTCCGTTAGCCCTCATCGGGGTTTCAGGACTTGGAGGAGCCAAGGAATCGTTGTATTGGAAACCCCAAAGTCATAAAACATGACGCACCTTTTGGGCTAAGCCCGTAGTCATGCCTGTGGTCACATGGAGTTGAGGCTCACGCCTAGTGTTGGTTTGCGCGGGAAAAACACAGACAAGGGCTTGTGGACTTGGAGATAGAGTGATCCGGATTTTATGAGTAGAAACAAATGAATATAGATTATTAATAGGTTCTTAACACAAAATAAAAGAGATACAGTAAAACTGGTTTTCTATTCAATAACGAAATAAGCTGAAATTGTAAAATGCAGCGGAAACAAGCTTGTTGGAATGGTGGCGGCTTATCTCTAAGAAGAGATGTGACGGTAGTGCGCATTCGCAAGAAGAAGATTACAATGAGGCTATGAAGGAATTTTTACAATAATCAAGAATTCCAAAAACCCTAGACATCCAAAAACCTAACCCTAGGATATGAAGAGCCAAAAGTCATGTGGGCCTCGATTGGGTAAGTTAGTACATCAACTTCCCAGGGTCGTAACTTTTGCATACAATCTCCGTTTTATGCGTGTGATAGCCCGTTGGAAAGGTATCATCAAGGAGATTCATTTTGGGGGTTCAATCATACCTATGGCTATTATTTAGGAGCTCTATCCCTAAAAACATTCATTTAGGCCCTCAAAATGGCCCCGGATGTTAAAACTACTAAAAATAGTAAATTGCCAAAATTGTTAGAAAATTGTTTTGAGCTAGTTGGAAAAGGTGGGTGGCCACTGATATCCATCTAGATCAATCCTCCCTCATTAGGAAGCAATGGTCTCCATTGCATTGAGGTCCCCCATCAGATGAGGAAATTGCTGTTGAATTTGGCCCTGGGTGAGCCACTTGCCTTGGTGCAGGAGCTGCCCTGCTTTGACGACTCGATAAAGATAGATCCTTTGTTGTCGAGTGCCCTTGATATGTCTGTCCACAATTTTATCATTGGATTCCTGTTGTAGGTAGTCGGGGTTGAGCTCTGTTGGTGTTAGTTGTTCTACTACTTCTGAGGTGTCCAATAATGGTGGGAAATAAGGGCGAAGGAGATCCATGTTGAACACTGGGTGCAGACCAAGGAAAGGAGGAATGTTGAGCTCAAAAGAATTATCCCCCATGGCCTTGGTGATAGTGTATGGCCCATAATGGAGTGGGATAAGATTTCATTGGGGTCTTGTAAGGCGTTCTTTCTACAAGTGCAACCAAACTTTGTCACCCACCTGAAACTTATGCGGCACCTGATGTTGATCATGGCGTTGTTTGTACTTGTCATTGGACTTCTATAGGATATCCTGAACCTGTTGATAGATGTGCTGGATCCGTTCAATGAACCGGGTGGATTTTTTTAGCTTCAGTTGGAGTAGGAGATGAGTCGGTCGAGGTGACCGCAAGGGGAAGTGCAACATCTATGGGTCCCAATGGTTGGAATCCCAACCCCACTTGAAAAGGCTTGTGGCCAGTTGAGCTATGCAGGGCTCGATTGTAGCTATGTTGGAAATAGGGAAGGCTCTCATCCCATGTGCGAGGGTGCTTTCAATTATACATGCGAAGGATATTAACAATCATTCGATTTACTACCTCGGTTTGGCCATCTGTCTGGTGGTGGAAGGTCGTGGATTTTGTGAGCTTAGTGTCCAGCAGTGACCAGAGGCTTGACCAGAATGTTCTGAGAAATCGAATATCTTGATCTGAGACAATGGTTTGTGGGATTCCAAAATGTACCCAGACTCATTCAAAGAAGAGCTTGACAGTGGCCTCTATTGTGATGCTCTTCTTGCAGGCAACCGAAATTTCCATCTTAGAAAAGCGATCAACAACCACAAAAACACAGTCATTTCCCTGCTTGGTGGATGGGTGGCCCGACATGTAGTCCATTGAGATGGATTCCCATGGCCTGTCAGGAGTAGGAAGAGGGGTGTACAGGCCTTGTTTCTTAGTGGTTTGTTTGGAAATAACGTAGGCAGTGCAGGACCTGATATACTTGCTGACCTCCTGTCGAAGTTTTGACCAGTAGAAATGTTTCTGTAGCATCGCCACTGTATTTTCAATGCTGAAGTGTCTTGCCACCCGACTATAGTGGGCTTCCCAGATCAACTTCACTTTCTCACTTGATGGAACACATATATGGTCCAGACGACACAACAACCCATCCTGAAGATGGAAATTATCGACAACTGCATTTGCACCCAAGATTTGGTAGGTGGTGGCAAAGTCAGGGTCTATCTCATAGAGTTGGGTCCATCCATATGTCTCATGGCCACAAGAGTCTAGCACCATGGTGAGTGCCACGACTGGCGGTCTGCTGAGGCAATCGATGATGCGATTGGTGCTTCCTGTTTTATACTTGATGTTGAGGTGGAATTGTTGCAAGTATGTGGACCACTTTTGATGGCGGTCATTCGACAATTTTCCCTATGTCTACATGAACTGCAGTGGCTTATGATCAGTGTGGACGACTGTCTCCTTCCCAAGAATGTAATGTCTCCACTGGCGGCATGTTTTCACAATGGAGTACATTTCTTTGTCATAAGTAGGGTACTTACGGACAATATCTGACAGTGTCTCACTATGATAGGCCACAGGGTGGCCATTCTGAGTGAGAACGACGCCCACAGCATAGTCTGAAGCATCTGTCTCGATCTCAAAAGGATGTTGCAGGTTTGGTTGTGAAAGTACTAGGGATGAGCACAAGCGCTGCTTCAAATCATTGAACGCTTGTTTTTTGGGACCGACCCCACGCAAATTTCTCATTACCACCACCCCTGTTTATTTGGTTGAGGGTCCATGCAATATGGGAGAAGCCCAACACGAACCTGCGGTAGAAATTGGCAAGGCCTAAGAAGCTCTGAAGCTCAGTGAGTGTTGTTGGGGCTATCCAGTCACAGATGACTTGGATCTTGGTTGGATCCACATGTAAGCCATGCTGATCAATGATGTAGCCCAGGTAATGGACCTTGTCCATGCCAAAGGATCATTTTACCAAGTTGGCGTATAGCTTGTGCGACCGCAGGGTGTGTAGAACCTGTTGAATATGCTACAAGTGTTCGGCCCAAGTCTTGCTATAAATTAGAATGTCATCCAAATACACCACTACAAAAGTATTGGTGAATGGTCCCATGATATCATCCATCATCCTCATTAAAGTGGCTGGAGCATTTGTCAAACCAAAGGGCATGACCAACCATTCAAAAAGGCCTTCCTTTGACTTGAAGGAGGTCTTCCATACTGTAAGGTAGCTAGAGAGGTAGTGGGGGGGCCTAGAGGGCCCATAGTGATAATAGTGGAGGTCATTCAATGTAAAGTGGACTAGGTCCACTATATTATTAAATAAGACCCACTATGGTAGTTAGATATAATAAATGAGTAATTAGATATAATTAATGTAAGATGGATTCTTAGAAGGTTCTACTTCTAGAAGATTCCTCCTCTAGAATGTTCTTAGGAGATGATAGCACTATATAAAGGGGTTCAAGAAATGTAATGAGATATGAAGATAAGTATTGTATTTGGAGTGGTAGCTCAATAGGAGGATGCCCCCTCGAAGAGGCAAGTGAACAGGAGAGGATCCCTTCCATAATATGATCCATTGTACGGTGTTGCCCTACCTCAAGGGTTTTCTTCTAATAAAGTGTGGTTTCTTCTATCTTGCTTTGTGGATCTATTGTGTATTCAGTATTTTTGGTTATTATATTGGTAGATCTATTCAGGTTCTTAACAAGTGGTATCAGAGCACTTTCCTTGGCCGAAGTTGTGGGCAAATATTTTTTATTTTTGCAGATTTTTTTTCGGAGAAGAAAAAAGAGGGCCGCGACATTCCAGAAATTTTCCGTATATTTTTGTGAAAATTTTGCAGAAAAGGGTTGTATATCTGAGTTCCTCTCAGAAAAACACCCAAGTTGAAAAAAAAAATCATTCAAAACGGAGTCCGGAAGGTCAAGATATTGAGGTTTTAAAATCTGCAGTTTTTCAGGGTTTTTTCCGCGGACGGCAGCGCGATTTGTTTTTATTTATGTAGCAGTTGGAGGCCAAATTTTCTCAAACAAATTACATATCTGAGCTCCTCTCACAATTTCACCCAATTTCAAAAAAAAAATCAGCTGAAACGGAGTCCGGGAAGTGAAGTTATGAGCATTTTAACTTCAATAGTTTTTTAGGGTTTTTTCAGAAAAAACCGCGATTTTTTGTTGTAACTTATTTTTTTGGGTTTTTTCGTGACGGCTGTGGGACCGAAAGGTTCATAGGGTGCTCAGATGACTATTTCTTCTCAAAACCTGAAAGAAATTCTTATATCATTCAAAGCCCAATTGTTTCACACATTGGATGATTTTGCACAAGGCCTCACAGATAGCCTCACAAATAGTCTCACAGATGGTCTCAATGATAGTTTTCATAGTATTCAAGATTCATTGAATAACATGCAGGAGAGATTTCTTATGGAGGGTCTCAAGGATGAATATAATCAAGAAATATATGCTTGGTATGATTTTGAGGATGCTTGTGATGATTGGTATATGGATAGTTGTCATTTCTGGGATGACAACCACTTCCATATTTTATTTGATGACTCTACTCCACCTTCTGCAGA
>ML780470.1:79584-119217 GCA_009831015.1 Picea engelmannii
TATATAAAGGGGTTCAAGCAATGTAATGAGATATGAAGATAAGTATTGTATTTGGAGCGGTAGCTCAATAGGAGGATGCCCCCTCGAAGAGGCAAGTGAACATGAGAGGATCCCTTCCATAATAGGATCCATTGTACGGTGTTGCCCTACCTCAAGGGTTTTCTTCTAATAAAGTGTGGTTTCTTCTATCTTGCTTTGTGGATCTATTGTGTATTCAGTATTTGTGGTTATTATATTGGTAGATCTATTCAGGTTCTTAACACATACATCTATCTGTTCTATCGGGACCTGGTGGTAGCCAGACTTCAGATCAATCTTACTGAAGTATTTGGCCCCCATGAGTTGATCAAGGAGGTCATCGATTCAGGGAATCATGTACCAGTTTTTTACTGTGATTTTATTCAGAGCTCGGTAATCAATACAGAGTCCCCAGGTCCCATCTTTCTTCTATACCAACACGATTGGGCTCCCGCAAGGTGATGAGGTAGGGCGGATGTGCCCCTTATGGAGAAGTTCTTGGATCTGTCGCTTGATCTCCTCATTCTCTAACAAAGAGCGAAGATAGACTGACCCATTGGGTAGCGGTGCGCCGAGGGTCAGATCGATGGGGTGCTTGACCTGACAGTGTGATCCGAAATCGAATTCAGAGGCCTGTCAGGGCATGAAAAATGCTCAAAAATGAAAGTGCTCGGAATCCGACGAAACCAACACCATTGCGTCCAGCTCGTCTTCTTGATTCCGGTGGTATAATTTTTATGTCAAACTGAGTCCGTATGGAGAAGATATCGCATTTTGTTCGCCAAGCCAAACAGGCAAAATTTTGGATGTTGACTGTACCTGTCCGTACAGACACGTGTCAGTCCGTACAGCTGACGTGGCGGTGTCCGTACAGTGATGTGGCAATTCTGTACAGTGACACGTGGCAGCATCAGGAGACGACACGTGGCAGGTCCGTACAGGACACGTGGCAGCCTCAGAGCGTGACACGTGTCAGGCTGATTTGGCATTTTCGGCATACACTTGGACCAATCCTGGAGTGACACGTGTCACCACTGGAAGGGTGACACGTGGCACAGATGACATCAGCATCGTACGACGATGATGTGGCAGGCTTACGTGTCAGATGACGTGGCGAAGTGACGTGGCGGGCACGTGGGTGAATCAGCGCTTGACGCGTGTTGTGTTCTGGTTGGATGGAAAGGTGCCACGTGGCCCAGTCACGGGCTGCCACGTGGCACCCCGGTTTTTGCCAATATTGGTTGTAACAAAAATTTTGTTTGGGGGCGGGGGATCGAACCCGCGACCTCCCACAATGCCTACGACTTAAGAATTCCCGGTGACCGTTGCGCCACGTGTTGGAGCTTATTTACCAAACGGATGATATTGTATTTAAAATTGTGCAATGGATGGATGGCGGGCGGAAAAGGCCGGGGCTTGGCCCCAGCCCTCGGCGCACACGACCGTGACCCCGGAACCTGGAGCACGGCGGAGGTTAACCATTGGCGCGTTTGTTTAAACGGTTCCCACGGATATACCAACAATTATGTGGTTGACATATGGTTATACGGTTATGCAGTTGGTGGGTGGTTATATGTTAGCCCAACAGGATTGTATTTTAAGCCACGGCTATATGCCATAAGCCCATACGACCGAGTGTTTGCGCGCGAGGGGCTAGAAGGCCAGCGCTAGCCCAAAGGGCTAGCGCTTGGCCATATGAGAGCCACGTGACCTTTGAAGAGGGCGCGCGCCCATCCTTTTGGGGGCTAAGGCCCAGTAATAACTATAATATAGTTTGAGTGGGTTATTTTAACCACTTGTTGAATTATTAATGTAATTAACTCTTTTTTAAGAGTTATTGGGCTTTTTTAGAGCCTAAATTCATGGAGGAAGTTGGGGATGGAAAACTAACTCCCCCACTATTTAACCAAGGCCATTTTGAGGCCAAGGGGAGAGATTTTGAGAGCAATTTCAGAGCAGAGATGTTGAAGCAAGCCAAGTCAAAGCCAGTTTGAGGCAGGGAGACCGTTGAGGAGGAGATGCTGTCGGACGACTTCTGAGAGCTCAGGACATCCGATTCAAGTGCCGTTTTTTGTGCATGGTTCCAGAGATCTGGGCGAACAAGACCAGATCAGCCTTGAGACCATTCGACAATGTAAAGATGTACTAATAAGCTTTCGAACAGAAATAAAAAGCCTCCCCCACAAGAGAAAAAGGCCCGGAGACGTAGGCAAAGTTGCCGAACTCCGTTATCAAACTTGTGCATTATGGTTTGCTATTCTTCATTGCATTTCATATTTGCATATATGTTTATGGCTGTATAATGCGTTTTCTTTTCTCTCTCTTTCGTTAAAGTTTCCTAATGGTTAATTAATTCATGCACAGTTTAAAAACTCAACCATAGTCATTCGAAAAATCCTAACGGATCACAGTGCAGAGGTACCCTGTAGGTGGGGAGAAGATATCTGAGTATTCTTCCATGACCTTATCTACTTGCTTCTATTGTGTGGAGAGGTTGATCGCAGAGACCCTGGATGTGGCTGTGATCTTTCGCTTATTCTGAGAGAGAATCACGAAAAAGACAAACTTCCCCATCTGAGAGATGACCTTCCTGCATTACTTAGCAGAGATCAAGGAAATAACACTAGGTGGGATTGCCTCGGGTATCCTGTACAATTTCTTGTTCAAAGTAATAATAACACTACGAGGCCTAGACTCATATACAACATGATGTTTCCATAAATAAGGTTGGCCCAAAATAACATCACAAGCCTTGAGAGGAGCAACATCACACAATACCTCGTCTTTGAAGGGCTTGATGCCATACGATAGTTGGCACTATTGGGTGACACGGAGATCGCTTCCTTGGCATAGCCATCCAATGGTGTATGGTTGTGGGTGTGGCGTTGTTGGTAGGGCAGGCCGCTTGATGACCTTTTCTAAGATGAGGTTCTTCTGGTTACCACTATCAACTATGAAGTGCAGTGGGGTGCCTTTTACCCACATCTATGAATGGAAGAGGCACTCTCCTTCTTCTGGCTCATCTGGTTCACCAGGCTGGAGCTTGGTGGTAGCAACAGTGGCACTAGGTTCCACATCAATGATCCATCTTCCCCTTTCTAGTTTTGGCTTAGAGTCATAATCTGCATCTGATTCAGAGGCTTTCACTTCAGCCACCAACGACTTCTTTGAGCGACAATCAACAGTGTTATGCCAAGGGCTCTTATGGAAGTCACACCACTTCCTGGTATCTTTCTTTGGCTTTCCGGTGTCCTTATTTGCTTGTGGCTTGGACTGGTTGTCCTGATACTGTCCATATTTTCTCTATCCTTTGTTCGGTGGGTTGCCCCCCCCCTTTCCTGGATTTTGTTGTGAGGGGTTCCCAGGCCCAAATTGCCACGTCTTTTGTTTGATCTTCTGCTCGATTTTGACGGCATATCAATAGGCCGTGCCCAAGGATGAGATGTCCAGAAATTCCATTTCAGTTTGGATGTATCTATGTAGAGCACCATGATACTTGAGCACCAGATGTCACTCTGAATATTTGATACCCAACTTGGTGCGCAAGGTATGGAAGATATTTGTGAAATTTGACACTACTTGGTCTCTTTCTTGCCATAGTGTGGTTCATTTGGTATACAGGTCGTCATAACTTCCAACAGGGTAGTATTGTTCCTTAATAACATCCTTGAAGGATTTCCAAGTGGCTGTGACTGAAAATAATGAGTTTTCCTCTGTTTCCTTTTTCTCACAGAAAGTTTCCCACCAATCTTTGACATGGGGAACGGCTTTGAGGAGTGCACAAGTAATCTTTTCTTTATTCAAAAAGTTATGGGTAGAAAAATACCCTTCTAGTAGATTCAACCACTTGTATACAACATATGCATCTATCTGACATTCAAATATAGGAATATCAAAGTTTATCTATACTTTGAAGGGGGTGGCGGCTCCGTTCGAAGAAGATGCATCGCATGTTGGTAGTCGTCGAAGGATTTGTGCGAAACTATCCATCATCTCGTTCCTCTGTTGCATGAGGGATTCCTCAATCAATAGTTTGAAAGGATCTCCTATCCCATCATATTTATTTTCTTCTTCCATGGGAGGTTTCTTGGGCATGCGAGAGCTTCTTTCCTCAAGAGAAACAAGCTCGAGACCCACCTTTTTGTACTCTGACCTCGTTGGGGACATGCATTAAGATGACAAGGAGCAGACCGCTCTGATACCACTGATCTGAATTTTATGAGAAGAAATAAATGAATACATATTATTAACAGGTGCTTAACACAAAATAATAGAGATACAGTAAAAATGGTTTTCTATTCAATAATGAAATAAGATGAAACTGTAAAATGCAGCGGAAATAAGGTTGTTGGAATGGTGGCGACTTATCTCTGAGAAGAGATGTGACGACAACGCACATTCACAAGAAGAAGGTTACAATGAGGCTCTGAAGGCCTTTTTACAATAATCAAGAATTCCAAAAACCATATACATCCAAAAACCTAACCCTAGGAGATGAAGCGCTGAAATTCATGTGGGCCCCGTTTAGGTAAGTTAGTACATCAACTTCCCGGGGTCGTAACGTTTGCATACGATCTCCGTTTCAGGCGTGTGATAGCCCATTGGAAAGGTATCATCGAGGAGATTTATTTTTAGGGCCCAATAATTCATTAGGCTATCATTGAGGATCTCGATCCCGAAAAACCTTCATTTAGGCCCTCAAAATGGCCCCGAAAGTTAAAACTGCTAAAAATAGTAAATTGCCAAAATTGTCAGAAAACTATTTTGAGCCAATTGGAAAAGGTGGGTGGCCACTGATATCCATATGGATCATAGAGGTTCCAATTCAGAACTAGGAGAGCCATTTTAGCCCCAGAATCAGAGATCCTGACCGGGAGGTCACGCAACTTTTGGGAGGGATAGGGGGTTTGTATCAATTATACTCTAACACCCCCCCTTAAGCCTAACTGTAGTGACATAAAAAGAAAATGTGAGTCCCAAATACTAGGCCATTTTAGGTACTCAATACAATAATGAACCCCTCATAAAATGAGGAAAGAGGGAAAACCTCATGGGAAACCCGCCCCCGAAAAAAATGAGGACATAAAAAATGTTAGAAGGAACAAAAATGAGTTGCTAAACAACCCTGTCCTTCACTCCAAGAAGACCTCACAACTGTGCAAGTTTGTGCTCGTTGAATATTTTGTTGAATATTTAGATGTTCTTTATGGATCCGATGAAGTAGATGCACCATTGATATGTGCACACATATCCACTTTCTCTTCTTGTAATGAAGAATATCCAAATAAAGTTTGTGTGAAACTTTGAAAACAATGCAGCCTTTTCTGGAAAAATGATGAAATTTTGTTGATTTTCAAATGATCATAGCTTCACTTCCCAGACTCTGTTTCAGACAGTTTATATTTTTAAATTGAGTATTTTTCCAAGAGGAATTCAAATATGCAATTGTTTCTGCAAATTTCTCTTAGAAAATATCATAATTAAATCTGATGTGCACGACTCCATTTTTGTCTCTTGATATGCATGCATGGTGTATGCATGTTGCTCCTGAGATGCATGCATGGAGCATGGAAAAGTGTCTGCATGTGACTCCTGAGATGCATGCAATATATATTCCACATGAAATTCAGAAAAAAATATCTGAAATGGATTAGACACCATCTGCAATTAATGGAATACAAATTTGTGCATATACTTGTGTAGAAGACTCTTTAGAATACAAGGCTTGATGTTCTGATGGTTTCTCTTCTGAATCTATCTTTCCAATCCCATGCATGCAATCTTCACAATATTATTTATTT
Source organism: Picea engelmannii (assembly GCA_009831015.1). Lineage (NCBI taxonomy): Eukaryota > Viridiplantae > Streptophyta > Pinopsida > Pinales > Pinaceae > Picea > Picea engelmannii. Next base: position 85,404 of record ML780470.1, read on the forward strand.
CCGAATAGAACCTCCAATATGGTCCATAATTCATTTTGAGTTTAGTCTTGTGAGATATCATATACTTGGTGGATAATTTATGGATAAATAGGCAAGCATATACATCATTTGGCCATATCTTGTCTATTGAGAAAGTCATTTTTTTCATCGGTGGAATCAAGCTCTACTTCCGTACCCATTTTTATTTGGTAGAGACCTTTTCTTCGGACAGCAAGGGTGATCTCAGATCTCCATTCAAAATAGTGAATGGAGTTAAGACAACATGCTTGGGCTGAATATGTTGATCCATTGAATTTTGTTGCCTCCTTTGATGATCTTTCACTTGGAAATAAAACTAGTATACCTCTCCCTCAGATTCCCTGAGGCTTTGATACCATGTAAAATTCTGAGACTCGAGAGATCTAGAATTCGATGAGAAAAATAATACTAATCCAATATATTTGAAAATAAACAAAGAAGAGATATATAGAGAATAAGTTTCTCCACAAGAATGAATGTATTCACAATACATTCAAAATTACAATGAGATCAATCCAATATGTAGAGAGGAATTGATATTGTTATTAATAATAGCAACTTCCACTAAAAGTAGTGTAAAAATGGCTAAATCACATGCCTAAACATCTAAAATAGAAATCTAACATGAGTATTATAGGCTGAAAAGTGCAAGTTTACTAACTAATTAGCTAAACATGCAAAGTTTACTAAAGAAATGGGGTAAATCCCTAAAATCAAGGGACAATTTCCTTGATTTAAGGAGAAGTGTGCTCTCCTTCCTTTAGGTGTTTAAAATATGCATGGAGGTTGGAAAGGAGAAACTAAGTGGAGTTATATTTAAAGAAATCAAGATTAAATCCATGTTAATATCCCTAAATTTAAGGAAAACTCCCTAAAATCAAGGAAAGTGTCTCCTACCCTCTCTAGAAAGTCAAATCAAGTGAGGAAAAATGCATTGGGATGCATTAACCAAGGTATAGGTGCCTAATACAAATAATACACCAAGGGAAATTAGGATTATTCTCTAATAGAGTGAAGGAGGTAAAGAAATGGTTAAGTATGGGAGAGGGAGTTAGGGAAGAGAGGAGAGGGGAAGGAGTGAGGGGAGGTGGGGAGAATAGGTCCACATGGAGGAGGTCTGCATGAGGGAGTGAGAGGGATAAAATAAATTTGGATCGGGGTGAGAGGATGCGGGGTAAGGGGGAAGTATGGGATATGGAGTGAGGGGAGAGAGGAGAGGGGAAGGAGTGAGGTGAGGTGACGAGAATAGGTCTGCATGGAGGAGGTCTGTATGAGGGAGTGAGAGGGATGAAATAAATTTGGATGATGGTGAGAGGATGAGGGGTAAGGGGGATGTGAGGTAGCCCTACATGAGTGTAATGAGACTAAGTAAGGGTGAGACTAAGTGAGGGTATGGAAGTTGAACTTGAGATAAAGCATGAGAAATGAAAATAAGTTTGGAGATAAGATATGTAAGTATGGACACAGAGACATAAGAAGTGGAAACAAGAAATACAAAACCAAGAAGTCAGTGTACAGAACCACAAAATGAGTGTAAGTGTGGTACCACGAAAATGGGTAGTTCCAAGAAAATAAGCACGGTTCCAAGACTATAATCATACTTCCAAGAAAAATGGCATTTTTTTGAAAATATTATCTTAGTTTCAAGAATATCTTAGTTATGTTGCACATGGAAAAATACGCTTTTTGGGTGGTTAGACAAAAACTTGGATATCGTGAGCAAACAGACTTAGATTTTGAATCCAAAAAATGCATGAAGAAGCTGATACTAAGGAATACACAATTAATTGATAATATTTCAAAATTTCCTTCTTCTGATATTGTTTTTTTTTTTATTCCAAGAGAGGAAAATCTAGGTGATCAAATTTTTTGATAAAAAGCCCCTTGGGTCATGTCTCCTAGAACCTCCTATAAAAAAGCTATTGAAATAATGTAACTGCAAAAAATATTCTATTTTTTATTGAGTTATTGTTCATATGATCAATCCCCTTTTGTGGATTGATCACATCCGACATTGTAATTGACCAAATCCCCTTTTGCAGATTGGTCAAACCATAATTGTATTATGAAAATTAAGAAGTCACCCCCCAGGCATAATTAAAATGGTTTTAACCAATAAGACAAGTCGGCCTTGCCCAGCGAAGAGACACCTTTCCAGTGCCTACTAGCTTGTATAAATAAAGGAAGCCAACACCTCATTATCTCACTCACTCATTCACTCATCAAGTGCACAAGTTTGGTAGCTGCAATTGGGAGAAGAAGGAAGAGAGAGGCACATTTCTCAGTGTTGGATATTCTCTAGTGTTTTGGATTATTGTCTTGTCATTGTATGGGCTATCTATATTAAGGAAGTTTTTGATGGATTTTCTCCCCCATGAGGGTTTCCCAGAATAAATGTTGTATATCTTGTGATTGTGTTTCTCTCAATGATCCTGCCCATGCTATTGTTATCTAGTAAATTGAAAAGAAACCTAATAATATCTCAAAACTTAACATGGTATCATAGCTAAGATGAAGAGAGTAACTTTCAATGGATAAGAAAAAACGTCATTGTTTCCATACAAGAAAATTAGGGTTTTCTATTGAAGATGAATTTTAGCCTAAAATTCATAAAGGAAGTGTGCCCTAGCCTAGTGAACTCTTTGGAATCCTCAACATACCTTTTTAGCGGAAAAAACTCTTGGAAAGTGAAACCCTATGTTTCACTGGTACCAGAAAACGAAGAAACTAGAACTAGTACCAAAAGTACCGGTCCAAAATTCCGCAGGCCCAATTTGAAGGGGCGAAATTTGGATTTTCTGAAATCTGACTGCACTAGACTACTCGCCTCATCCAAGCACACCTCTTGGTAAGTCCAGCTTTAAATTCTGATCATTTTCAATTTTTGGTCATTTTCCTAGCTAAAAGTCAAGATGTCTGCAAGAACTAATCTTGTCGACAAGATAGAATGAGTGGATAACTTTCGTGCCTGGAAGTATAGGATTTCCCTCATTCTTGAAGAGAATGAGCTAGCAAGATTCATTAAAGAAGATGTACCATAACCTACCGATGTTGCAGCTAAAGAAAAGCACCAAAATGACACGGTTAGGTCAAAATGATCATTGCATACTACATTAAAGATCACTTGATTCCTCAAGTGTCTTCAAAGAAAACTTGAAAATAAATGTTTGATGCCCTAACCAAAATGTATGAAGGAAATAAAATCAACCGAAAGATAAATCTAAGAACTCAACTAAAAATTACAAGGATGCAGAAAGGAGAAACAATTCAAGAATATTTCTCTAGAATATCACAATTCAAGGAACAACTAGAAGAAATCGGTGATACTCTAGATGAAGATGAAATCATAATGACAACTCTTAATCGTCTCACAAGACCTTGGGATGCGTTCATCCAAGCCATTTGTGCCATAAAGGAGAAACTACATTTTGACAGTCTGTGAGAAGAATGTATTCAAGAAGAAGAAAGAGTAGCTAACTCAAAAGAAGTACTATCAAGAGATGATGATCAAGCCCCAACTTCTGATACTAAAGAAGGAAGGCAGAGGTCTCACTTACAAAAGGAAACTCATCAACATAAGGAGTCTCACTCCCCAAACAAATTCATCCATAAATAATCTCACCCTCCAAGGATATTCCAGAAGTTTCATAAAGGTCAAAGAAGAGAAAATGATTTCTGATCCTACCAATGTTACCATTGTGACAAGAGGGGACATATTTCTAAGAATTGTTCAGCTAGAAGAGAAGAATACAAGAGAAACAAAAGGCACCATGACCATACAGTTGAAGATGAAGAGCCACCCACAAAGATGATAAAATAACAGATTGAAGACTATGTCTTAATCTCTGCCCTCTCAGGATCAATGTCACTTGGTGAGGAAACTTGGCTCATAGTTAGTGGTGCTTCCAAGAACATGACAGGCCAAAGAGACATTCTCGCTTGCCTTATAGAAAAGAACTTTCCTCAGAAATTTACACTTGGAGATGATTACTAGTACCCTATCAAATGAGTAGGATAGTCCAATTACAAAATTGATTCAGGGACCCCAATGAAGATGAAGGATGTACTATATGTACTAGGTTTTAAAAATAACTTACTTTCTATCTCATCTTTAGGTAAGAAAGGCTTCAAAGTTGCTTTCATAGATGGAGAAGTTCTTATGTGGCCCAAAGGAAAAACCATAGAAGATGCAATTGTTATTGGAACATAAGAAGGGGTCTTGTATAAGCTAAAAGGTCACTTAGAAGAATTCTTGACTCATTCCATTGAGAATCCATGTGAACTTTGGCATAGAGGACTAGCTCACATCAACTACAAGGAATTACCATATGTAAGAAAGGTAGTCACAGTTCTACCAGAATTCAAGGTTGACCATGAAGGTGTGTGAAAAGGATGTGCATAAGGAACGAACATCAAGAAACCCTTCCCAAAGAGAGACAATAAAACAGAAGGAGTACTATAGCTCATTCACTTAGATGTATGTGGCCCAATGCCATCAACCTCCATTAGTTGGTATGCATACTATGTGTCTTTTATTGATGACTATTCTCGCAAAACCTAGGTTTACTTTTTGAAATCAAAAGATGAAGTGTTCGGTAAATTCAAGGAATTTAAAGCCTTGATAGAGAATCTCTCTGAAAGAAAGATCAATATACTCAGGTCAGATAATGGAGGAGAGTACACTTCAAAAGAGTTTGTAAAATTTTGTAAAGATGATGGGATCAAGAGGGAGCTCACCACTCCCTACAATCCTCAACAAAATGGTGTAGAAGAAATAAATAACATAACTATAATGGAAGCAGCGAAGACTATGATCCACGATCAAGATCTTCCAATGCACTTATGGGTAGAAGCAACAAGAACAACAATGTATGTACATAACATATTATCCCATAGTGCACTTGGGTTCAAAACCCTGGAAGAGATGTTCTCCGGATTGAAGCCATAAGTAAGCCATATCAAAATATTTGGCTATCCAATATTTGTACACATTCCTAAAAAGAAGAGAACCAAGATGGACACTTTAGAAAATAAGGGAATATTTGTTGGATACTGTGAGGTCTCCAATGCCTTCATAATTTATATACCATGTTACCATCATATTGATATCATCATAGATGTAACCTTTGATGAAGATGCAACACTCAATAAATCAAGAAGATTCCATATTGAAGAAGTATATGAAGAAGAACCTATAGCTCCCAGAGTTGTAGAACCAGTGAGGGAATTCATAACTTCCCTTGATGAGGAGATTCCATAAGATCATGAGATAATAGAATCTGAAGAGCCTCCCAAGATGATGATTTTCCACAAGAGAAATACAACCTATCAAGGGAACTTATTCAATATGGAGAGAAGTATGGTTCCCCCAAAGGAAGAATGAGACAAGTCAAGAAACCCAAGCCATTCTCCAGTTACATGGATTTGATGTGTGATCTTTTAGAGAAGGATCCTACCTGCTTTAAGAATCCATTCATAAGAAATAATGGGAGAATGCCATGAAAGAAGTATACCAATCCATTATAAATAATGATGTATGGGAAAATAGTTCCCAGACCGAAGAGAAAGGATGTGGTATCTTCCAAATGGTTATACAAAATAAAACATGTTGTTGATGGAAGTATTGAGAAATATAAATAAATATTTGTAGCTCGTGGATTTTCTCAAAAGGAAGACATTGATTATGAAAATATTTTTTCTCATGTAGCCAGATACACTTCAATCAGAACCATCATATCCCTTGGAGCTAAGATGAAGTGGAAGTTACACCAGATGGATGTAAAACCATCCTTCTTAAATGGTGTCATTTAAGAAGAAGTGTATATAGAAAAACCTCAAGGGTTTTAAGTTGAAAATAGAAATACTCATGTATTAAAATTGAAGAAGGCTATGTACAAATTGAAACAAGCTCTTAGAGCTTGGTATGGAAGAATTGACAGTTTCCTGATGAGTTTGGGATTTACCAAGAGTAAAGATGACTCTAACATTTACTTAAAGGTTATGAATGATGAGCATGTTATATTGTTGTTATATGTGGACAACATATTTCTAACTGGAGAAGAAAAGTTGATCACTGATTGTAAGAAGAATCTCGTTGTAGAATTTGAGATGAAAGATCTTGGCCTAATGCACTATTTATTAGGTCTTGAGGTTTGGTAGAGCCCAGAGAAGATATTCCTCAACCAAGGGAAGTATGCAGTTGAAATATTGAAAAGGTTTGATATGTTGGAGTGTAAATCCATGAATAAACCCATGGAAACAAAGTTGAAGCTCCTGGTTGACACTTCGTCAGAATTGGTTGATGCTATGATATACAGATAGATCATTGGATCGTTGATGTATCTGAAAAACACTAGGCCATATATATGTTTTGTTGTGAACACCTTGAGTCAATTTCTGGTAGAACCAAGACCTGTTCACATTGTTGCTGTAAAACATGTGATGAGATACCTTAAGGGTACATTGGATTTTGGTCTTCGCTATAATGGAGATCAAGACTTCATACTGAGTGGATATATTGATTTAGATTGGGCTGGAAGTGTCTCTGATAGAAAGAGCACCTCAGGATGTTGTTTCAGTATGTGTTCAGCCATGATCTCATGGCAGAGTAGGAAGCAATCAAGTATTTTTCTCATCACGACATAAGAGGAATACATTGTTGTATGTTCCACCAGGTGTGAAGCTATATGCCTTTAGAAGTTGTTGACATGTCTATTTGATATGGATATGGAAGCAACCTTGATTCTATGTGATATACAAAGTTTCATAAAAATGACAGAGTGTCCTGTGTTCCATGACAAGTCAAAACACATATAAATCCAATATCATTACATTCGTGACATGGTGCAGAGAGGAGCCATAAAGCTCCATTATGTTAGCATGAATGAACAAGTTGTTGTGATGGCTCCATTATGTTAACACGAATGAACAAGTTGGTGTAGTCCGAAAGGACCTCCCTCAAAAGGGGGAGTAGTGTTGAAGCCAACCTTGTGATGAAGATTTCCAGCTTCATACTGATGTTGTTGTGATGCCATCCTTTTTCTAATGTTGTTGTGATGCCACCCTTGTGCTGAATATTTCCATCTTCATGTTGATGTTGTTGTGATGCCAGCCCTGTGCTGAAGATTTCCAACTTTGTGATGATGTTGTTGTGATGCCATCCTTGTGCTAAATATTTCCAACCTCGTGTTGATGTTGTTGAGATGCCAACTTCGTGCTGAAGATTTCCAGCTTTGTGTTGATGTTGATGAGATGACCAACTTCATGCTGAAGATTTCCAGCTTAATGTTGATGTTGATGATGATCCAACCTTCGTGTTGTGATGTTGTTGTTGTTGATGTTGTATCAACCTCGTGTTGTTATTGATGATGATGATGTATTAGTGTTATACTAGTCCATGTTGATGCATATGATGATGATGCCATTCAATCTCCTTGTTGTCGATGATGATGTTGACGATGAGAGAAAATTCTGATGATTTATAGATATGCCAACCAATGTTCTAGATGTTGTTGATGTTGCTTCCCTCTCTCTCTCTCCTGATGATGTTGTAGAATACCCTTGTTGTTAAGGGGGGGTGTTGAAATATTGTAACTGCAAAGAGTATTCTATTTATTATTGAGTTATTATTCATCTGATCAATCCCCTTTTGTGGATTGATCACGTCAAGCATTGTAATTGACAAAATCCCATTTTGTGGATTGGTCAAACCCTAATTGTATTATGCAAACTAAGAAGTCACCCTAGGCCTAATTAACGTGGTTTTAACCACTAAGAATACAAGTCGGCCCTGCCCATTGAAGAGATACCTTTCCAGCACCTTCCAACTTGTATAAATAAAGGAAGAAAACACAACATTATCTCACTCACTCATTCGCTCATCAAGTGTGCAAGTTTGGTATCTGCAGTTGGAAGAAGAAGGAAAAGAGAGGCACATTTCTCAGTGTTAGATATTCTCTAGTGTTTTGGATTAATGTCTTGGAATTGTATTGACTATTTGTATTAAGGAAGTTTTTGCAGGGTTTTCTCCCCCATGAGGGTTTCCTAGGATAAATGATGTGTATCTTGTGATTTTGTTTCTCTCAGTGATCCTACCTATGCTATTGTTATCTAGTAATTTGAAAAGAAACCTAATGATATCTCAAAATGTAACACAAACTAAGATCTTTGTGAGTTGTAACTTCTTTCCTTCCATGAGGAGCATTCAAAAGTGAAAATATTCCTACTTTAATGGTAATTTTGGCCATGTTTTCTTTTCATGTTCATATACAAAGGAGGTGATTCCTTTCTGAATGATCTAATAGACAATATCTTTGAAAACTAGCCTATCAGGGACATACTTGGAAAGAAAATGTGGATTATAGGTGCACTTGAAGATCCTGATATAGGTGTAATGTTTTTCCATATACCAGTCCCCTATATCCTTCAGGGTTTCTATGGCTTCCTTTGACAATCTCAGGGGTGGTATATTAAACATGACATAGAATAGAGGTACTATGAAATTGTCATAGATATCATAAAAAAATAATTTTTAAAGTTACTTTCCCATAATTCTGAACAATATACATGTATAGGGGGAATGTTGGGGTTCCGAATACAGCCCATCAAAAGAAAAGGATTTAATGAACACACAACATCAATTAAGAAGTCCAACATGTAAACATATGGATTTTTGTTCCATGGAGCTTCTTTGACTACTTTAAGAATGTTGACGAATAGAATCTAGGTCTAATTGAATACTTGACCTGCTTCAACCACATGATATGCTAATGGTACCCACTAAAGATTGAATTAAGTGCACCACTCTTCACCACATAGCTTGCAAATAATTACTACTAGAGGTTGATATGGTTCTTTGAAATATTGGATCTGATACAGTCTATCAACCTTTTCTGTGAGAGGTTTATAATCACTCCACCATTATTTAACTAGCTCAACAAAAGTAGGGTTTTCATATTTGAATGCATAAAAAAATGACTTGTTCAGAAGCACTTTTGGTCCACACATATTGTATATTGATGCAAACCCCCATTGACTCCCTGGTGTCTGTGCGACCTCCCAGTCTAGGATCGTTTTACTTCAGGAGTTCGATCATCTCACAGGATCCTTTTGATCCCTCAAAACTAACTACACAGGTCTTATACCTTCATTCCTGAATGCAAAATCGACTTTCAGGGGTCCCTGAGCACTAACATTCCCTCCAAGGGACCGTGGGAAAAAAACCATGGGACAAATCTTAATTCATCGAATAATTTGGGACTTCGAAGCTCTCGAGCTTCGGGAGTATCAACAAAGTTACACCGCACTCCTCCCAAAGGATGAATTGGTGGAGCATTAAATGAAAAAAAAGATCAAAAGTCCACATGACCCGTTGAAATCCATGTCGAGGAATGATTTCGAGACTTTGGGCTTCAACGATCCTATCCGCTCCAACATGTTATTCTATCAGAGCATGAAATCCTAGACCAGATGATACAACTCCTTTTCTACCACCATATCAACGGTTTATAACCTCTTCATAGCTCCAATATTTGGGTATTTTTAACACATCTCTCCACGGGTCTCCCAGAGTGTTGGACTAGTGAATACACATGGGAAATGATACAATGGACCACATGCTCCAAAAAATGAATGGTTCATATTTATTTTGGACTTTGAGAGTCCAGGCCCTTACACAACATAACCCCTTGTATCTCCCAAATGCCGAAGTACCAAAGTTCTTATCCTTCCTCCACGTGTCCTCCTTAAGATCAACAACTGATATTTACTCCGTTATTTGGAGCTTCGGGGGATTGTTGACCTTTCACAATCATGGCCCCTTTCTCCTGGATGGTCGGTATTTCAGACTCAATGATCCACTGACACATGTCCACTAGAATAAATACTCTATATGATTTTTGGACTTCAAAACTTTGGGGGTTCCGATTCCTGCACACTCCTCGAATGAAATCTATCGAAATTGCGAAGTCCGAAGGACTTCCAGTGGTAACTCCCATGCTACTTTCCCAGATCTAGTGGCTAGGAAAGGCTTGGTTTCGCCTTGAATGGATCTTGTTCACTCATCCTCCAAACTAATTAAACTCCTCCCTTTTCAAATAATCTCGGTCACTATCCTTCTTGAGCTTGACCAAGCGAGGAAATTTGAACCTTTGGTGCCTTCCTTTGCTCAACATTCCTTCAACTGCCCCACTTCCTTTCCGGCCTTCAACAACATCCCGGAAAGGAAGTCTCAGAGCCCTGTAGTTGTAGTTTAACACCTTTAGGAAATCAATTCCCAACAATTCTCTCACCCAGAGAGAAATTTATCACAGGCCTAACAACCCGCCTCTTCAATATCCCATGAGCCTGACAACCCACTTCTTCAGTCCATCTCCCCAGCTAACCAGGTACACAAACATGTATGGGTACAAATACAGGTTCAGGTACAGTGACAAGAAGGTACAAAGGACAACTGAGTGAGTGAGTGAATGATCATGGCATGATTGAATGGATCACTGAATGATGGAAGGAATGATAGGAAAATGAAATAAGTCCCAACTATATGTATGCATGTTCCCAACTTGACACTTGTCATGTTGGGAGCTACTTTGGCCCACTTGTCCCCATCCTTAGAATTTAGGAGAAAATAATTATCCATACTTTATACTTTAAGGAATATTAATATAATATTCCTTTTTGGCTTAAGCTCCCTAACTTAGCCTCTTTCCTTAACTTTTATCCCCCTCTTTCCCTAACTAGTGGAGTTTAGTCCCCCATACTCTTTTAACGTGGTTGGTCTGTGCACAACGATGTATTTTATATTAATGATGAGACATATACAAAAATAGGTGCACTGGACTTTAACATCTAGGTTCTTTGGCCTAATACAAACATAAGCCTCCTAGCCTATAATAAATGGCTCACCAGCCTATAAAACACAACATATACATAAAGGCTCCGTGGCCTCAAAATCGTACGCACTTAAGTTGCTACGCGCAATATCTTGGAATGTGCACACTTCATCATTTTACTGCGCAGTACATGCACACACTATGCCATGAAAGGTGCATACAAAAATGATATCAAATAACTCACCAGATTAAGTACATTTTCATTTTACATTTACAATTGGGTTCGGCCTAGGGGTATTACAATCCCCTTGACCCACTGCTGAGAGTGATGAGCAGTGTGGTCTAAGGCTGGGAGGTTCGCGGAAGGTTTGCACGTAGTTGGTGATATTCTTACAAGGATAAGTGTCAATTGTGTGATAAATTACATGTTGCATTATTATTTACGTGTTTATTTTTATGGGTTTATCCTATGTGTGGTTTATAACTGTCTTTATATTTATTGTATTGCCTGTATATGATGCATGTATATGTTTATTGTTATTTCAATATGAATCTATGCATTTACATAATGTGTTTGTAGGTTTACATTTTATATATAAAGTTCTACAAGAGTTCTGTGTGTATATGTTTTAATTGCATGCAGTTCGTAAAATTTATGTGGCATAGCTCAGTTCGATGTTGGGTATGTTACAATATGTTGAGCATAGAAAGAAAGTGTTCTCTGGAGTAGTATGGCCTGACATGGGTGTTCGGGGATGTTACAATATGGTATCAGAGCTTCAGTTTTCAACACTGAGTCTAGATGGGCCGAGCAAGTTGAGTTGAAGCGAAATTTCATAGAGGATTGATTTCAAAGTGGCCAAATTTCAAGTTACAGAGTGCCCATGGTAAAAAGTAATAGTAATGGCGCAGAATTGGGAAAAATTCCCAATTTATGTTGTTAAATTCATGGAAAATTGAGAAATTCGGCCAAGTGATGAGGTATTATTGATTTAATATCCGTTCTAGCAAATTCAAACCTGAAATTGGTCGAATTTGAAGTTACAGTGAATCCATGACAGATGGACTGAGATTAATTAATTAAAATTCTCAATTCGTGAACTGAGTGTGGGGAAAATTCATTCCAGAAATGTCAACCCACAACGATTTTTTGTTGCAAAGGTTGAATTGGTGTTATTGGGGTGAAATTGAACAAATTTCATAGTTGCAGAATGCCTATGGTAAAATTGGGCACTGTGCAGAAAAATATTGGCATGCGGGCATGCGTGCTAAAATTTGGTGCTGCGTGGAAAAATATTGGTGTGCTGATGCGCGCGCTAAATTTTGGCCCCACGTGGAAAAATGTTGGTGCGCGTGCTAAATTTTGGAGCCACACGGAAAAATGTTGGTGTGCGGGTGTGCGCGCTAAATTTTGGCGTCGTGCAAAACAATGTTGGTGTGGGGGTGCGTGCGCTGAATTTTGGCACCACGCAAAAAAATGTTGGTGTGTGAGTGTGCATGGTAAATTTTGGCGCCGTGCGAAAAAATATTGGCGTGCGGGTGCGCACGCTAAAATTTGGCGCCGCGCGGAAAAATATTGGTGTGCGGGTGCGCATGCTAAATTTAGCATTGCGCGGAGCAGATTGAGTGACGCATGCATAATAAGGTGAGAATATGCATAATAAGGTGCGCACGGTGTGGACACACATAATAATGGCACACGTGGTGTGCGTAGTATTGGCAGAGCACAGAGAAATTTTGTTACTGTGCACACAATGTGGGTTTATGCTGTCGCACGACAGTTTAATTAATGGTGAGTGCAGAGTAATGGTGCGTGGTGGGGGTGCACTAAACATTGGCATGGTGCAACGCATAGAGTGAAATGCATTTGGATTATCAGCGCGTGATACAAAAATTGTGCACAACAGGTAATAATGCAAGAACCAAAATTTTATTAGGTGGATATTGGCGCGTGAGACAAAAATAGTGCTTGCCAGTTATTGGCGTGATAGAGAAGTGATGCACAAGGGTTATAGGTGCACGAAGCATGATTTACCTTGTGGTGTTGTTGCACATGATAAATATATGTGTACATGTTGAAATTTGTGTGCGCAAAGTCATTTGGATGGTGAACAACAACAGAAAACCAATGAATTTCCGCAACATTTTATACCGTTTGAACATCATCTTTTTGCAGCTCGTTTTTGAGGCCCTTAACAACGTTTTTAGATACTAAAAAACCATGAGTACAAAGTGTACCAAAGTACACTTGTCTCTTCAGCTCAATTGAAAGAGCCCGAAGATATATTTATAATGGTGTAAACCGTCCGTCAAACAAAGCTTTTATGAGAAAGTTACAACACAAACAATGGAGGGTAAATTTTAAGACCCATCTAACTTTGAAGAGCCATAAATTTCTGCTCCGGAATCAGATTGAGGCGCAAGAGAAGTCAATGGAAATATATTGAACCATAAGAAGAAATTCCTAGATCTGAATTAAATTTATAGGCATGTTAAAGATGTTTAATATGACAAAGAAGGTACCTGTAGCATTCCAGACCAAAAACATGAATTGGCCTAGAACTTCAGTAGGTTGTAACTAGCAGCCCAGAACCCAGAAAGAGGTGAAACTTGGATATAATGTCCAAAATATGTATATGAAGAAACCCAATTGAGATCCTACCAAAAATCCAATGGAGTAGGTTCAAAAATGCATAATTACAATGTAGAGTTGCACCAAGTTGAAGTGTGAAAAAAAAATTAATGGGGAATTTTCAATTAACCATAACTTTCTGCTCAAGACATAGAATTGAGCATGGGAGTAGGCATTGGAAAGGTGTTGGACAATAGAATATAAATATTCACCAAAAAAAATGATCTATTAATTAAATGTTTCAAGAAATCAGAATAAAGAACTCTGATATATTATTGAACCATATTGGTTCATATTTTTCATGAAATTGTTGAGTTAGTTATCCTGACAAAGTTTTGTTGGGTGCACATTTTGCAGAGTTAACACCAAATAGATCAGATCAGGATCAGCCCAGAGTCCAGAGGTATGGAATATGCATAGGGTACTTACAACCATGAATATGAGATCAGAGGGATGGATGTCCATTTGGGCATTGAAGGTACAAACTTCAATGAACATGGAGAAGGAAGGGGTGAAAACATGAATATGGTAGAGACCATTAAAAATTTGCAAAAGGATGTCCAAAGCCATAAAGATGATAATGAAAGGATTATGAGAGCCAATGAACAACAATAGGAATTAAACATGAAGTTAATGCAAAGCTTGAACTTAATAGAAAATAAATTGGATAAGGAGAGTGGCTCAAGAAAATCAGGAAGTCATAGGTCTCCTTATGAGAAAAGAAGAACCATAAGTGTTAGCAAAAATCACCATCACTCCCTGATACATTTCAATAAGAGAGCACAAAGCAACTCAAGTCCATCCCCTTTCAGGAAGCATAAGAGGTCTGGGGTGGATGAGCTATGAGGAGAAATGAACAAAATCAAACCTCCTACATTTGATGGTGAGCACAAGAAGGATGAAGATGTAGAGACATGGCTGTTGGGCATGAGAAAGTGTTTTCAATTGCATAACTATTCATCTCATGCAGAAAGTAGAATTTATATCTATCAACTCAAGGGAAAGGCATCCATGTGGTGGGACCAACTTGTGTAAGTGAAACACATTAAAGAGAAGAGTGTTACTTGGAGGGAATTCAAGAAGTATTTTGAGAAGAAACACTTGACTAAGAGATACTATGACAAGAAAATGAAAGAGTTATTTGAACTCAAGCTTGGGAGTATGACCATAGATGAATATGAGAGAAGGTTTTTAGAACTACTAAAGTATGTCTCTTTCATCAAGCATGAGATAATTAAGATTCAGAGGTATTTGAGTGGATTTCCATCATTCATCAGTGAAAAAATACAATATGATGATCCAAATACATTGGAGGAGACCATAAGGTGAGCTAAATGCCTATATGATCAACAAAAATCAAGGCCAACTTTCCAAAAATATTGGGAAGACAAAAGGAAATTCAAGATGGATCAAAGGAGGAAGGGAACTGATACACTATTCTTCAGAAATAATCCTCAGGGATAGCCAACTTCTAGAGAACCTAGAACTATTGAGACAGGGGGTCAAAGGCCAAGGCAACCACATATTCAATGTTGGGGTTGTAAAGGAGATGATATGTTCAGAGATTTTCCTCAGAGAGGTGAAAAAGTAAGGACTTTTAACAATGTACAACAAGCTAAAGCACTCAAGGACATGGGAAGAAATGTACCAAGGATCTATGCAGCCCTGGACAACAAGCAAGCAGAGTATCAACCACATATGATTGAAGTGGAAGGTATGATCAACAACCAAACCATTGTTATTTTAATTGATTCAGGAGCTAGTCATAGTTATATAGATCCTAAGATGGTGGAAAGTTTGCATTTTCCAAGAAGAAAGCATGGAAAATATTGGTTGGTGCAACTGGCTACAGGAGCCAAAAGAAAAGTTAATGAAATGGTTAATTCATGTCTTATGGACATGAATGGACTGAACACCAGGGCAGATTTGAACATCTTGCATTTAGGTTCATATGACTGTCTAATTGGGATGGATTGGTTGGACCAACATCATGCTATCCTAGACTTTCATAAAAAGGAATTTACTTGCTTGGATGAGGAAAGGAACCTAAGGAAAATGCAGGGAATTCCCAGGGAAGTAACCATCAGAGAAATTTCAGCATTGCAGCTGAAGAAATGTTACAGAAAAGGGTGTCAAATATTTGTAACACATATGAAAGAGACACCTAAAGATAAGGTGCCAAATTTGGAAGATCATGCCATCCTGGAAGATTTTGAAGATGTGTTCAAGGAGGTACCAAGACTACCCCCAAAGAGAGATATTGATTTCTCTATAAATTTAATTCCTGGAGTAGCTCTAGTGTCAAAGACTCCTTATAGGATGAGTACACCAGAATTGAAAGAGTTGAGCTTGAAGAACTTTTGAAGAAGGGGTATATACGCCCAAGTGTGTCACCTTGGGGTGCCCCAGTCTTGTTCATGAATAATAAAGATGGGACATTAAGATTGTGCATTGATTTCAGACAGTTGAATAAAGTGCCTGTGAAGAATAAGTATCATTTTCCAAGGATTGATGATCTCTTTGATCAATTGAAGGATGAAAATATATTTTCAAATATAGATCTTAGGTTAGGATACCATCAAGTAAGGATTAAAGAGGAAGATATCAACAAGATTTCCTTCAAAACAAGGTATGTTCATTATGAGTTCACAGTGGTGCCATTTGGGTTGTCAAATGCACCAACCATTTTCATGTGCTTAATGAATGGTGTTTTCCGAGACTATTTAGATAAGTTTGTCATTGTAGTTTTGGATGAAATACTTGTATATTCCAAGTTAGAATAAGAGCATGAGAATCATTTAAGGATGGTGTTGCAAGTATTAAGGGAGCATCAGTTGTATTCCAAATTGATCAAGTGCTCATTTTATCATAAGCAAATTCATTATTTGGGACATATAATTTCAAAGGATGGGATAGCAGTGGATCCTGAGAAGATAGAATCCATTAGAGAATGGTCATCGCCAAATAATGTGACAGAGGTCAGATCATTCATGGGCTTTGCAGGCTACTATAGGAAATTTATTGAAGGATTCTCAAAGATTGCACACCCAATCACTTCCTTGCAAAAGAAGGGTGTGAAGTTTCAGTGGACATTGGATTGTGAAAAGAGTTTCCAACACTTGAAACAATTATTAACAAGTGATCCAATCCTAAGGATTGCAGACCCAAATGAAGACTTTATTGTATGCACGGATGCATGTAAAGAAGGACTTGGTGGAGTCCTCAGTCAAAATGGGTTTGTTGTATGTTATGATTCAAATAAGTTGAAGGAGCATGAAAGACACTATGCCACTCATGATTTAGAGTTGGAAGCTATAGTGCATTCCTTGAGGAAATGGAGACACTACCTCATGGGGAAAAGGTTTGAGATAAGGACAAACCATGATGGTCTGAAATATTTATTTGATCAACCAAATCTAAATGCTAGGCAAAGTAGATGGTTAGAATTTCTAAGTGAATATGAATTTGATATAAAGCATATCAAGGGGAAAGAGAACAAAGTGGATGACATACTCAGTAGAAGAGTGCATGAATTGCATGCTACAACCATTAGCATGTACCAATTAGATTTGAAAGAAAGAATTTTGGAGGCTACAAAATTAGATTTTCAATACAAGGAATTAATGGAAAAATTACAGCAAGGTATTTTGCAGCAGAAAATTGAGGAATATAAGCTAGATAATGATGAAATTCTCATGTATAGGGGAAACATTTATGTACCAAATTCTCATGAATTGAAAGATCTGATATTGTTATAAATGCATAATGTACCTTATGTTGGGCACCTAGGCTCTCAAAAAACAATTGCAGCTATCAAGAGCCAATATTATTGGCCAGGAATGAAGAAAGAAGTTGTTGATTTCATTTCCAAATGTTTGGAATGTCAAAAGGTAAAGGATGAGCATAGACATCCAGCTAGTTTTCTACAGCCATTACCCAATCCTGAGTGGAAATGGGAAGTTGTAACAATGGATTTCATCACCAAACTGACTAGAACAAATAAGAAATATTATTCTATCATGGTAGTGGTGAATAAGCTTACCAAAGCCAACCATTTTATTCCAGTAAATCTCACTCACAAGGCAACCAACATTGCTGATATTTATATGATAGAAATTGCTTGATTACATGGTATACCCAAGACAATTGTGTCTGACAGAGATCCAAAATTTACCTCAAATTTTTGGAAGGGATTATTTAATGGATTTGGAACAAATTTGAATTTTAGTACAACTTATCATCCATAATCAGATGGACAAATAGAGAGGGTGAATCAAGTGATTGAGGATATGTTGAGGATGTATGTGATGGATAAACCATCAAAATGGGAAGACTACCTACACTTAGTAGATTTTTCTTATAACAATGGGTACCAAACATCTCTAAAGATGAGCCCATTTGAGGCACTTTATGGAAGAAAGTGAAACACACCAGTAAGTTGGGATAACCCAGCAGATAGAGAAGTGGTTGGGCCAGATTTACTCAGGGAAATGGAGGAGCAAATGTTGAAAATAAAACAAAATTTAAAGGCTTCCCAAGACAGGCAAAAAAGCTATGCTAATAAGGGCATAATTCACAGGGAATTTAGAGTTCGGGACCATGTATTCTTGAAAGTGAAGGCCAACAGAAGTTCCCTGAAGTTGGGAAACTTTTCAAAGTTGGCAACTCACTATTGTGGGCCATTTGAAATCCTAGAGAGGATTGGTCCAATAGCTTATATTATTGCATTGCTTGCATCTATGTCTATTCATAATGTATTCAATATAACAATGCTCAAGAAATATATAACTGATTCTTATCGTGTTATTGATTGGAATGTGATTCAGGTGGAGCAAGAAGGTGCTTTCCAAGTGCATCTGGTACGCATTCTAGACCGAAAAATAAAAAATCTATGAAATTGAGTCATAGGGCTTGTAAAGGTCCAATGGACCTGGTACGGTCCTGAGGACACTACTTGGGAGCATGAGGATGCAATGCGATAAGAATACCTGCATCTTTTTTAGGATTTTTGAAAATTTTGTTGTATATGTATACATAATGCATTGAGGACAATGCATAAATAAGGGGAGAGGATTATAATACCCCTAGGCCAAACCTAATTGTAAATGTGAAATGAAAATGTACTTAAGCTGGTGAGTTGTTTGATATAATTTTTGTATGCACCTTCCATGGCATAGTGTGTGCATGTACTGCGCAGTAAAATGATGAAGTGTGCACATTCCATGATACCACGTGCACCAACTTAAGTGCACACGATTTTAAGGCTAGGGAGACTTTATGTATATGTTGTGTTTTATAGGCTGGTGAGCCAGTTATTATAAGCTAGGAGGCTTATGTTTGTATTAGGAAAGAGATCCTAGATGCTAAAGGCCAGTGCATCTATTTTTGTATATGTCTCATCATTAATATAAAATACATCATTGCACGCAGACTGACCACGATAAAAGAGTATGGAGGACTAAACTCCACTAGTTAGGGAAAGGGGGAGGCTAAAAGTTAAGGAAAGGGGCTAAGCTAGGGAACTTAAGCCAGAAAGGAATATTATATTAATATTCCTTAAAGTATAAAGTATGTATAATTATTTTATCCTAAGTTCTAAGGATGGGGACAGGTGGGCCAAAGTAGCTCCCAACATGACAAGTGTCAACTTGGGAACATGCATAGATATAGTTGGGACTTAGTTCATTTTCCCATAATTCCTTCCATCATTTAGTCATCCATTCAATCATGCCATGATCATTCACTCAATTAGTCAGTTGTCCTCCGTACTTTCTTGTCACTGTACCTGAAACTGTATCTGTACCCACACTTGTTTGTGTACCTGGTTAGCTAGGGAGATGGAATGAAGAAGTGGGTTGTCAGTCCCATGAGATACTGAAGAGGCGGGTTGTCAGGCCCATGATGAATTTCTCTTTAGGTGAGAGAATTAATGGTAATTGATTTTCTGAAGGTGTTAAACTACAACTACAGGGCTTTGAGACTTCCTGTCTATCCTGTTGTTGAAACTCAAAAAGGAAGTGGGGTAGCCGAAAGACTGTTGAGTAGAGAAGGGGAACACTTCCTGGGTGAGACATGCATGTGGGGAATGCGAGACTGTAGGATGTTAGTTTGATTTGGCACATGCGACAGAGTATTTCCTGTTGTCTATGATCTATTAGCCTGGTTAGGATCCCTTTACTCGGGTGGAGTTTAGTCCTATCTCGGGGGTGACCCACTGCTGAGAGTGATGAGCAGTGTGGTCTAAGGATGGGAGGTTCGTGGAAGGTATGCATGTAATTGGTGATATTATTACCAAGATAAGTGTCAATTTTGTGATAAATTACATGTTGCATTATTATTTATGTGTTTATGTTTATGGGATTATCCTGTGTGGTTTATAACTGTCTTTATATTTATGGTATTGCCTTTATATGCTGCATGTATATGTTTATTGTTATTTCAATATGAATTCATGCATTTTCATAATGTATTTGTATGTTTACATTTTATATATAAAGTTCTACAAGAGTTATGTGTGTATATTTTTTAATTGCATGCAGTTCGTAAAATTTATGTGGCATAGCTCGGTTGGATGTTGGGTATGTTACAGTATGTTGATCAGAGAAAGAAAGTGTTCTCTGGAGTAGCATGGCCCGACATGGGTGGTCAGGGATGTTACAAATAACATTAAATAATAACCAACAACAATAAAAATAAGATTCAACAACCTGATTTGGGCATAGATTACATATATTTATACACAAAGTGACTTCTCTAGCCTTCCCTCCAACCTACCTTAGTTCTATCCTATCATAGTTAAAACATTAATCTACTAAGGCCTATTACATTGAATGAGAATTTACAAACTAGATAAGAGTTGATGCTCGAAATATGTACAATCATGTAGATAATTAAGACGATTACAATCTCTTGCGATCCTATACAATGACTCAAGCCTCCAAATATTAAGGTTCTTTAATTACAATGGTTTTAACACATTAAAATGATGCACTCTCTTCGTCATAATAATTGTACCCTTTGTCTCCTATATGTATACTAATGAGACCTATTCTTAGGATCATATTATATCATCTCATATTGTATTCTGAATTGGATATATTGTAAAAGGAGGTTTCCCCCTTGAAGTGGAATGTATTCATTAACTTGTTATCATTTTTTAAGGCATTAGATTATAACATTTGGTATCAGAGCATCGATTCTAAGGTTTTTCTTCTCTAAGAAAGTTATCTTAGCATTTTTTCTATAAATTTTTATTTTCGGATCATTCATACAACAAAACTTGGAGTTTATTTATAAGACATATCAAGGTATATCCAATGAAAATGTTAGCTTATGGGTCATTATACTTATGGAGATATACCCTGTGGAAGATAAAGTTTTTTACTAGTCCCATGACTAGTCTCAAACCTATGTTTTGGGTACAAAATACTAATATATTATTTATAGAGGATCCAAATTCCGTGAGACTAGTTGAATTTTAAATAGGACACAAAATATTTTTTTTGGTACAATTTTTAGAATATGGTATTAAATATTGGATACATGGCATTCTATACAAGTTCACTCTCTACGAAAGGCCAAAATTCATCAAGGTTTGGGAAAATTGCCACAACTTTCATTTGGAACACACAATTTTGGTTAGACATGTGGAATTGTAGAGAAGACATATTAGATTAGTACAAGTCAAAATTTCAGACACATGAGGGCCAAAATTTCAGAAATATATTAGACAGAAGGTAGGCTAGAAGGACAAGCTCCAAATCAGGGTCTCAAAGGTACACAACTTAAAATTGGCATAAATTTTTATTGAAAGATTAGTTTTTAGTGATTAAAAAATTATGATAAAGAAAAAATAGAGGAGTATTATTATTTTTATCCCACATGGATCCATTTTGTTTTTGACACCAATTAAACCTCTAGAAACCTCACACTGGACGTTAGAAGAAAATGAAGATTTTGAAAACATGTTATCCCAATTAAAGAACCAAGTTGATGAAATTAACGGTAGTATGTTGAAACTAGTGGATTTATCATATTCTCAAGAATAGATAAAAAGGGAAATGGAAAAGAATATGGAAGAGAAGATGAATGGAAATCGAGAACATATGGAAAATATGATGGATGACATGAAAAATAAGATGGATGAAAATAAGGAAGAGATGCAAATAAATATGGATGTAATGAAAAATAAGATGGATGAAAATAATTCAGAAATACAAAAACCCATGAAGGAACTGCAAACTTCCTTGTCTTCCATGATTTTCTAGGCTCTAGATGAGAGACTCCCTAAAGGTGATATCAGAATGTAAGGAAATAATGGAAATAAGGGTAGTATTTAGGTTGAAAAACCTATTGATAATAATCAATTTTATATCGTTTTTAACTCTAATAATGCAGTTAATTACGGTGGGGATCCTAAATTCAACCTTCCCAAGATTGAATTAAAGAATTTTTATGGAACAAAGGTCTTTACCTCAGTGAACCAAATAGAGAAATATTTTGAACTACATAATATTATGGATGATAAGAAAATGATTCACATAGAAACCTTGAACTTTGAGATAAAACCATATCAATGGTATCAATGGGTAGTTAAAATGAAGCCCTTATTTATCATTATACTTGGGGTATATTTACAAGAGAGTTAGAAGCACAATATGGGAAGGTGTGGGAACAAGACTATTTCATTCAATTGACAAAATTTTACTTAGGCGATATTGAAGATTATAATTCAAAATTTTAGGTCTTGGCCATAAGGGTGGATGACAAAAGTGATGAAAAATTGTTGGAAGCTTACATGGGTGGATTAAAAAAGAAATTAAAACAATATTTTCTTAAGAAATACTACAAATATTATGGAAGCTATGAAAATTTATCATCATATTCAAGCCAAAAATAAGACTACACACAAGTCTACCATTAGAGCATACACATGAAGCAGATATCATTTTGGGGTTCATAAGACAAGTGTACCTCAATCGAAAAGTTTGAAACCTCAACAAATGGATGAAAGACAATAAAAATGATTATGTTTCAATTATGACATCAAGTACAGTAAGGGGCATAAATGCGGCAAGAATAAATTATTCTACATACACTGAGAAGAGGAAGAAGATAAAAAATTGGAATTGCCACAAGATATAGATCTAGAAGAAACTACTCCAACAATATCTTGTCATGCGTTGGTCGGGAATCGGTACTCCGAAAACCCTCAATATAAAAGGATATGCCAAGAATAAAAATGTAACGATATTGATTGATTCTGGTAGTACCCATAATTTCATCAATTAAAAATTAGCAAAAGATAGCAATTTATTTGTATATCCTCCATTAGAGTTTCAAGTAATGACTGTAGATGGAGGTACCATAAATTGTCCAAGGAAATTCCATAATATTAATCTCTACATGGGAGATTATTTCCTAGATATCCCCATGATTTACATCCAAATGGGGGGTGGTGATGTTGTATTAGGGGTCCAATGGTTACAATCATTGGGAACAATGGCCCTTAATTTTCAACATCTTTTCATGAGATCTTCCTTAGATTTAAAACAAATTGAGCTTAGAGGTATCCAAGGGAATCCCTCTAAAGTGATAAGCTCTAATACCATGAAAAAATTACTAAAAAAGGGACACCAGGGTGTAGTTTCACAATTGTGCTCACTTGATGTTCAAACATCTATATACTCTACTCCATTAAACCTCGAAAAAATTATCAACAATCATTCCAAGGTATTTAGTGAAATGCCTAATAGTCTTCCACCTGCTCGAGATCATGACCATGCTATTCATTTGAAACTAGGAAGTGTACCACCTAACATTAGACCTTATAGGTATCCATATGCATAGAAGAGTGAGATTGAGTGCATGATCCAAGAAATGTTAGAGGCCAACATCATTCAACCTAGCCAAAGATATTTCTATTCATCTATGGAAATGGTTACAAAAAAGGATGGTTCATGGCATATGTGTCCATATTATAGACAACGCAATAAAATTACCATCAAATAAAAGTTTCCTATTCCTTTCATTGATGAATTAGTAGATGAATTGCATGGAAACAATTTATTTACTAAGTTGGATCTTTGTTTTGGATATCATCAAATTAGAATGAGACATAAATACATTCCTAAAACAACTTTTAGAACACATGAAGTCCATTATGATTTTTTGGTTATGCAATTTTGGACTTACTAATGCACCTTCAACATTCAAAGCTTGATGAATTCTATTTTCAATCCCTTGAAAAAATTGTGTTAGTATTTTTTGATGACATACTAATCTACAAAAATTCTTGTGAAGATCATGTACAACATGTTGACTGAGTATTACAACTATTGGAAGAACAATGATTGTATGCAAAACCTTCCAAGTGTGTCTTTAGGGTTGAAAAAGTGGAATATTTGGGTCATATTATATCTCATGAAGGTGTACAAGTGGACCCTAACAAAATTAAATCCATGAGGGAATGGTTGATTCCAAAAACCTTAAAGAAAATTAGAGGGTTCTTAGGGTTCACATTCTATTATTGCAAGTTTTTCAAGAATGGTGGTCAAATAGAAGCACCTCTAACAACATTATTAAAGAAGGAAGAATTTTCTTGGACTGAAGAAGGAACCAAATATTTTGTAAAACCTAAGGAGGCTATGTGTACTACTCCCATCCTGGCCATGCCAAAGTTTACAATTTTTTTTATTATGGAGTGTGATTCCTTAGGCCATATAATTGGTGCAGTTTTAATGTAACAAGGAAGTCCCTTTTCCTTTGAAAGAATCCAACCTAATGGAAAAAACTTAGTCAAACCCATTTATGAAGAAGAAATGTTGGCCATTCTACATGCATTTCAGAAATGGAACCCTTGCCTAATAGGAAGACACTTGAAAGTGAAAATAGATCATGATAGTTTGAAGTACTTCTTGGAGCAATGATTGTCTTCAGAAGAGAAACCAAATATTAATGAAGAAGGAAAATTCATACTATAAATTGGATTTTCCTCCATCTTCATATTGCTATGTGATTGAATATTTAAGTTAACCTCTTCAACCATTATCAACCATAGTGAAAAATGATCAATCATAGTCAAACATGGTCAACCATAGACAATAATGGTCACCCATATCCAACCATGGTCAAACCATTTCTACATGCTATAATACAGTTAACATTAATCAATCATTATGTAATGTTCCCATCCCCAAGCTAGGCCACGTCACACAAAATCTCATCTTCTGTCATAATTGATTTTACAATTTTCTCTGAGTTATACTCATTACAGCTCTGACAACAAAATGTAACAATCCCCATTACCAATACCATAGTGTCATGTACCTAGCCATGAAGGTTGTCCATGTGACACCAACACATTTCTTTTTAGTCACATTATACTTACAACTTTTCTTAGAATTATTTCCTTTATGACTTTGATATCTTAAGACGATAATTCCTACCATCAACAAGTATGAAATATCTCAGATATCATCTCATTAACTTAAAATTCCCTACATATGAACACACATGAAATTCTACAACATATATAAACCATGCATAAAAATATAAACAATTACAACAACAAATTAAATATATTATACACAATAAACAACATGTAATTACACATAAGAACACTTATATTTTATGTAAATCACCAACTGTGTGCAGACCTTAGACATTCCTCCCAGCCATAGACTCTTCTACTCATAAATTTGTAGCAGTAGGTCACCCCCGAGCTGAGGCTAGAACTCCACCATGGAATTCTTCCTGGGCTGGACTAAGATCTATTCTCAACAATTAATCTCAGTTCAAGGTTCCAATTGTTGTACTTATCATACATACTCTCATTTCCCACATGCTTGTACCACCATAGGAAGTGTGCCCCTTCTCTTCTCAACATACCTTTGACTTACACACTTCCCTTCTGGGGCTTCAACAACAGGCCAGATAGAAAGTATCAGAGCCTTGCAACTATTTCCTAATGCACCAACAAACAGTCTTCGACAATTCTCTCATAAGAGAGAGTCTGGCATGGGCTTGAAAAACCTCTTCTTCAAAGTATAAAAAAAACTTGATACTCTTGTTACTGGTCTCTTCCCTGAGCTTTCCCCATATAGATGCGAGAATAGAATGATGGAATACCCATGGTAATAAATGAAGGTTACATTGATCAGGAAATGATGAGAAGATCCCTTAATGAAAAACAATATCGTAGAACAATGGAGTGTAAGAGTAAATTCCCCAAGAATGACGAGATGATGGGAAAATAAACTAAGTTTCCCAATATATCTGCATGTCCCCATATAAACACTTTTCATGATGAAACTTCATGAGCTCCACTTGGTATATGTTCCCCATTCTTATAACTTAGACTAAGATATCTCAAGACTTGGACCTTAGGAAATATATTAAAATAATATTTTCTTGAATTAATCCCACTTGTCCTAGCTCTTAGTCTTAAAGACCCATATCCCCCCTTTCCTCTAGTGGATCCCCCCCATAATATTTTGTTTAATTGGTCTAAAACATCAATACATATATTTTATTAATAGTATGTGTGATACATATTACAAATACCTTGTAATCATATAGGCACTCTGACCACCAGACATATATACAATGTAACTTAGGCCCAAAATATCATCGCTCACCAGCCTACATGTACAATTACATCTCTGGGTTCAGACTACGGGTATTACATTCCAATCCCCCTTATTTATGCACTATCCTCAATGCACTATGTACACATGTACAAGTAAAATTCTTCAAAAATATCCAAAACTTTGCAGGTACTCTTTCCGCATTGAATCTTCATATTCCCACATTGCATATTCAGGACTTTAATAGGTCCATTGCACCTTTACTATCCCACCATATCGATTCTATAGCTTCTTGACCTTTCAATCCAATATTCACATAGGTTATACTCGAAGGTCTCCTTGTTGTCCTACCTGAATCCCATTCCAATCAATTATATGATTAGCATCGGGAGCATACTTTTTAAGCAAAGACACATGGAATACATTATGAATGCACATGAATGCAGGTAATGCAAGCATGTATGAAAAATGACCAATCCTCTCTATTATTTCAAAGGGTCCATAGTATCTTGTTGCAAGTTTTGAACAACTCCCCAATTTCAAAGAGATTCTCTTGGCGTTCACTTTTACAAGTACATGGTTAGACACTTTAAACTCTCTATGATTTATGTTCTTATATGCATAGTTTTTCTTCCTGCCTTGGGAATCCTTTAAATTTTGTTTAATATTCACCATATGATCTTCCAATTCCCTGAGTAGTTTTGGCCCAACCACTGCTCTAGCTACTAGGTTGTCCCGACTTACTAGGGTATGGCACTTTCTTCCATATAATGTATCAAATGGGATCATCTTCAAAGATGCTTGATACCTATTATTATAGGTAAACTCGACTAAGTGTAAATAGTCTTACCATTTCGATGGTTTATCCATCACATACATTCTCAACATATCTTTAATCACTTGATTGTTTCTATTTGTTTGTCCATCAGATTCTAGGTGATATGTTGTGCTAAAGTTCACATGGGTCCCAAATCCTTTAAATAATCCCTTCCAAAAGTTTGATGTAAATTTTGGATCTCTTTCTAAAACTATTGTCTTAGGTAAACCATGAAGCCTGGAAATTTATCTCATATAGATATTTGCAATAATTGTCACCTTGTGAGTTAGCTTCACTGGAATAAAATGAGCACCTTCAGTGAGCTTATCCACCAACACCATGATGGAGTCATGCTACTTCACTGTTCTGGGTAGCTTGGTGATAAAATCAATTGTCACCACTTCCCATTTCCACTCAAGAACATGCAATGGTTGTAACATAATAGCTAGATCTCTATTCTCAACCTTGAACTTCTGACATTTAATACATCTGTCTATATAATCAACCACTTATTTCTTCTTACCTAGCTAATAGTATTGGCTTTGAACAACAACAATTTTTTTCTGATATCCTGGATGCCCAGCATAAGGAACACTATGCATCTCTCTTAATATCATATTCCTCAATCCTTGAGAAGTAGGTACATAATTTATTCCTTTATAAAAGAGGGTTCCATATTCTCTCATCTCACAGTCTTTAATTTTTTGCTGCAAAATACCTTGTTGTAAATTTTCCTTTATTTCCATATACTATTGATCTAATTTTGTAGCCTCTAAAATTCTATGTTTCAAATCTAATTTGTCATGATAATGGTTTTAGAATGCATCTTGTGCACCCTTATTCTTAGTGCATCAATCACATTGTTCTCTTGCCCTTGTTATTCTTTATATCAAAGTCATATTCACCAATAAATTCCATCCATATGATTTTCCTACAATTTAGAGTTGGTTGTACAAACAAATACTTCAAACCACTATGGTATGTCCTCAATTCAAATATTCTTCCCATAAGGATGTGCCTACACATCTTCAAGGAATGCACTATGGATTCCAATTCTAAATAATGAGTAACGTAATGTCTCTCATTCTCCTTTAATTTTCTTGATTCATAGCATATCACATGCTCGTTATGACTAAGGACTCCACCAAGTCCTTCTTTGCATACATCATTGCAAAAAATGAATTCTTTATCGGGATCAACAATCTTTAATATAGGTTCACTTGTCCATAAATATTTCAAGTTTTGAAAACATCTTTCAAATTTATTATTCTATTCAAATATTACACTCTTCTTTTGCAAGGAAGTGATTGGGTGAGAAATCTTTGAAAAACATTCAATGAGTCTTCTATAGTATCCATCAAGTGCCATGAAATATATCACTTCTGAGATATTATTTGCTACTAACCACCTCTTAATGGCTCTTATCTTTTCAGGATATAAAACTATACCTTCCTATGAAATGATGTGTCCCAAGAAATGTATCTACCTTTTATAGAATGAGCACTTGCTCAATTTTGCATACATCTGATTTTCCTTCAACACTGGTAGCACTATCCTTAAGTTCTTGTCATGCTCTTCTTCAAATTTTGAGTAGATAATAATGTAATCTAGAAAGACAATGACAAACTTATCCAAGTAATTTATGAAAACACCATTCATCAAAGACATAAAGACATCTGGTGCATTTGACAACCCAAATGGAACCATTGTAAACTCATAATGGCCATATCTAGTTCTGAAAGTTGTCTTGAAGATATATTCTTCTTTGATTCTCACTTGATTATAGACTGATCTGAGGTCAATATTGGAGAATATCTTTGCATCTTGAAGCTAATCAAATAGATCACCTATCCTTGGAGAAGGATACTTGTTCTTTAGAATCACCTTGTTCAACTTTCTAAAGTCAATACATAATATTAAGGTACTATATTTATTTTTGGAAAATAATATTGGGGCACTCCAAGGAGACACACTTGGGTGTATATACCCCTTATTAAATATTTTTTCAAGTTTCATTTGCAATCCCTTCAATTCTAGTGTACTCATCCTATAAGGAGTTTTGAACACTAGTGTAGCTCCATGACTCAAATTAATAGATAAATTAATATCTATTTTCGGTGGAAACCCTGGTATCTCTCTAAATACATATCAAACTCTTTAAAGACTGCATATTCTTCAATTCTTGGCACTTTATCCTTAGGTTCCTCCTCCATATGCATTGAAAATATTTGGCATCCTTTCCTAAATATTTTCTTCAGTTGCAAAGATGAAACTTCTCTAAGGGTTACTTCTCTTGGAATTCCTTGAATTGTCCTCAAGTTTCCTTCTTTATCCAAGAAAGTAAATTCTTTGTTATAGAAATCTAGGAAAACATGATGCATGTCCAACCAAAACATACCAATTAGTAAGTCATATGATCCCAAAGGTATGATGCTCAAATTATCCTTTGTATGTAGTCCATTCATGTCCATTGGAAATCCTTGACTATCTCATTAATTATTCTTTTAGCTCCTTATCTAATTGAACCAACCAAGGTTTTCCAAGCTCTATTCTTGTCAAATGGAATCTTTCCACCATATTAGGATCTATATAACTATGACTATATCCTAAATCAATCAAAATAGCAATAGGTTGATCATTGATATTACCTTCTACTTCAATCACGTCAGATTGAAATTCAACTTGTTGTCCAAAGCTGCATAGATCCTTTGCATTCTTTTGCCCATGTCCTCAATTGTTTCAACATGTTGTACATTATAAATAGTCCTGACTTTGTCACCTCTATGAGGGAAATATATATACATATGATCTCCTTCACAACCCCAAAATTTCATGGGTTGCTGCCTTGGTATTTTTCAAAATGTTTATGACATTTGTGACTCATTATGAGTTGGTTTCCCTTGGGAATTATTTTTGAACAAGAGTGGCTTGTTTCATTTCTTCTTCTCCTCCATATTTCCCCTCTTTTTATCTTCCCAAGACTCGTGGAAGTTTTTTCTTCCTCTACGCTGATCATAGAGGCACTTGGATCTCCTTATTGCTTCATCCAATGTATTGGGGTCATCATACTATATCTTGTCACTAAACATTGATGGCATCCCACTCAAAAACCTTTGAATCTTGAATTTTTCATATTTCATGAATTCAACATACTTCACCAATTCCAAGAATATTCTTTCATATTCATCCATAGTCATACTCCCAAGCTTGAGTTCAAATAATTCCTTCATCTTCCTATCATAATAATTCTTGGTCAAGAATTTCTTCTGAAAGTACTTCTTGAACTTCTTCCAAGTTATCTTCTTCTCATCAATGTGTTGTACTTGCACAAGCTGGTCCCACCACATTGATGCTTTTCCTTTCATCTGATAAATGGAAATTCTTCCCTTTGCCTGTGAGGAATAATTGTGCAACTGAAAGTATTTCCTCATTCCCAACAACCAAGTCTCTGTATATTCATCTTTATTGTGATCACGATCAAACATCAAAGGTTCAATATTATTCATTTCTCTTTGTAGTTCATCCACCCCAAACCTCCTCTTATGCTTCTTGATAAGTGATATACTCGGACTATTGTATTCCCTTCTAGTTGAGTGACTTGGTGAGTGATGATGATGTCTACTCACACTTCTATATTATTTCCTTCTGGCATGAGATATATGACTCCTGGAATTTCTTGACTCTATCTCCTTATCCATTTTATTCTCTATTCTATCTCTCCAACATCTTGGTGTTGAATCCATTTTTCTATTCTTTAGCCTTCAAAAGTCCCTCACTATCATTCTTATAACTTTGCACATTTCTTTACATGATATGTATAGTCTCTATCAAATCCATTCTCTCCTCTCCTCCTTCTCCATGCCCATTGGATTTTGTTACTGTAGCACATATGCCCATACCAAATATTCTTCCTTCATCTTCATAATTGTAAGTTCCTTGGTCATTGTCCATGTCTATGATCTCTGATCTTTTTGCTGAATTGTGCTTGGTTATATTGTGCTCTTCATTCTGCAAAATGTGCATGGAACAAGATTTTTAAGACTACAGGAATTTAACAAATCCATCATTTTATGCAACATTATGTTCTTCAAAATTTCTCTAGAAATAATTTATTGTTGATTTCTTATGAATTCTTAGTATTTCCCTTTTATATTTTTGAGTGAATACGTGTACTCCTCTGTCCATGAACTTTCCCACAACTATTCTCATGCTCAATTCTGAATCTTCGACATAAATTTGTTGATGGTACAGTAAGGAAAGAAGTGTCCATTAACTTTGAACAACATAGATTCAATGCTCAATTACCATTTGATTATCCCTCTATATTTAATCTCAACCATTAAAACACTTAATCCATACTTAGAAACTTTTGAGAAGTTTGTCGTTGATTCACTAAACATTCTCTATTATTGTAACTTCTTTCGTGGTCTACAAAATGCACCCTCACATTACACCACCCTTATTTCACACTCAAGTGGACCCATAAATGTATTAATTCTTTCACCACTCTTAATGTATGTTTCCATACTTAGAATTTTTTCTTCCTTACCACAGGTTCACAACCATTTGCTTATGATTCTTCACCTCTGCGATACTCCAAAACTTAGCCAAATTTTTTAAATTCTCCATGGGTTCATGGTTCTATAGGTTGGTGTGATTTCACACCCACACACTTGATTCTCTATGCACTCCATGATAGCTTAACACTTAGAGAAATTCCAAGATCTTACCACAGTTTCATGGGACTGGAAGTTCTCCCACCATGTGGCTCCACATCATCTTCCAACTATCATTCCATTCACCATATACTTTCCACCATGGAAATACACTTCATTCTTCTTCCACGTCAGTTGACACATGACCTCCATGTCATGTTGATGTCATCGTACGAAAAAACACCCAATTTGTTTTCCAAAATTCTTAGCTCGATCTCCTTTGGAGTTACGAAAATAATCTTAATATGGCCAATTCCTTCCCTGTAAATTGTCGACTCAACGCTTGTACATGAAACTCAACTCTTCCTCATTGAATTTCCCATGAATTTCCACTGCAGAATTGGGGTTTTTTCCCAATTTCATAGGAATAATTTGTCAGACATTTCAGATACATTTCCTGAAATTCAATATTCCGTGACTCATCTCTCCATAGTTGTTGTTTCTGTCCCATGCAAGTTCAATGTCGAACCTGTAGCTCTGTCTTTGGCCCATGTAATTCCAGTGTTTGAACCTAGGGCTTTGATACTAGAATGTAATGTCCCTAGCCCCAAGCTAGACCACATCATGAAGAATTGCATCTTCTGTGACAACCAAATTTACGATTTTATATGAGTTCTACTAATTATGGATTCAATACCAAAATGTAATGATCCCCATTACATATACCACAATGTCACATCCCTAGATACGTAGGTTGGCCACATGATACCAATTATTTTCTTTTCAATCACATTAGACTTACATATTTTCTTAGAATTGTTTACTTTATGACTTTGACATCTTAAGATGATAATTACTACCATCAACAAGTATGAAATATATCAGATATCAACTCATTAACTTAAAATTCACTGGATATGAACACACATGTAGTTCTACAACATATATAAACCATGCATAAACATATAAATAGTTATAGCAACATATTAAATATATTATACAAAGTAAAAATAATCTAATTACACATAAGAACACTTATATTTTATGTAAATTACCAACCGCATGTAGACCTCAGACTTTTCTCCTAGCCATTGAATCTACTACTCATAAAGTTTTAGCAACAGGTCACCCCTAAGATGAGGCTAGAAATCCACCAAGGAAGGATTCCTAGGCCAAACTAATTTCTATACTAAAAAATTAACCTCTGTTCAAGGTGCCAACTACTGCAATTATCCTATAGACTCTCATTTCCCACATACCTATCCCACCCTAGGAAGTGTTCCCCTTCTCTACACAACATTCCTTCGGCTGCCCCACTTTCATTCTGGGGCTTCAATAACATGCCATATAGAAAGCCTCAGAGCCATACAACTATTTCCCAATGCACCAACAAACAATCTTTTACAATTCTCTCACAAAAGAGAGACCACCATGGGCCTGACAAACCGCTTCTTTAAAGTACAAAAAAAAAAATTGATATTCTTGTTACCTATCGCTTCCCTGAGATTTCCTCATACATATGTGATAATAGAATGATGACATACCCATGGTAATAAAATAAGGTTACATTTATTAGGGAATGATGATAAGATCTGTGAATGAAAAAAAAATTGCAGAATGATGGAGTGCAAGAGTAAATTCCCAAGAATGACAAGATGATGTGAAAAAACACTAAGTTTCCCAATATATCTTCATGTTCCCATCTAGACAATTTTCATGATGAAACTTCATGAGCTCCACTTGGTATACGTTCCCCATTATTGGAACTTATGTTGGACACACCGACTACACTGAGAGGAGGGGGGGGTGAATAGTGTAGGGCATTTTTTCCCAAAACTCCTTAGTTAACAATCACCATTAACTCATTACTCATTGTTTTCATTTATAACTAGTTAAATGTCAACACATATCATCAACATATATTAGAAATATATCAACAACAATTCATCACCATAAGGAACACAAAGAACACAAGATGTATGTACAATTTTCTTTTTATTACGGACTATAATCCTTGGGGTTTTTCAGCAACAACTGAATAGAGTAAAACTATACAAGAGAACCAGCTCTATACTGCAAGACTCAGCTTAAACCCTCAACACCAACTGATATGAGGCAACAATCCTCAACAAATATCAATCTGTACCATAAACAAGTGCATCAACCATGCACCAACCTGTGCCAAACAACCGGTAATCAACCTGTACCATAAACAAGTGCATCCAACCATGTACCAAGTATATACCAATCATGTGTCAACTACTCATCAACAATGA
>ML780470.1:126226-144027 GCA_009831015.1 Picea engelmannii
AGTAGGATTTTCTGGAGGCTTATTTGGTGTAGAAGTTCCCTTTTTGGGTGGCATGTTGGCCAAGTATCACTTTTGAACCTTGATTTTGAGGTGGTTCTGCTAGACAATATTTCTTTTGTTGTATCTCCCAAGTTTCGGCCCTTGTGGTTATGAAACCTTCTTTTATGTAGTTTTATGATATTTATTCTCTGCAATTCCACAACTCTAATCAAAATTGGATGTTCCAAGTGGAATTTACGGTAACTTCCCCACAACTTGCCTATTTTTTACCTTTCCAGGAGATCTCACTTCTATAGCATGCCCCACACAAAATAATTGATATAAAATTATGAAACTCGCACCATAAATACTACAGACTATCCACGATCCAATGAAACCAGTCCCAGTCAATTTGGATACTCTATGAAGAAGTTATGATCGTTGTACTTGGAACACCTTCTTGAGACTAGTCAATAGGACTAGTCAGATACCCTATATTACACAGGGTGTGTCTACAAATTTAAGATGACCCAGAAGCAGAAATTTTTACCACAAATACCCTAACCCAATGACCTGGATTAGTCCAAATCCCTAATTCCTTAACCGAAAATAGAAAACCATCGGAAAAAACAATGTGTCGAAAACCCACCTAAATACATGACATGTTTCCCAAGGTAGGTGTCACGTTTCCCGAGGAAGAATTTTTTTTTCCAGGGGTGCTGCAAAGAATATAACACATACCCAACAAGTATTAGATCTATAGGACCTCTTTCCTTTAGTGGAGTTATAAGTCCCCCCATACTCTTTTTTTTTATTGGTATACAACAATGATATATATATTTTATTAATAATATGTGTGATACATATTGCAAAGATCTTGTAATCATATAGGCACTCTAGCCACCAAACATATGTATAATGGTACTTAGGCCCAAAATATCTTAGCTCACCAGCCTATGTGTACAATTACATTTTGGGGTATGACCTAGGGGTATTACATATTGTTAAACATCGTCAACCATGTGATGCAGGAGCATCGCCAACACATCAAGTGAGCCAGCGCGACGGCGGGAGACAGCTGGACAAGTCAACACGAAATTTTGAAATACCTTGGAAATTGTTGCGCAAGTCTTAAATGAATCCATTTATGAAGGCACACTTGTATATTGTAAATGGACCTTGAAGTGGATAGCTCTCGTCCTTAGGTAGATGAGGCATTTAAAATAGTTAATGTAAAGTAGATAGGATATTTAATTCTAGATTTGATAGTTTAGAGTTTGAGAGGGAAAACGGATATAGACACCCTCATTGTATCATTGTAACATTATCAAAACATTCATAAGAAGAGAAGAGAAAGCAGAGAACTGTCTGAAGAACACCCATGTACAGGCACTTGAATTAATAGAAGGAAGCATTGATTCAAATCCATGGTTTGTGTTGTTTCTCTGTGTACATTGTTGTTGTGCTCATGAATGTTTATTTCCTGTCATACATTTTCTTTTATATGCTGTGTATGTGATTTCATGGTGAACTTGAAGTCTGAAGGGAAGGAGAAATTAGTTTCAATTGTTTCTCTACTTTGAACCAGAGAATTCCTGCAAGGAGTGCAGTTGAATTTGTCTGTAAGGAGTGCGTTGACAGAAGGGTTCACTTAGAGGAAACTTTTGTTCTCATTTTTTTCGAAGGTGCAGTTAGGCACAGTGCCGTGCAAGGAGTGCGCAGGCCAAGGAAAAAGTCTCAGAGTCTCGATTCTGAGCAAAGTATTGAACGACTGCTGCTGCAGAAGTACGCAGGGTCAAAGACTTCAACACTTAGATAAGGTTGAAGATTTTCCGCAAGGAGTGCATGCAAGAAGTTCTCTAAAGGACTTGAAAGTCGAGAACAAGCTCAGGAGGAGTAGGCCTTCGAAATTCATTGAAGGATTGCACAGAAAGGTCATGCATCAGAGTGTTCGAGCAAGTACCAGAAGCTTGCATGCAGGTGGACGAGACCCGTGGAGGAACACTCAGCTATTTCGTAGATTCTCCAAAGGAAGGAAGAATGGTCGGAATTCTTCGAGAAGAATTCACGACGCCCTGTGAGTTGTCAGATCTCACCGAGAAGCAGGGAAGGTACAACGAAGGCATCAAGAGGTTCTAATCTCAGGAAGGGCAGGACCGTTGATTGGGATCACGAGGACTGTTGGATCTACTCGTGGATCGACATCTCGGGAGTTCGTGAGTCAAGACTCCAAATCTTCGCAACAGAAGTCACGATATTGCGAAGTGCGATACTCCGACGGATGAGTGAATAGTGTGGGCCACAAGAGTTGGTGACGTGGCAGGTGACGCGAGTCATCGGGATCTCTCCGCGAGAAGTCTCGAGCATTTGGGGTAAGCATTCATGATCCAGTGAAGTCCGAAGTCCCAACAAGGCAAGGGATCATCAGAGAATTAACTCGCACGTGTGTATCGGTGTTTCGGCACATCGTGAGTCGGGAACTGGAAATCTGAGAACTTGGCATCGCGAGTAGCGAGGTCGCGATAGAGCGAAGTCCCGATAAGGTGAGAGGAAGTCAGCGTTGACTGAAATATTGGGTCTCGGGGATTCAAGAGCCCAGCGAGTAAACAAGAATTCGCGAAGCCGCGAGCTCCAGTCCTCCGAAAGTAGAGAAGGGAGGATTGCGCCGAAGAGAACTGTGGGTGAAGATTTCCCAATAGGGAAATATAAGAACCGTTGAGTTCTTCGGGCCAAGGAAGAAAAGAAGGTCCTGAGGAAGCGGTCGTGCTCCGAGGAGTGTGGACGGTTGCGCCAGGTTTGGTATCAGAGCGGGAATTACCTCTTTGTTTTCTGTAGCAGAGAGGGACAGAATTCGCCATGCCGCCTAGAAGAGAAAGACAGTCACCAGACCTAGAAGATAGGAGGTGCGAAGAAGAGGCAGACCGACAAGAAATCCATAAATGGAGAGGCAGATGAGAGATCTCCGAGCGAGACTAGAAGATATGGAGGCAGCACAGAGACGCACAGCCAGTGCTGGAGATCTTAGTGATTTCGAAGGCGAGATTGAAGCCGAACAACAAGAAGAAGTTGCGGCCGAGGATGCATCAACTGAGCAGTTGATAAAAGCCATCGCCAGAATGGGTGCGAAGGTGAAAATGGACATTCCAGTTTACGAGGGAAACCTGGATGCAGAAGAGCTGCTGGATTGGATCCGAGCTCTTGACACCTACTTTGACTATGAAGATATCGAAGAGGATAGGAAGGTCAGACATGTTGTCATGCACCTGAAAGGACATGCAACATTGTGGTGGGACGAGCTTCAAGCTGATAGACGTTCCAGGGGTAAGCAAAAGATCAAAAGCTGGGATTGAATGATCGCGAAGATGAAAGCAAAATTCATCCCAAGGGATTACCAAATTTCTCTGTTCAGGAAAATGCAGAACCTAAGACAGAAGCTGATGACAGTGAAGGAATACACTGAGGAATTCTACCTACTGAACATCAGAGCAGGTCATCAGGAGAGCGATGATGAGAAGGTTGCCAGATACCTGAATGGGTTGAGATATGACATTCAGGATGAATTAAGCATGGTAACCATCCGAACGGTGGAGGATGCTTATCAAATGGCTCTGAAAGAAGAGGAGAAGCTGAGTCGTAAGCAAGGTCAGCGAGGGCGAGGCAGAAGTCAGCCCAGAGGCAAGACAGTTGCCCAGGAGAAATTCCAGAAGCCCAAGGAGGAATGGAAGAAACCTCCGGGTAGAGTAGAAAGAGGTGGTACCTCACAGAAGGGACCATACATTGAACAAAGAGGGAAGCATAATGAGCAGAAGGGAGATTATGCTGACGCAAATAATTTTCCTCGTACCAGAGGTAGAGGAAGAGGCCGAGGAGGAGTTATCACATGTTTTACATGTGGGAAGAATGGGCACAGGTCATTTGAGTGTCGAGAGAAAAAGAAGGACATCGGAGAAGCTCACATCGCAGAAGCACAGAGGCGAGATGCTGAGACCGAAGATACAGAAGGAGGAAGGTCACTGATGATGCGAAAATCTCTCTTAACACCTGGGAAAGAGGTGGAGGACTCAGCTCAAAGGACCAAACTGTTCAAGACAGCTTGCAAGACCAAGAATTGGGTATGCAAGGTTATTGTGGACAGCGGTAGCACAAATAATCTCGTTTCGATCAAGATGGTAGAGAAATTAAAGCTGGAGACAACTGATCACCCGAGTCCATACAAGGTTTCATGGCTACAGAAGGGACATCAGGTGAGTGTTACTAAACAGTGTTTAGTTGAATTCAAGATAGGCGGATATAATGATAAAGTACTCTGTGATGTTATTCCCATGGATGTATGTCATCTATTGCTGGGTAGACCATGGCAATATGACAGAAATGTGGTTCATGATGGGAGAATGAACACATATACCCGGGAGAAGGATGGGAGGACACACAGGTTGCTTCCAATAAAGGATAAGAAAGTGAAGATAGAAGTGAGCAACACAATACTTCTCATGAGTGGGAAGGAACTTCTCACGGAGATGGAGAAGAAGGAAGATCCACAATTCTTTGTTGTCAGAAAGTCGAGGATTGTTCTGACTAGCACAAGGGTGGATGATCTACCAGATGAGATTCAGGAGCTGCTGGAAGAGTTCGCTGACATCATAGTGGATGAATTACCTCGTTCGTTGCCATAGATAAGGAGTGTGAGTCATCACATCGACCTCATACCAGGAGAAAGTTTGCCGAACAAAGCTGCGTACAGGTTGATGCCGCAGGAGAATGAAGAGGTCAAGAGGCAGGTGCAGGAACTGCTGGACAAAGGACTGGTCAGGGAAAGCCTGAGTCCGTGTGTTGTTCCGACGGTACTTAGTCCGAAGAAGGATGGAGGCTGGAGAATGTGCACTGATTCCAGAGCGATAAACAAGATAACCATCAGGTACAGGTTTCCACTGCCGAGAATGGATGATCTGATGGATTGCCTGAGCGGGGCAAAGTATTTTTCAAAGATTGATTTGAAGAGCGGATATCATCAGATTCGCATGAGAGAAGGTGATGAGTGGAAGACAACCTTCAAAACAAACGAAGGGTTGTACGAATGGTTAGTCATGTCATTTGGCTTGACAAATGCACTGAGCACATTTATGAGGCTGATGAATGAAGTCCTGAGGGAATTCATCTGGAAATTTGTCGTTGTATATATGGATGACATACTGATCTTCAGTAAGACAAAGGCTGAACATTTGAAGCATTTGGCCATTGTGATGAGGAAGCTACATCATGAGAAGTTGTTGGTCAACATGAAGAAGTGCTCATTCATGAAGACAGAGCTCATTTATTTTGGGTTTGTTATTTCAGCGAATGAATTAAAGATGGATCCAAGTAAAGTGGAGGTGATTAAAAATTGGCCATCACCGAGAAATGTTTTCGAGGTGAGAAGTTTTCATGGTTTAGCTAGTTTCTACTGAAAGTTCATCAGGAATTTCAGTGGAATTAGCGCAGCGATGATGGATACAGTGAAGAAGCGGCACAAATCTTTTCATTGGACAACAGAGGCTGAGAAAAGCTTCAATCTGTTGAAGCGGAAGATCACGGAACAACCGGTTTTGGTGTTTCCAGATTTCCAGAAGACATTTCAGGTGAAATGTGATGCAAGCCGGTATGCCATAGGAGCGGTCTTGAGTCAGGAAGACAGGTCGGTGGCATATTTCAGTGAGAAGCTGGATAAGGCAAAGCTAAAATACTCCACGTATGATAAGGAATTTTATGCTATCATACAAGCATTGAAGAAATGGAGGTATTACTTGATCTCGAAAGAATTTGTATTGTACAGTGATAATCATGCATTTTAGTTTGTGAGTCAACAGGAGAAGTTGAATCAGAAGCATGCTAAATGGGTAGAGTATATGCAAAATTTTACATTTGTAATTAAACACATTTCGGGTACTACTAACAAAGTGGCTGATGCTTTGAGTAGGAAATGTTTGCTGTTACAGGAGTTTCGAGTCAAGACATTGGGTTTTGAAAATCTCAGGGACATGTATGCAGGAGATGCAGATTTTGCCGAGGCATATGAGGTAGCTGAGAATCCAGTTCTCAGAGATCGGAGCCCATGGATAGATTATATGATCCAGGAGGGATTGTTGTTCAGAGGAAATCAACTGTGTATTCCAAATTGCTCCATGAGGGAGAACCTGTTGAAAGAGAAGCACAGTGGTGGATTAGCAGGACATTTTGGCCACGATAAAACATTCACGAAGCTGAGCGAATCATACTTTTGGCCAAGGATGTGAGCAGATGTCAAAATATTTGTTGACAGATGTCGGATTTGTCAGCATTCGAAGGGTAGAAAACAGAATGCGAGGTTTTATCAGCCATTGTCCATACCAGAGAGGCCATGGGAGGCAATTAGCATGGATTTTGTATTGGGGTTGCCGATGACACAAAGAGGTGTTGATTCCATCTTTGTAGTCGTGGACAGGTTTTTGAAGATGGCACATTTCATTCCATTCCAGAAAACCAACGATGCGACGCATATCGCAAATCTATTTTTCAAGGAGGTCATTCGACTGCATGGGTTACTGAAAAGTATTGTTTCGGACAGGGATACAAAATTCATAGGGCATTTTTGGAGGATGCTATGGAAGAAGATAGGAACTAACTTGGCGTTTAGTTCTGCTTATCATCCTCAGACGGATGGACAAACAAAAGTGGTCAACAGAAGTCTGGGAGACTTGCTGAGGAGCTTGGTGACAGAACACCACAGCAGCTGGGATCAGATATTACCACATGCAGAGTTTGCATACAACGATTTGGTGAATCAGAGTACAAGAAAAAGTCCATTTCAGATTGTGTATGGTACACAACCGAGGGGAGTTTCTGAATTGCGGGATTCAGAACAGACTGCTACTAGCAGCGCTAGTGCAGAGGAATTTACTGAGGCAATGAAGGGACTTCACAACCAGGTGAAGCAGGGACTGATTGATTCAAATCAGGAATATAAGCGCAGAGAAGATCAACATCGGAGGCAACTTCAGTTTGAAGTTGGTGATCTAGTTCTGGCACATTTGCGGAAGGAAAGGTTCCCAAGGGGAACATACAACAAGCTGAAAATGAAGAAAATCGGGCCATGCAGAGTCCTGAAGAAATTCGGAGAGAATGCGTATGAGATTGAATTTCCGGATGGCATCGGGATATCTCCGACATTCAATGTCTCAGACTTATATCCATATAAGGCCGAGGAAGCAGGAACTGGAAGTGATGAACAGCCAGAAGTCCAGTGGCAGAAGCAAATGTCGATTGCAGAAAAGTCATAGATGGAATGCATACTGGACAAGAGAATGGGTAAGAAGACCAGGAGAAAAGAATACTTCGAGTATCTGGTCAAGTGGAAGGACCACCCAGTGGAAGACGCCAATTGGGAGACCGAAGCAGTGATACAGAAGCATGGACAAACCATGCAGGAGCTCATGGACAGGAGCCCATGGAAATTTTCAAGCCGAGGAGTATGATGCAGGAGCATCGCCAACACATCAAGCGAGCCAGCGCGACGACGGGAGACAGCTGGACAAGCCATCACGAAATTTTGAAATACCTTGGAAATTGTTGCGCAAGTCTTAAATGAAGCCATTTATGAAGGCACACTTGTATATTGTAAATGGACCTTGAAGTGGATAGCTCTCGTCCTTAGGTAGATGAGGCATTTAAAATAGTTAATGTAAAGTAGATAGGATATTTAATTCTAGATTTGATAGTTTAGAGTTCGAGAGGGAAAACGGATATAGACACCCTCATTGTATCATTGTAACATTATCAAAACATTCAGAAGAAGAGAAGAGCAAGCAGAGAACTGTGTGAAGAACACCCATGTATAGGCACTTGAATTAATAGAAGGAAGCATTGATTCAAATCCATGGTTTGTGTTGTTTCTCTGTGTACATTGTTGTTGTGCTCATGAATGTTTATTTCCTGTCATACATTTTCTTTTATATGCCGTGTATGTGATTTCATGGTGAAATTGAAGTCTGAAGGGAAGGAGAAATTAGTTTCAATTGTTTCTCTACTTTGAACCAAAGAATTCCTGCAAGGAGTGCAGTTGAATTTGTCTGCAAGGAGTGCGTTGACAGAAGGGTTCACTTAGAGGAAACTTTTGTTCTCATTTTTTTCGAAGGTGCAGTTAGGCACAGTGCCATGCAAGGAGTGCGCAGGCCAAGGAAAAAGTCTCAGAGTCTCGATTCTGAGCAAAGTATTGAATGACTGCTGCTGCAGGAGTGCGCAGGGTCAAAGACTTCAACACTTAGATAAGGTTGAAGATTTGCCACAAGGAGTGCATGCAAGAAGTTCTCTAAAGGACTTGAAAGTCGAGAACAAGCTCAGGAGGAGTAGGCCTTCGAAATTCATCGAAGGATTGCACAGAAAGGTCGTGCATCGGAGTGTTCGATCAAGTACCGGAAGCTTGCGTGCAGGTGGACGAGTCTCGTGGAGGAACACTCAGCTATTTCGTAGATTCTCCAAAGGAAGGAAGAACGGTCGAAATTCTCCGAGAAGAATTTACGACGCCCTGTGAGTTGTCAGATCTCACCGAGAAGCAGGGAAGGTACAACGATTGCATCAAGAGGTTCTAAGCTCAGGAAGGGCAAGACTGTCGATCGGGATCACGAGGACTGTTGGATCTACTCGTGGATCGGTATCTCGGGAGTTCGTGAGTTGAGACTCCAAATCTTCGCAACAGAAGTCGTGATATTGCGAAGCACGATACTCCGACGGATGAGTGAATAGTGTGGGCCACAGGAGTTGGTGATGTGGTAGGTGACGCGAGTCATCGGGATCTCACCGCGAGAAGTCCCGAGAATTTGGGGTAAGTATTCGCGATCCAGCGAAGTCCAAAGTCCCGACAAGGCAAGCGATCGTCAGAGAATTAACTCGCACGTGTGTATCGGTGTTTCGGCACATCATGAGTCGGGAGATGGAAATATGAGAACTTGGCATCGCGAGTAGCGAGTTCGCAATAGAGCGAAGTCCCGATAAGGCGAGAGGAAGTCAACGTTGACTGACATATTGGGTCTCGAGGATTCGAGAGCCCAGCGAGTAAACAAGAATTCGCGAAGCCGCGAGCTCCGGTCCTCCGAAAGTAGAGAAGGGAGGATCGCGCCGAAGAGAACTGTGGGTGTAGATTTCCCAATAGGGAAATAGAAGAATCGTTGAGTTCTTCGGGCCGAGGAAGAAAAGAAGGTCCTGAGGAAGCGGTCGTGCTCCGAGGAGTGTGGACGGTTGCGCCACCGTGGCCAACCATACTCAACCAAATTCAACCATGTTCAACCATAGTGAACATGGTCATTGATGGTCAACCACATTCAACCATAGTCAAACATAATCAACCATAGTCAACCATAACCGATAAAAATAAACTAAAATCAATCATGGTAAACTAAAGTCAACCATTTTTTCAGGAAATAAAAAGAACTTATATTCACATAAAATGAGTAGACATATTTTGGTCCTCAAGGGGACTATCATTTCCAGTCCAAGAAACAAAAAGTTTCTCTACAACACTTCATTCTTGTTTAAACTATACATTTCCTTTGCATACATAATTACCTATATACAAACCTTTCTGTCCAGATATCCAAAAAATAAAAATAGAAAAAAACTCACTCCATATTATGCCTCTATTCACCCCATAAAGAAGGAAATATTTTTCATCACACATGTGTCCCTCAAAACATTCTTGTGAAATGAAAGATCCAAGATCCAACTCCAAAGCATCATTTAAAAAAAAATCTGCAATGGAGTTGAGTTCATTGTCGACATGTGTGAAAGAGGACCATTAAAAATAATCCATGGAAGTGAGAATATTATTTAAGAGGGGCAATAGCTTCATCACTTGTATTTGTACTTTTTATATTTTCCCAGTCTATTTCCACCTTAGAGTCACCAAAGACTTGTACTTTCCTCAAATTCAACATTTAGAATAAAACAATATGGTCCACATAGCATAGAATTATTAAATCATATTCATCTGTCTACCTAGAGCGTAGCTAATTTTAAATAAGACCTCAAATATGAAGAGAATGAAACCAACACTGCACAACAAATGGTGGCCTTAGCTCTCCCCATCAAAAAATCCCCATGAAATTCCTTCTTTCAGCTCAAGCATGAATGGGTGCCTTACTTTG
Organism: Picea engelmannii; assembly: GCA_009831015.1. Lineage (NCBI taxonomy): Eukaryota > Viridiplantae > Streptophyta > Pinopsida > Pinales > Pinaceae > Picea > Picea engelmannii. Next base: position 136,357 of record ML780470.1, read on the forward strand.
ATTTTTTCTTATTATTTTTAAACTCAAAGGACATTTTGAAAACAATACCTGTAACCACCTTCACCTCTATAGATTTATTCTAAAAAATGGACACATTTTTGGCCCACCAAATAAAATAGACGAAACATCTAGGAGCAAATCCAAAGACCTTGTCTATTTGTGACATTTTCTAATAAAAAACCACTCCTCCAAGGGATTGCCTAAAGTTTGGAAATTAGTTTTTAGCAATGTGCATACCTCTCTCCATAATTTTCGAGAGAACTAACAATGAGAGAACATATGGGGACACATTTCCTCGTCATATTTGTAGAGGGAACATCTGCTAGGGCTTGTCCATCCACACTTCAACCCCACATCCCGCATGAGGAGATTTTTATTAAAAGCAAGCCAATAGACCAAGATAACATTTAAAGGGGTGTTTAGTTTCCATATATCCACCCACCAACATCGAACTGGTTCCTAAAAAGTCGCTTCTTCTAGCACGATATGATCCAATTTAACTCTATGCTTTCCATTTAATGGATTTTTCTCCCAACATAGTGTTAGCATCTTCTTCCCTTAATAAAATAAAGTTTGATTTTAACAATTCTACAAAAGTTTCCCACTCATCAAATTTTTCCTCCTCCAACCCCAAATTGGCCTGATATTTCCACAAAGTGTGCCCAACCTCATCTTTGTTTTCCTTTTTTCATCCCAAATTGTATATATTCCTAAATTAGGAAGGTCAGAGATCAAACGAACAAATAATTTGAATGAATTGGAAGACCCTTTGGGTGGGTCTTCCCCAATTTGGACACTTTTTCCATTCCCTATGTTCCAGGAAGTCCAGTCTCCAATGAGAAGAAATAATTTCACCATTTCTTTCTAGCTAATTGAGCAATTTACCACTAGCTTAGCTGGGTCTCAGAACCATTCCATTACCGATATTCCAGGAAAGTATTTTGGTTCCATCATCCCACCCTAAAGAAGATAATTGTGATCTAGTCTCCATATACTCTTGGTAGCTAGTGCTTGACTGAACCAAAAAATATTTTTGATTCCCCATCCACCAAATTGTTTAGGCATTACAATCCAAGACCATTTTATTAGGGGACTTCCTTCCACATCCTTTTTACCTGACCACAAAAATTAAAAACATATTTTTATGATCTTGGAGATAATTCCTTTTTGGATCTTAGCAATGGAATCCTAGTATATATGAATTCTATTGAGCGTTGATTTAATCAACACCAAAATACCTCTTGTTGAGAGAATATGGAAAGCCCAATTTTTCATGCTTTCCTTTAATTTTTAGGGTAGCCATAACCAATTCTCCATCCTCTAACCACATGGATTTAGATCGAAACCAAGGTACTTAATTATCTCATCAAATTTTTCTTCTTAAAAGGAAGCCAAAACTCCAAAAGATTCATATTGGATCATTATATTGTTTTTCATCTATCTCGATGCTTTCAGATTGGAAAAAATTGTATCAATCATCCTGCAGGGTCATTTTAGTGGTAGGTCCCAATTTACAAAATTGGGGTCCAAAACCTTCCAGAGACATTTGAGGAATTAAACAATGTTTTTGGGTTTTTGGTGTTAAAAAATTACACACACCCCATTGACGACATTCTACACTCCAAGACCTTTCCAACAGTGCATATCGTGCATCAATCAAAGCTCGTATGAAAAACTTGTTCCTCTCACAAGTTGACCTATCATGTGGAACACCATGGTATGAGAGGATGCCATGTTAGGCCCCATTACTCATGCATATGGGGATAGTCACTTATGCAATTTCAATAAGATTATAGAAGGTCCAAAATCCTATCACAATTGAAGGTTGAGGAAGTAAAAAGCCTACCCCTGAATGGCTATCGGTCTATGTTAAATATCATACCACTAGGAGAAGAAGGGGTTCCATTATTTGGCATTGTATCTTATTCCATAGCTAAGAAAAAAATCTAAGAGTGATATTCTGTGAGAATAACAAAGGAGTAGATATTTTGTAGCATCCATACGGGTCACAGGTCAAAGGAAACTCCATAGAGAGTGCCTCTTTCTTTGTACTTGCATAATTTCTATACTAGAGAAAAGAGAGCAGAGCAACCTCACCTTCTAGATGCATTTTCTCCTGTATTTGTAACATCCCCTTCGTTACAACATCAAAAAAGTGAGTACAGTAGAGGTAATTTTTTTTTGAAACAACTGTTAGGACAAGTGATATGCGACAACAACATACATCAATGATTACACATTCAATATCATTACATTGCCCCACAAAAAAATCTGAATGAAACATCGCTATTATTCAAAATAAACCATAACACATTAATATCACAATAGATATCTACCCACCCAACCTATCCTGCAAGGTTAGGACCTCCAAGACACATAATCAACACTCAAGTCCAAGATTCATCCAATTTGTTTTGATCATTTAAAGTCTCAGGATTGGCGACTGTTCTCAAGAACAATGAGATGTCTAGTTCCCTTAACCACAATCATATTCCAAATTTCGTGACTAAATCAACAACAATACCCATCATAAATTCTTTAAACACAGAGTATATTCTACTACAATTAAACAATCATTTAAGCATCATTCATGTGAATTGAGCATTAACATCTTGTAACATTTATTGTGAAGCATAACAATAAATTCCATTTAACCATGCATGTGATGAATCCTCACATTATGTTCTATTGCCATAAAGTACTAACTTTTCATACAATGCCATGCTATTCTTAATGGAAAATAATCAATTTCATTTCAAGTTTAGAATCACATATCCATTTAATTCAACCTCTAATCAAAATGTGAACAAGAGTTCTTAATTGGTAAAAAGATATGTTGAAATTCTGAAAATATAACACAATCATATTATGCATACCTAACATGATTACTTAATATCTATCATGGATTTGTGCAATTAAACTCCTATCTTATCTCTGATGTAAGTTGTCCTATTTCAATTGGATCATTATAATATAACACTTGTTCATGTAATCAAAATCATAGGCACCAAAAATCCTAAGTTTTCAATACACCTTACTCCCCATTTAAGTCTCACTCTATATTGCATCCTTAATTTTAATTTAAAACTCTTAAGGAGAATCATAATATCCTTTAAATATTCTCTCTAAATTTTCAACTAACTTAATGTTGTCTAACCCAACCATGACACAAGTTAACTAGGACTTAGGGTAGCTTATACTATACCCATTTTTTTGGAGGCACCACTTCACTCTACCAAATGGAAAGATATTAAATACTAAAATTTTTGATATGAGGTTATCAATTCAATGTAGAGAAACAAAAAAAATAAAAATAAAAAGAATTTAATTTGGCAGTGCTCAAGAATCCCTAATTGCAAATTTGTAAATTAATTTGGGAGTGACAAATTAATTTCTAAATTCTGGTCATAATTTAAAATGACAACATACTTGTGTTTCCTCTTAAGAGGTCACAAGTTCAAATCCAGAGGGGGGTAGGGTATGTATACCTCCATAGTCCCTTGTCCCATAAACAAAGGGATCTCATACACTAATTAGGTGTATGGCTTGACCGTGACCTTAAAAATAGTTTATTATATATATATATATATATATATATATATATATATACTTTACAATTTAGTACCTAGGATCTATCTTCTAGCATTTTATTCTTTGATTTTTATCATAGCAACAATCTTAACTCCAAGTTAACTTCCAATTATGTATAATATTTCAGCAGCGAATATACTAAGTTCTAGTTCCCAACTGTGCATAACTAATTATACATTGTTTAAAACAAAAAACTCAAATATAATTATAAACTAATGCCACAACGTCGCTGCAATTTTATTTCCAAATTTTTTTCAATTAAAATACGGTAGTCATAATGAAATTAAACTCAGATACGCAATAAATATTGCAGTGACCATAATGACATTCTAAACTTCTGATTTGGCAAATTAACTTTATAAAAAGATCCTACTAAATTTTAATTTTCGGATCTGTAATCAAGTCTATGGTGATAAAACTAAGTTCTATTTCAGGTTTGTGAATCCATTTAATCTACAACGACCTAGAGTATTTAAATTTCTGATTGTAAATTCTTGCAACGAATATATATAATTCTAATTTCTCCATTTGCATAAAATAAAAACAACGATATTCTAATTTCCGGATTTACAACCAAATATAAATGACCATACAAAATTCGAATCGGATTTCAAGTTATTACTACAACGTCACTAAATATTAATATCTAGAATTGCAATTAAATGTGCAACGATTATATCTAAGTTCAATTTTAAGGTTTGCAAATTAAAATTTCACAAGATCACACAAAATTCTAACTTTTCAAAGTTGTAGATTTAATTTTGCATGTGACCAAATGAAATTCAAAAATATGGAAATGAAAAATCCAAGGTCATTATCCAAAATGAAGGTCAATTATAATGAAGGTCAATTATCCAAAATGTGTAAATTAACGTTGCAACGACTAAACAAATTCAATTTCCATATTTGTGAATTGAAATGGCAACAATCAAATAATTTCTGAACTCAGGGTTATTAATTTAATTGCTGCGAATAAATGAATTTAAAAAATTCAAGGTTGTAAAATAAAATGGCAACTAACAATGAATTTCAATGAATTTATCATAATCCCGGGTTACACGATGACCCTCCAATGCATTAACAGATTCTAATTCCAGAAATGTTAACCAATTGCAGCGTATTTGGGAGAATTCTAAGTTTTTGGACTTGTCAATGATTTTTGCAAGTATCACATGAATTTCTCAATTCAGAATTGCATATAAGCAGAGATAAAAAGAAGTATGAAATTCGAGCATGCAAAATTCAAGTGAAACATTATTTAAATACTAAGCAGAGAGTCTGCAATTTAAAAGGCAGCAAATAAGAGGAAATTCATAAATTCTGAGTTGTAAAATAGTTTGACAGCTCTCACATTAATGAATTTCTAAATTTCATTTTTGAAATTTTAAAATCACTGTAGAAAGAGAATTAAAATTAGTTCGCAGCGACCATAAAAATTTCCACATTCCACTTTTCCTAAAACTGACAGCGACCAAAATATTTGACATCAAGGTCTGTAAATTGAATGGTAGCAAATAAAAGGATTCATATTCCTAGGCTGTAGATTAAATTTGGCGGCATTCAAAAGAGACTCTAAAATTTTGATTCTTCCATTTAATTTGGAAAGAAACTACAGATTTTAATTTCGGGACGAAACAAAAAAAACGCCGTGACTAAAAACAAATTTCATACTCAGAAATTACAATAAAATATAATTCTTTTCTTCAGAAATGAAAATGTCCAGAAGGAATCCATATGAATTTCTTATTTCAAGAGTTTTATTTTAATTTGGCTTGTGCTCCTTCCTTGCTCCCACTTGCCAATCATAGAGACTTCACCGATACCTCCCAGTGAATGATAGGGGTACTCTTCTCCCCTTTAACCCCTCGAGCCGCAAAGGAGCCCCACACAAAAAATCAACAAACAATAGCTCCAAGGCTTGCCTTGGAAGGCAGAGCTTTCACTCTTTCTACAAGCTTGGTATCCTAACTCTCACAAGTAAAACACAATCAAAACAATTTTGGCAGCATAACCTTGCAAATAATAAGTGTGATCCATTTCCTTCTACACTATTTGTTTTATATAAATATCCCAAATGACACATTTCCTCATGCACAATTAATTATCTTTTTAATTAATTTAATTAGTAATATTCACCCACACACTTGTCACACTCTCCCCAACTTGCACAAGTAAATACCATTTTTATTTTATTTAAAAATCCATTTTCCCTCACACTTCCCAATGTGTTCATATTTTCTCTCTTAGTTGTCACTTTGTTCCACAAATTCTCATTTAATGAGCATCTCCTAACTAGATATTAGTTAGAGTTGGATTAGGAGTCTTCTTCTAGTTAGACTAGTAGTAGCTTGACTCTAGATACCATTCTATGTGTACACCTATTCTCTCGTATTTTATTTCTTTCTATTTTAAAAATAGATTTTTGTTGGTTGTGGAGCCTGATTATCTTCCTGATTTAGAGGTCTTTTACTTTCAACCGTGTTTATACCCCATGAAGTATTTACACTCTTCCACGCGGAGGAGTGCAGAGGGGGGGTACCCCCTCTGCAGGGTCCGAGGGGGCTATCCCCCTGGCTGGGGGGTCTGAGGGAAAGCGGGCCCCCGGCGGAGGTTTGGGGGTGAAGCCCCTGAAGGAAAAATTGCCTTGTAAATGTATATTGTAATTTCATTGTAAATCTGAACTGTTTATTATAAGGTCGCAGATCTAACAGTAGAGATTACGTCAGGGTTTTTTTCCCTAGAAGGCAACCCTCTTTTATGAGGGAAATGTATTGCGGCTATGGTTAGTGCCGAATATCATATTATGAGATAAAAAATAGGAAGTTACAACGTGTTTGTTGTAGGATGTATCCCTTCATATGTTGGATAATAATAAAGGAAGGACCTGGCAATTTCTCTGGTGGATGTAGCCCACACTGGGTGAACCACGTAAATCTGTGTCTCTATTGTATTATGTATCTTCTGTGTTTTGTTTCCGCATTTGTTTTATTTTATTTCTCCATGGTCCTATTTTTCTAACAACTGGTATCAAAGCGAAAGGTAACTCGTAGGAAAAGAGGGTTCCTGGTTCAAGTGGGAGCAATGTCAGAAGATGGAAAGTTTAGGGTCGAGAAATTTAACGGTCAAAACAACCAGTTATGGAAGATGCAGATGGAAGACTATTTATATCAGAAGGATCTATTCCTACCATTGGGAAGAATAGCAAAGAAGCCGACGGCTACGAAGGACGAAGAATGAGAGATTCTTGACAGAAAGGCTCTAGGAATGATACGGCTGAGCCTGGCAACGTCGGTGGATTTCAATATTTCGAAAGAAAAGACAACGAAGGTTTTGATGGACGCATTGGCCAAATTGTATGAAAAACCTTCGGCGTCCAATAAGGTATTTCTAATGAAGAGATTATTTAATATGAAGATGTCGGAAGGTGGGTCTATTGCAGATAATTTAAATGATTTTAATACGGTTACTAATCAACTAAGTTCTATAAAAGTGGACTTTGATGATGAGGTCAGGACTCTTCTAATCTTGTGCTCATTGCCAGAAAACTGGAACGGCTTGGTCATGGCTGTAAGTAACTCTGTCTCTAGTTCAAATACTTTAAAATTTGATGATGTTGTTGGTGTTATCCTTAGTGAGGAAATGCGACGGAAAAACACAGGTGAGACATCAGGAAATGCGTTGAACATGGAGAACAGGGGAAGAAAAAAGGATAGAGGAAGGAGTTTCGGGAACCGTAGGAATTTTAGGAATGGCAGATCCAAATCTAGACTTGGAAAGATAGACTGCTAGAATTGTGGGAAGAAATGACATCTGAAGAAAGACTGCAGAGCTTCAAAGAAACAAAGAGATGGACAGTAGGAGAGAAATCAAGAAGAAAATGTAACAGGTGATGTGTTACAAGATGCTTTGATTCTTTATGTAGATAATATTTCTGAGACTTGAGTAGTAGATTCAGGGGCTTCATTTCATGCCACACCCCATAGGAAAAAATTTCTAGATTATGTTCAAGGTGATTTTGGACAGGTTCATTTGGGTGACGATGCACCATGCAGAATTGTTGGAATGAGAAAGGTAAAAGTA
>ML780470.1:151223-165575 GCA_009831015.1 Picea engelmannii
TCGGTCCCAGCTCGGGGGTGACCCACTGTTGAGCTGATGAACAGTGTGGTCTATGGCTGGGAGGTTCGTGGAAGGCCTGCACTTGGTTGGTGATTTCTACAGCTATTAAAAGATAAGTATATCTGAATTATGCTTTAATCATGATGAGCATGACTGCTCTATTTATGTATCATGTTTTCCGCTGTGTAAATGAATTTGTTGTTGAATGCTATGGTTTGCTTAATTGCAGGAGTGAATTATATATTTTACTCTGAGATTTAAATGTGTTTAATTATGTTTAAATGCATGTGGTTATAATTCCTGTATCAATTATGTAAACATTCATGCGAAGAATGGTAATTGAGGGGTTTGGAAACCTGGGTAGTGAATAGGTACACTACAATTTGGTAGGTGTACAAAAGGGGACACTACAGTTTAAGTAGACAGAAGAAAGACTCTGTCCAGGTTGAAAATTTGGATATTCAGGGACTTGTTTTGAAACTCCTTGTAAGACATTCCTATTCTATGTTACACTTAATGGAAAAGGCATATTGATGATTAGAATTTCTCTTCTTCTATGTTCTTTTTCTCTTCATGCTTGTGATCATTTATCAAACTACAATGCATTGTTTTCTTGATTATCAATTGACACAGTGAAGAATTTGTTGTTGTTATTATTTTCAAGTTTTTGATTTACAAGCTTATGTTCTTATTTCTTAATTATATTTTGAGATAAGAATTCTACGTGAGGTTAACAAATTGACGACTTCATATTCTCTTTTCCTTATTTGTCTAATTTGTCTATGTGACTACCCTTAACCAGTCAATGGGATGTCATTTGTCCTTATTTTGAAATTCTTGTTTATCTTGAAACCTTAAACCAGTTTTCAACCACCCTTTCAAAAAACCAAATCATAAAACCATCAAAATACTATTGCAATAACTTGATGATGCCCTAGCTTTCCCTCTCATAGTCAAGTGCAACTTTAGGGACTAACAAAGACACACCTCCATGCTACAAGGGTGCCACTCACCTTTGACTGGTTTTGGAAGTTTGTCTGACCCCTGAAGTCAACACTCCACTTGATCGACCTTGTGAGAGAATAAGAGATTATAATGAATAAGGAATCTACCTTATTGTGTTCCCTTGAGAATAATTGTGAGCATCTGTCTCAGTCTTCTCTCATGACATCATGGACCTTTCAAACTAGGTAATCATTAACCTACATTTCTGACCACAACAAGAGTGCTATTAGGCTGTGATAGGGATGATGCCACACCTCTCCCTCAATGTCTAGTTTCTGTGCATGGCCCCTATACTACTTATGTGAGTCGGATTAGAAAGCATCGTCAAGACTGCATCCACTGGCCAAAATACTATCAATAATCCATATACGCAAATCATACTGAAATCAATCATGTGTCACATGTGTGTAAAATGAAATAATCAAACAAAACACAATCCACTCCCTGAATTGATCCAGGGTCCAAGGAAGTTCATCGATGCCATCAACATCCATAACCTGTTATGTGCCCTGCACACTCAGGAAAACTTATCAATAATATCTTCCACTATATATACATAAATATAACAATAGGTCACAACACAACATCATCATCATATATAACCCATAATCAAAACAAAATCATAATATACCATAACCGGATCACTGGCATGCAAGTGTCCTCAAAGAATATGCCAATAAAGGCATGCTCAGTAGAGCAGGATGTTACATACACCTCCTCTTGTTTTAAACTTCATTTTGAAGTTTGTAGAGTATATAAATGTGGTAAATAAAAGTATTTGACATAGATCTATATGTCTAATATATTAAACAAGTAAGGAAACTGTTGACGCATCTCGTATGCGTCCTCCTAGGTAGCCAAGTGTGGACTATAGTTGTCCCACTAGACCTTGATTTGATCGACTATTCGATGCTGAAACTATCAAATGTGATGGTCTAGAATGTATATTGGCTCCTCCATGAGAGCACCCTCATTCGACACCTATAAATAAATCATGTCAATAACATGTGAAGGATCACTAACATAATGTCGTAAAACAGACACATTAAATACATCGTGCATACACCTCAAATATCCAGGAAAGGCTAGTCTATAAGCCACTGGTCCTTTCCTTTCCACAACTTTATCTAAGTCTTTTGCGGTTTCACCCGCAAGAAAACTCTCTCGCCAATTTCATAATTGCGATCAACGTGATGTGCATCAACATAGCTCTTCTGTCAATCCTTCATTTTCTTTAATCCTATGTCTTATTGATTGCATCTATTCTTCCATTTCTTGGATCACTTCTGGTCCTACCAGGACCCTATCCTCAAGTTGATCCCAACTCAACAACATTCGACATGGTCGCTCGTAAAGAAACTCAAATGGTTCCATCTTGATCGTACTATGGTAATTGTTTTTGTATGAAAACTTTATCAATGGAATGTAATCTTCCCAATGTTTCTGTTGGTCCATTACATACATACGCAAAATATCCTCCAAAATATGGTTCATTCTTTCTGTTTTCTCATCTGTCTCTAGGTGATATGCTGTGCTAAAGTTTAGTTGTGTTCCCAAGGCCTCTTGCAAATTGGTACAAAATTGTCCTGTAAACACTGATCCTTAATCAGATATGATTCTTCTTGGTACTTCATGTAACCTCACAATCTCGTTAACAAATAATCTAGCTATGTCTGACACCTAATACATCGTACACACTATAATAAACTGTTAACTCTTCATCAGAGTGTCAACTACCAAAAAAATAAAATCGTGTTTCATTTCCGTCACTGGCAATCAAACTATAAAATCCATCGAAATGGCCTCCTATTTCGATTCAGGAATATCGTGTGGTTGTAACAATCCTAATGGATTTCTATGTTCAACCTTCTATGCTGACATTCTAGGCATCTCGTCACGTAACTAACTATGTCTTCTTTCATTCTTTTCCAGAATAATAAGGGATTAAGTTCCTCCTTCATCTTCATGACTCCTAGATGAGCCATGTACATTGATCGATGAGGATCACTCAAGATCAAAATTCTTAATTCGTTGTTAGGTGGTATGTAAATTATTCTGTTAAATCTCAACAATCCATCATTGTCTAAAGAATAACCTTCAAACTTCGGTACCATCATGGTATTTTGTCCAATATTATCCTTAACTTCTTTATACAAATCATTTTCTATCTGTAAAGTTAGATTATTTTCTCGAAGATTTGTCTTAAGAGGTATTATCGAGAATATGTGTGGTCTCCGACTCAACACATCTGCCACTATGTTCATCGTTCCTTTAATGTAAGTAATCTCAAAGTTGTATTTTATAGGTAATTCTGACCAATGCCTTTGTCGTGTGTTCAATTCACTCTTCATAAATATATGCTTCAATCCACAATGATCTGTCTTTAATTCAAATTTTCTTCCAATCAAATAATGTTTCCAAACTATCAAGGCATATACAATTGATAATAACTCCAATTCATGTGTTGTATATTTCTCTTTATGCTTTCTCAATTTCCTTGAAATGTAAGTGATCACTTGACCGTCTTTCATGAAAAATACTCCTAAATCTTCCTTGGATGCATCTATGCATACCAATAATCCTTCTTCCATGTCAGGGAATTTTAGTATTGGAATTTTCATTAACAACTATTTAAGCTTTTGAAATGCTTTTGTGCATATATCAGTCCATACAAACTTCTTGTTTTTCTTCTGCAATTTCGTGATCAAATTTGTTATCTTTGAAAAACCTTCGACGAACCATCAGTAATATCCTGCCAAACCCATAAAGTTGCATACTTATTGTATGTATGTTGGTGTTTTCCATTCCATAATAGCCTCTTATTTCACTGGATCCATAGTGATACCTTCAACAGATGTGATATATCCCAAGTAATGAATTTTCGATTGATAAAAGGAACATTTCAATAGTTTCCCTTACAATTGTTTTTCTTGTAGACATTGTAGGACCAATATTAAGTGTTCTCCATGCTCTTATTTTGTCCGAGAATAAATCAGTATGTCATCAATAAATACTTGAACAAACTTATCTAAGTATTCACAGAATACTCAATTCATCAAACTCATGAATAGCCCAAGGGCATTCATCAATTCCAACGGTAAAATTGTAAAATCATAGTGTCTGAATCTCTTTTTAAACGTTTTCTTAGGGATATATTCCTCCTTAATCTGTAATTGATGATATCCCGATCTCAAGTCAATCTTCAAAAATATTGTTGCTCCTTTCATCTGATCAAACAAATCGTTTATCCTTGGTAACGGATATTGGTTCTTGATCGTCGCTTTGTTCAATTGATGATAGTCAATAAAAATTCTCCACGATCCATCCTTTTTTCTCATGAAAAATCACTGGCGCACCCCATGACGATACGATTAGACATATAAGTCCCAAGTCCAACTATAAATCCTTTAAATGCATTTTCAACTCCTGCAACTCCGTTGTTGACATCTGACATGGCATTCTCGCTATCGGTTCAGTTCCAGGTTTCAAGTCTATTTTAAACTCCAATTCTCTCTCGGACAGTAAACCTGGTAACTCTTCTAGAATTACATCTGCAAACTCTTGTGCTACAAGAATGTTTTCTAATCCTTCTGCCTCTCCCTTTTAATTTAGTGCTAAGATTGCATATATCTTTCATCCTTTTCACATACTCTTCTATAGTTGTAGGGAAGAAATGAACGTAAGAGAAACTCCCTGGTTTCTTTCTACAATGACTCTACTCGATTCTAAATCATCCGTCAAATTTAACCGTTTCATATTACAATTAAGTATCGCATCATGCGATTCCAACCAGTCCCTAACAATCACTATGTCATAAGATCCTAAGATCGTGACATAAAGGTATACCTTTATTACAAAATATTACCAAGTTAATTCTACAGTCAATAACATTTCCCCATTGTTCAACTCTTTCTCAGCTATGAGGGCCTTCTTAACTACATCGTGCAATTTATAAGGCATTAGTATCCTCACCTTTGTATGGATATTGAGTTTAAGTCTGAACATGAACTTGTTGACCTTTAACTTCTCTGTGTTCGAAAGTGGAGCATACCTAAGTTGTTCCATGAACCTGACCCCAAACTCTGGCACCATATGACCAAACTATCATAAGGTTTTGAACTCATTAAGCTCGTGCTCAATGATTTTCTCAGACAGGTGCCTTTCCCAGAACTGTTCCTTGAACATCTTCGGTGACATGTCTTCGTCAGCTATGTTTAGTTTAGGTAGGAGTGTCTTCCACCAAGGTAGAGCACTTCCTTTCAATTTGAAGACCTCCATGCATAATTTCATGTTGGATGTGTAAAAAAGAAATGCGAAGCACATCACCATGTATCTAACCATGCCTCAATGGCTAATTCATCTGTGCCTCCCATGAAATTGGAAATTTAACTTTCTCGAGTTCCCTGAGTATACTACTACTAACCACTGAAGGGTGTTGTGAACCCTCATTAGGTACAAATTTCCTACCCTCATCTTGATAAATACGGTTGATCAAGCCTCTAACATCCTCTGAAAGGATCTCATCATACCTACCACAAATCCCACAACAACCTACTCCTACTCAGTGGCTTGTTCTTCTCCCTAAGGGTTAGACCCCTCTGGTGTGGATACACTCGGAGGAGGCATACCTCGTCCTCCCACACCACGACATCTACTCATCCGACGTCCTTTAACCATGATTACCGACATTGACAATTTCAAAATTTATTAGTGATATATCTATAATCATTCACTTTAACAAAGTGGAAGGTGTAACGGTCCAATGTCGCAGGGTTTAACCCGCTCTGATACCATATGTAACGTCTCCTCCATTACAACATCAAATAAGTGATTACAATAGAGGTAATTTTTTTTTTTTAAACAACTGTTAGGACAAGTGATATGCGACAACAACATACAACAATAATTACACATTCAATCTCATCACATTACCCCACAACAAAATCTGAATGCAACATCACTATTATTCAAAATCAACCATAACACATTAATATCACATCATATATCTACCCGCCCAACCTATCATGTAATTTTAGGACCTCCAAGACACATAATCAACAATCCAGTCTAGGATTCATCCGATTTATTTAGATCATTTAAATTCTCAGGACTCACAACAGTTCTAAAGAACAATGATATGTCTAGTTCCCTTAACCACAATCATATTTTGAATTTCGTGACTAAATCAATAACAATAACCATCATAAATTCTTTAAACATAGATTATAATATACTATGATTAAACAATAATTTAAGCATCATTCATGTGAATTGAGCATTAACATCTTGTAACATTTATTGTGAAGCATAACAAGAAATTCCATTTAACCATGCATGTGATGAATCCTCACATTATGTTCTATTTCCAAAAAGTACTAACTTTTTATACAATGCAATGCTATTCTTAAAGGAAAATAATCAATTTCGTTTCAAGTTTAGACTCACATATTCATTTAATTCAATCTCTAATCACAATGTCAACAATAGTTCTCAATTGGTAAAAAGATAAGTCGAAATTCCAAAAATATAACACGATCATATTATGCATACCTAACATTGTTACTTAATCTCTATCATGGATTTGTGCAGTTAAACTCTTATCTTATCTCCAATGTAAGTTGTCCTATATCAATTGCATTGTTATAATATAACACTTGTTGATGTCGTCAAAATCATAGGCACCAAAAATCCTAAGTTTTCAATACAACTTACTCCCCATTTAAGTCTCATTCTAAACTCTATAATGCATCCTTAAGTTTAATTTAAAACTCTTAAGGAGAATCATAATATCCTTTAAATCTTCTCTCTAAATTTTCAACTAACTTAAGGTTTTCTAACCCAACCATGACACAAGTTAACTAGTAATTAGGGTAGCTAATGGAGAAAACACTTCACTCTACCAAATGGAAATATATGAAATAATAAAATTTTTAATCTCAGGTTACCAATTGAAGGTAGCGAAACAAAAAAAATATGGAAACAAGGAATTTCATTTGGAATCCTGAATTTCAAATTTGTAAATTAATTTGGCAGCGACAAATTAATTTCTAAATTCTGGTCATAATTTAAAACGACAGCGTGTATATATATATATATATATATATATATATATATATAGTTTAGGACCTATCTTCTAGCATTCTATTCTTTGATTTTTATCAACACAACAATCTTAACTCTGAGTTAACTTCCAATTCTGTATAATATTTTGAGAGCGAATATACTAAAATACGATAGTTATAACGAAATTAAACTCAGATATGCAATAAATATTTCAGCGACCATAATGACATTCTAAACTTCTGGATTGAAAAAATAACTTTATAAAAATATCCTACTAAATTTTAATTTCCATATCTGTAATCAATTCTGTGGTGATAAAACAAAGTTCTATTTCAGGATTGTGAATCCATTTAATCTACAACGAGAATTTAAATTTCTGATTGTAAATTCCTGACAACGAATATATATAATTCTAATTTCTCCATTTTCATAAACTAAAAACAACGATATTCTAATTTCTGTATTTACAACCAAAGTTAAAATGACCATACAAAATTCGATTCATATTTCAATTTGTTACTACAACGTCACTAAATATTAATTTCCATAATTGCAATTAAATTTGTAGCGATTATATATCTAAGTTCAATTTCAGGGTTTGCAAATTAAAATTTCACAAGATCACACGAAATTCTAATTTTTCGAAGTTGTAGATTTAATTCTACATGTGACCAAATGAAATTTGAAAATCTAGAAGTGCAAAAGCTTTAGAAAAAAACCACCAATATTCTAAATTCTAGACGGATAAGTTTTGTAAAGACTACACAATTTCTAAATTCGAATTTGCAGATAAGTTTGATAAATACCATGAATTTTCTAAATTTCAGGATCTATATTTAAATTTTTACAACTACTATACAAAAATCAGTTTTCAGAATACAATATAATTATGCATCTATTATAATGAAGGTCAATTCTCCCAAATGTGTAAATTAACGTTGTAGCGACTAAACGAATTCAAATTCTGGATTTGTGAATTTAAATGGCAGCAATCAAATAATTTATGAACTCAGGGTTATAAATTTAATTGTTGCTAATAAAGGAATTTCAAAATTTATGGGCTGTAAAATAAAATGGCAACAAACAATGAATTTCTCATAATCCTAGGTTACATGATGACCCTCCAATGCATTAGAAAATTCTAATTCCAGAAATGATGACCATACAAAATTCCCAAAATTTAGGGTCTGAATTATTATAGCATCGATCAAACTAAGTATGAAATTCGAGCATGTAAAATTCAAGTGCAACATTATTTAAATCCTGAGCACATAATATGCAATTTAAAAGGAAGCGAGTCATACGAAAATCATAAATTCTGAGTTGTAAAATAATTTGACAGCTCTCACATTAATGAATTTCTGAATTCCGTTTTTGAAATTTTAAAGTCACTGTAGAAAGAGAGTTAAAATTAGTTCATGGTAACCATAACAAATTCCACATTCCACTTTGCCTAAAATTGACAGCGACCAAAATATCAGACATCAAGGTCTGTAAATTGAATGGTAGAAAATAAAAGGATTCAGATTCCGAAGTTGTAGATTAAATTTGGAAGCATTCAAAAGAGACTCTCAAATTCCAATTTTGTCATTTAATTTGGCAACAAACTACAAATTTTAATTTCAGGAAAAACAAAAACAAGCGCGGTGATTAAAAACAAATTTGATACTCATAAATTATAATAAAATATAATTATTTTCTTTAGAAATGAAAATGTCTTGAAGTAATCCATATGAATTTCTGATTTCAAGAGTTGTATTTTAATTTGGCAGCCATCCAGTGAAAATATGCAATATGCTTTTGTAATTTAAATTGGCAGCGATAATTTAATTTCTGAATTTTTGTTTATAAAATAAAATGGTAGTGAAAAAACTTAAATATAATTAGAAATTACTTTCATTACAATTACAAATTCAAAATAAAATATCGAATCCGTTGAAGATGGAGAATGATGATATCCGTCAACGACTTGCGCTCCTTAATTGCTTCCGCTTTCCAATCACAGAATCCCAACTCTTACACTTAAAACAGAATCAAAACAATTTTGGCAGCATAACCTTGCCAAGAATAAGTGTGATCCATTTTCCTTCTACATCATTTGTTTTATAGAAATATCCCAAATGAAACATGTCCTCATGCACAATTAAATATCTTTTTAATTAATTTAGTAGTAATATTCACCCACACACTTGTCACACTCTCCCTAAGTTGCACAAGTAAATACCATTTTTATTTTATTTAAAAAGCCATTTTCCCTCACATTTCCCAATATGTTCCTATTTTCTCTCCTAGTTGTCCCTTTGTTCCCCAAATTATCATTTAATGAGTGTCTCCTAACCATATCTTAGTTAGAGTTGGATTAGGAGTATTTTTCTAGTTAGACTAGTGGTAGCTTGAATCTAGATACCATTCTATGTGTACACCTATTCTCTCATATTTTATTTCTTTTTATTTTAAAAATCCCTTTGATTATTTTCATGCACACATGTGCATTCTATCAAATCTTTAGATTTTTGTCACTTTTTCCATAAATTGAATTATCTCAATTCTTTTAATTTATTTAATATTTTAATTTAGTCCCCTAACTAAAATTATTCTTAGGCTTAGTATTACAATTAGGCTTAGACTTTTATTGGGATTTATAATTAATAATTTATTGTTTAATTAATTATTTTACTTCAACAAGGTCTAATCATTTCAATGTTTTCTAGGCCACCTAGATTTGTTGACTCAAGTTTTTAATTACGTAATGTGCCCTTTAAGACAGACCTCTGTTTGTCTGACCCTTAGAGTCAACACACCACTCATTCGACCTTATGAGAGACTAAGGGCTTCTAAGGAATAAGGAATATGCCTTATTGCAGGCCCCTTAGAATTTTTGTGAGTGTCTGTCTCAGTCCTCCCTCGCGACATCATGGACCTCTCAACTAGGTAATCATTAACCTACAGTTCCAACCATGACAGGAGTTCTAGTAGGCTATGACGGGGACGTTTCCACACCTCTCCCTCAATGTTTGGTTTTTATGCATGTCCCCTCTACTCCTTATGTGAGTCAGATTAGAAAGCATCGTCGATCTTGAATCCACTGAAAAAAGTATTGTCAATAATCCATATACGTAAATCGTATTGAAATCAATCATGTGTCACATGTACGTAAAATGAAATACCCAAAAAAAATACAATACAATCCTTGATCGATCCAGAGTCCAAGGAAGTTCATCGATGCCATTAGCATACATAACCTGGCATGTGCCTTGCACACTCAAGAAAACTCATCAATAGCATCTACCACTATATATACATCAATATAACAATATGTCACAACAAAGCATCATCATCATATATAACCCATAATCGAAACAAAATCATAATATACCATAACCGGATCACTTGCACGCAAGTGTCCTCAAATAATATGCCAATACAGGAGTGCTCAGTAGTAAGGGATGTTAGATTATTGGGTTTCCCAACTCATATATTATGTTTATTTGTGGATGGTGTTTACCTTTTTTATGTTCTCTATTTTCACATTTGAACTATTTCATACATTTTTTTAAGAAGAAAACGAGTACTAAAAAATATGAGATGTAAAGGAAAAAAAAACTTAATAGTAAAGATTTCAGTTATTTATAAGGTTGACGGAGGGGGCTAGATGGTAAAGTTGTTCTTGCAATGAAGGTCAGGTCTGGTTCTCAAACCCGAGCAAGGACATGGTCTAGTTGCAGAACAAAGCTTAACTGAGCCAAACCCGCGTACCTTTTCTCCGAGGTGTAGGACAATCGGTGATAGAATTTGTTGTTAAGGCACTCCATGATATTAAATTCACCAATTCGAAACCCGTGGGGACAAAAAAATCCAACCATGTTAAGGGTTGGTGTGAATCAGTTCGGGTGTGATCCAAATTATTTTCTACACGAAATGAGATAAAAGATATAATAAATAAATGCACAGAGATATTGCAGATACTCAATAATATATCATAAATATATATGAGAAGAAACCATAAACATAGAGATACAATAATACACAATTTCTATTAATGAAAAAAATGTACAGAGACTATAAAAATATAGAGTGAAAGACTCGCTAGAATGGTGGTAGCTTATCTCTGAGAAGAGATGTGACGACTACTCACATTCACAAGAAGATGGTTACAATGAGGCTCTGAAATCCTTTTTACAATAAGAAATAATGAAAAAAACCCTAGACATACAAAAAATTAACCCTAGGAGATGAAGCGCCAAAAGTCATGTGGGCCCCATTTGGGTAAGTTAGTACATCAACTTCCCAGGGTCATAACTTTTGCATACGATCTCCATTTTAGGCATATGATAGCTCGTTGGAAAGGTGTCGTCGAGAAGATTCATTTTGAGGGATCAGTTATGTCTTAAAAGATCATTGAGAACCTCGATCTTGAAAAATCTTCATTTAGGCCCTCAAAATGGCCCCAAAAGTTAAAACCTACTAAAAATAGTAAATTGCCAAAATTACCAGAAAATTGTTTTGAGTGAGTCGGAAGAGGTGGGTGGCCACTGATATCCACCTGGATTAGGGTGTGATCCCTGGGTGATTTTGACGGATTAGATGCCCCTGAGTTGCATTTTTTTAGCCACAGGTTAGTCCCACATGTCACAGACAAACTAACAAAAAAAAAAAACATTTCAGTTATTTATCAGATCTGTTGTGATGAACTGTTGTAGTGGAATACCCATGAAAAATTACAAATCATATTGGTATCAAACCGATTTTTTATTTTGGGTATTTCTGGGAAGTTGTAGGATCCAGGAATCAACTTAAAGAGAAGTTGCAAAAACCCTAACCATGGTAGATTATTTTATTCATAACAACCCTCGAGATCCATCAGAAGAGATATTTGAGTGGTTGAAAGTGCATGTTGCTAACATTATTCACAATATGAACCTCCTCATGGCATATCTAGCAAGCAATATTGGACCGTTCAACGATTATGGAGGCTCTAAATTAGAGATCGGATTAGAGGGTAAATCAAGAGATCAAGAAGACTTTGGAAATGAGTCACATAAATAATATGATAAAGAGTAGCTGAGTTCAAGTGTCGTGAATTCATAGTCCCTATTCAATATGGAAGTGAAAGTGGACATAAATCCATACCAAGGTGAGATCGATGCATTAAAACTGAATCATTGGTTGAAAAAACTAAAAGTTTATTTTAGTGTTCACATAGAGATGAAAGGAAGCAGATTTCATTTGCTAGATTGAACTTATAAGGGCATGCCTTAACGTAATGGGAAAGCCACACACAAACACTTAGGCTAGACGGTGATCTTCTAGTAACTAGGTGGGAGGATTTAAAAACCCTCAACAAGTACCAATTCTACTCTATCGAGTATGTAGAGGACCAACGGATCTGGTGGAACTACTTAATGCAGAGGTAGAGGAAAACTGCACAAGAGTACATCATTGTGTTTAGAAAGATAGCCATCATACTGGGTATCTCTCCCAAGAACCCATATGTACTCCTCAAGTATTTGGGGGGTTTACATAGTCATATACAAAAGTAGGTGATGTTATTCAATCAAATTACAGTGAATGAGGTGTGTGTATAGGAACAATACTTGGAAAACATGGGCCAAAAGAAAGGGAAGCCATGTGGATCAAAGTAGAAAGAGCACCAAGAATATTCCAAGGAGGGGAAGAAGAAGTGGAAAGTGGGAAAAGATAATAAGACAAAATACACTACACATCAGAGTGAAGATACAAACATCCATTGAAATCATTGAAACATTCATGGCCACACCAAGGAAAAATTCCAGAAACTACATCAAGAGATGAACCCAAAAAATCACAAGATGGATGCAAAGAAAAATAACCTTATAGTCATAGATTCAATCAATCAGGTTGAAAGTAGCTCAGATGTGGATGGAAATATTGTCTACAAATTTCTTCAAAATGAGGTGAATCTAAGTAACCTTCATCGTGATCAGGAAGAGAAGGAAATGACCAAGCTCTTCCACATCAAGATTTAGGTCAATAAGACCAAGAAATATGCCATGTTTGACTCTGGTTCACTAGATAATCTCATAGCAATGGATTCTAATGTTCCCAAGCCAATATGATAGGAACATCACAGTTTTGGTGCATTTTTAAACTTTTACTGAGTGTGGCATTTCATCAAACACTTTGTTGATTTACTTGTTTTCTTATGTCTTATGTGCAGGTTGGCCTCTCAAGTTTTAGACTTAGGGTTGTATTCAGTTTATTAAGAACATATCTAAAAATATACTCAATGAAATACAATATCTAACCATACACAAGATATGAAACCCCAAAATCATAGATCTGACCTTTATTATTATGAAAAGCAAGAACCTGATACAAAGTGGATGCAGATCTGGAATAACATCAGATGGCTCCAAGAGATAATATATGAGCTACTACAAAATTCTCTCGATGAGAAAAAAAAATCCTCCAAAGGTTGAATATACAATGAAGACCAATACAAGGGATACCTGGGCTGCATGAAGTGCCAAATCTCAAGCTGGATGGTGCTACACCATGCTGGAACACTCAAGACCCTCAATAATTTGACACTACTGTCAAAGACATCCAAATACTCTACATAATATGCCAAACTGTAGATCGAGATATGTAGAGTCTCCTCCTTAAATCTCAAACCAAAATACCAAGGAATGCTCCTCCAAATGTTGAATCCTCAAGTGGAGTTGCACCCTCCTGAAAACTGTCAAACCCTACAATTTTGGTCCTTATGAAGGAGGCTTGCAAATGCCTTGAAAATTTCTATAAAGGTAGATCGGGACACTGCAATTCACTAGGTGAAGTCTCAGGGTCAGACATGAAGTATAACCCCTCCAAACTGAATAGATCTAAATCTCATAAATGCCCTCCTTCTCTCCAATTCGTCCCAATGCTCTAGGAAATCATCTGTACCATAGAAACCTCTCAAAAAGCACCATAAATGATGGTGAAGACCCTTCAAGAAGAAAAAAAATTCTCAAATCTCAAAAATCCCCTCTTGATCCGGATTATTTTCAGCACGAAATGAGAGCAGCGATATAATAAAGAAATTCACAAAGATATTGCAGATATTCAATAATATAACAGAAATGTATCAGAGATGAAACCATAAACACGGATATATAGTAATACACTATTTCTATTAATCATAGAAATGTACAGAGACTGTAAAAATACAGAGTGAAAGACTCGCTAGAATGGTGGCAGCTTATCTCTGAGAAGAGATGTGACGGCTACTCGCATTTGCAAGAAGATGATTACAATGAGGCT
>ML780470.1:183028-197406 GCA_009831015.1 Picea engelmannii
TTTTTTTTATATGATATAATGGATGCAAGAGTTTATGTTTATATTTTCTATTATTGAATGATTCTTATATATTCATTTATATATTAAAAAAACTATTCAACATTTTAATTAATTAATGTTTTATATTAAGTTAACATTTGGAAAGGCCATGACTAACTCTTTCTTAAGAGAATATTTAATGAATACACTTTAATGTTTTAAAATTATATATATGATTTTTATGTTTTAATTTTATTGTATGATTTTATTTGAAATATATTTTATTTTTTAATGTAATGAATAGATTTTAATGTTTTAAAAATTATATATATCATTTTTATTTTTTAATTTTATTATATGATTTTATTAGAAATATAAAACTTATATATATGATTTTTATTTTTTTATTTTATTGTATGATTTTATTGGAAATATATTTTATTTTTAATGTTGTATTTTATTTTATGTTGTATTTTTATATATTTTATTTTTAATGTTGTATTTTTTTATATATATGTTTTCCTTATCTTCGGTTGTCCTTATCTTCGGTTGTCAATGTGATAGGTTGGGTCAGTGATTTTTAGACCAACGTTTAAACTATTAATAAATGTCGTTTCGACCATTTCCCCAATCTTATAGTTCTAACGAAAATCTTCCAGCTAACTTCCCTAATGTTAGGGTTTAAGTATTTCCCTATAAGGATTTCAACAGATTTCTAAATCCTTTTAATCGATACACTGAGTGGCTTTGTTACATATAGCAACAAGACTTCGAGTCTGCACCTTTAAGAATGAATAGTTTCTGCGTTAGGGACCTCCTATTACTTTCTCTTCTAACTAAGTCGGTTGGTTACTCTCTGTTTGACACAAGAATATATATCTAAAGAGTTCAAATTAATCGTGTGATACTGAAATGTTTATTCCAAAATGTTTGAACTAACTTCTTAAATAGTAACGAAATTTTCATCACAGAGGTTTATACTCCATCTCTTCTACGTGATTTTAAGATTCTATTCAAAATTTTCATCGCAGAGGTTTATACTCCATCTCTTCTACGTTAGGTTTATAATCCAATATCATTATACTGATCACTTCTCTTTGTTTCTACAAGTAAAGAAGAAATACAAACTATTGGATCTTGAGTGATACAAGCAAGGTACATGAAGATATAACTAAAAATCCTTATTATACAATTCTTAACTATGTAGAGTTATTTATGATTTATTCTTCTAAAGGAGACATTTCCATATAAGGGAACTAGATTTACTTATGAAATATAAGAGTGACATCATAATTATGTACATAGTCTATCATCTAGTCATACATATAATATCATGAAAATAAAAAGCTAACACAAAGAATCACACAAGAATGAGAGTTTTTTTTATTGATGATATAAAAATGGATTACTTGCTAGGAGGAGAAGGGGTTCCATTCTTTTGCATTGTATATTGTTCCATAGTTGAGCATAACTAAGGAGGAGATTCTGTCATAGCCATATGGGCCACATATCAAAGGAAACTCCATAGAGAGTGCATCTTTCTTTGTACTTGCATAATATCTATACTGGCGAAAAGAGAGCAGAGAAACCTCACCTTCTAGCTAGGTTTTCTCCAGTATTGAGTTTCCTAGGTCATATATTGTGTTTGTTTGTGGATGGTGTGTGTATTTATTTCTATTCTCTATTTTTTCACATTTGAACTATTTCATAAGTTTTTTTAAGAAGAAAATTAGTAATCAAGAATATGAGATCTAAAAGAAAAATAACCTTAATAGTAAAGATTTCAATTATTTATCATATATGTTGTAACGAAATGTTCCAGTGGAATATCCATGACAATTTATAAATCATGTCTCCATCTTCAATAGTCTTTATGCTAGTTACAAATGACTATCCAACTTTTTCCCTTTCACAACTTGCAATCATACACAAGATGTTTAAAAGCATAAGGCTCCTTGGCTTCATTTTATTCCTCTGTCATCACATCCTCATTCTAATGTGAAATTCCCAAGTAGTTCATGATACTCTCAACATGTCTCTCTTCTTCCTCATACTCTCCAAGGATACCTCCTTTCTCTAGTTTAAAACACTAAACTTCCTCTTTTGTCAACAACCTCTTTCTGAGATGAACTCCTATAAGTTTCTCCTTCTTTAGCAAAGCACTCAACCTGTGATTCAAGCTCTCCAAGCTTCTCCTCAGCTTCCTTACAAACAATTGATTCACAGGCCACTTGACTCTCTTCCTTACATTCCAACCTTGTCTTTTGCTTTCCTCTATTTTACTATGTAGAAACTGTCCAATGTAATTGAGTTGTATCATTAATTCAACCATTTCTCTATCAAGCTCCTCTTGACTCATCCTCTTTATGATTTTTTCCTTGGCATCTTCCTTTCCTTTGTTGTGGATTCTTCTAGAACCTTTATAATGACCATCAATAGTCATTCTCTTCTCTTGTGAACTTCTCCTTGTCCACTGTGAGCTGTATCAAGCCTCTATTTGTAGAAAGTCTCCTCTACTTGCCACTCAATACCTCACCAATCTTCGTCTAAGCTATGGAATTTTGGTATTATATGTCATCTCCACTAGAACCTTCTGAGCACTCATTTGCTCCTCTTTGTCTATGCACGTAATCACACTCTCTCAGAACACTTGTTCTCCTCACTTTCAATCCTCAGTTGGAAGTATTTACAACCTCATTTGTTGCAAGGTTCTGCCACAAGCTTCTCCTTCACTTGAGAGCTACGATTGCTTCCTCTCCTAAACGTATATTGGTTTTCAATGGCTGCTACCATATCCTCCTCTGCTACTTTCATTCATATTTTCTCATAATCAGAGTTAATTATAAAATATTAATCATTACCTACAAGATCTAGTCATGATTTTGTCTTCCACATTCATTGCACTTGAATGGAAAACTCTCTATCACAATGCCTCTGCAATCAAATTGTCCAATCTGTAGTTTTGAAATTTTGAATTTGCAAACTTTCGTTCTTAATTACAGAGCAAAATTTTTCTTTGATACCAAAAATGATGGAGACCCATCAGGTCTCTATACCCACAGGTGCAGAGTTATGACTAACTATGGTCCAACTCTATATTGAGCTACATATATTCTCTCAGTCCCAAATCTTCTTCAAGGAATAGAGTTATCATACTCTTTGTTCTACATGCCTTAAGAACCTCCTTTCCATGGAGCTAATCCCTTCAATGAAAACTAGAGCCTTTACCTTTTTGGTGCTAGTCCATTTCCTTCACCTTACCCTAAGTTGTGATCAAGTGTTATTCATTTAGGTGCTTCTGCTCTGTGTTCGACTCATGTTAGGAACCTTTGGATTATTGGACATTAGACCACCAGACTTCCTAAAGCACTCAAAATTACTTATTTTTTTAGCTCGATCCAGTGGATTAAGTCGTGGTAATATTTAATATCCATGATCAATGTAGATCATTGATCTCTCCTTTTTAATGAGGAATGTATATCTCTCATGATCGTGCCATGTGTCACCTTCCGAGTGGGTGGAATACGTCAGGATGACGTGTATCGACACCAGGATATAA
Source organism: Picea engelmannii (assembly GCA_009831015.1). Classification (NCBI taxonomy): domain Eukaryota; kingdom Viridiplantae; phylum Streptophyta; class Pinopsida; order Pinales; family Pinaceae; genus Picea; species Picea engelmannii. Next base: position 186,567 of record ML780470.1, read on the forward strand.
GCTATCCTATGCTTCCAAATTTCCTTAAGTATTCATAAGTCAACCATGGATGAAGTGTATCGACACCTGGCTATAAGTTATCCTAGACTATCCTATCCTATGGATGCTCAGACCCTAGCCATGGGTGGAGACAAATGAGGGGTTTGCAACGGAGAGAACGAGGGACGTTCCACCAGGAAACTGACAGGCCTGGACCCAGGGGGGTATTTCCATTTCCACCATGATGTAGGCCTTGTAAGGCCCATGAAATCACCCATGTGACCCATGACATCACCCAACGTCTTGGACACTTTGGAGGCAGTTGTGTGCCAAGTGGCACGTGTGGCAGGATCCAGAGGCCCATGGAGGCCTAACATTTTGCTCCTCGAGGCCAACGTTTCCTTGAGAAGGCCTAACGTCACGCTAAAAGGGAATGGCATCATCTTTAGAACTTGATTTAGGGTTTTATTTTGACATTTAATGTAAAAACTGGATATTACATGTAATTGGCCATGTCGACCTTTTTGACCTAATTCTGGTCATTGATATTGTATAAGTAAAGGTTTTATCCCTTGTATTATTCATCATCTTTCACTCACACTTGTGAGGATTGAAATTTGTGCCCTATCTAGGGTTACTTGGCTGTAATTTTAGGCTCAGTTGTTGGAAAAGGCTAGATTTTGGAGTATTTTGACAAGTTTCTTGGTGGAAGTGTTCAACTAGGGTTTTTCTTGATGATTCTTTATGTATGTAAGTGATATTTTTGCAATTCTTTTTAATTCAATGATTATATTCTTGTTTATCTTGCATTTACATTAAAGATTATGAAACTGCTTGTTTAAACCCTAGGATGTTTAGCACATGTTATTGTCCTAGCTTTAAAAGCCTTCACCTACTAGATCTTGTCAAGAGGCCGATTTTCTTGAAGCAATTGCTAAGGCCTTGCCATTGCAACACCCTAGTTTTATTTGCTTCATCTTAACCATTTTTTCTTCATCATTGAGTTAAAGAGGGAGGAAAATCTACTAAGGCCTAGGGTTACCTACACCTTAGTAGCTAATTTCCCCTAGGGTTTAATAGTTGGAGCCTTGGGTTACCAACACTCCAACTATTTATCTCTATTGTCTTTGGCTCTCCTACTATCATCATTTTCCTTCAACATTTGCTACCATATCATTGACTTCATTTTCCCTAAAAGCACTAGTCTAAGACTCCTTATTGAGTGATTGATCAAAACAACCATCAAAACCTACACTCTAAGATTTTCACTGACTACTTCTAACACTAGAATAGCCTAACCTACTAATATTATTGTTGTTGTTACTAAAGTAAGCTATAGCCATACTTTGCAGCATTAAAATCTTCTAAAAGCAATTGAAAAGGTTGAGTAATGCATTGCCTTGTTTGCTTCTAATAAATGCTAGTATTATGATGTTAATGGTTTATTACTCTTAGTCATTTTGAAGTTGTTTCAAGGCACTTATTGTGAAGTATTGCCTCATAAATATTGTTTTTATAATTTTCTGTTTACTTCATCATTATCAACCAATTACTTTTATTGATAAAGTCTGTGGTTTTATGAAGTGATAACTAGTAATTTGTACTTGCAATATATGTAGTTTCTTGTTGCTTTGTTTTGGGAAGGTACATCTTGATATATTATCACTTCATTGGTTATAAACCCGAGACTTTTTGATCAGTGGTGCATTGTGAGAGGGGACCTTTTAACAACCATGTTGACCTTTCCTTCTCAAACCCCCAGGTCACCCGGGACATATCCCCTAGGCCTTCAACCCGAAAGAGAAAGAGGAATCCTATTGAGGTGATAGTAATAGGATAACCTCAAGTTACACCAATTTTCTCTCCTTTACCTTTTCATTTGATCAAAGTACAAATTGTGCAATAACAAAACGTAATGAGACCAACTCCATCAATGGGAGATTAAGCCTATGATGGTCAAGACAAACCAGATGCTATGCCCCTCTTAACTTCATTCCAAACTAAATTCAACCATATTAAAACATTGTCAACAATTTTCACCCATAGTCAAGCATTATTAAAGATAGTCAAACATGATCAACCATATTCTTGGCCTTAAAGGAGAGGAAGCATCTACATGTAGTGTTTTCAAATTCAATAAATAATAAGAAAATCAGTGTTGTAATAATAATGTGCTTGTTTTTATAGGTATTTTATTTACTGTGGTAGCCCCAATGGTAAAACTTTCTACCCATCCTTAGGAAGAGTGAGTCCACAATTTACAACCATGGTGTCAAAAAATTTAAATTTCAATAATTTGAATTTGTACTTCAATATCAAGTGAAATTTTATTATATTATTGTTTATTATTATATTTTAAGTTTTTAATAAATAAAATCACATTATTATCATAAATATTATTGAATGATTCTTATACATTCATTTACTTATTAAAAAAATATTCTATTTTTTAATAAGTTATGTATTTTATATTAAATTAGCATACAAGAATTACATTACAATAACAAACTTTTAACCTTTTTTAAGAAAATATTTAATCAATACTTTTTAATGTTTTACAATTTATCTCTTAGAATATGTAATGAGTACTCTTTAATGTTTTACAACTTATCTATATGTTTTTTTTTTTTTTAATATGATTTTATGTAAAAACATATTCTATTTTTATAATTTAATTTATTAATTATTATTATTATTATAAATTCATAATTTAATTCATCAAAACATAATTATATATATATGATTTATGATTTTTTGAATTTAATTTTTACTTTATAATTGGATTTTTTTGGTGTCTCGTCTTAATAAATGAGTTTCAAACTTGAATGGCTATTAAGGAAGTTCTCATTTAACTAAATATAAATAATTTTCAGTTAAAATTATAAATTGATTTAATTTATAAAACTATAATTATACATAAATATATTTTTTAATTTAATTTTCACTTTATAATTATAAAAACATTTATTAAATTATGTTATTGGCTGAGCTTTATTAGAATATTGCATATTTCTTGCTATTGAACCTATCACAATAAAACACTCTCTAGATAACTACAATGTTATTAAGGTCAAGACTTATTAAAGTAAGCTATCATGTTATTTGTATTGAAGAAGTTTTTATAAGTTTTAAGCATGTGAAGTAAAGCAATGCATAAGATTCTTAAGAAAACCTTTCAACTCTTAGTTGTATTAATTTGACCATACAATATATATAATATTTTAAGTATTCCTTACCTACCAAAACTCTAATCCCTTAGCTACCAAAACCCTAATTCCCTTGTGATTCAGTATAGTTAATAAACAACAATCCTTATTATTTTCTACATAGTAATTTCCTATTTACTTGATTGAGTTTGTCCAGTCAACAGCTATTCCTTAGCTACCAAAACCCTAATCCCTTAGCTACCAAAACCCTAATCCCCTTGTAATTCAGTATAATTAATAAGCAACAATCCTTACTATTTTCTACATAGTGATTTCCTATTTGTTTGCTTGAGTTTGTCCAGTCCGCCCGCATTATAGGTTGTTAGCCCATCAGAAGTCACCGTGAATCCTAAAAATGACCTCTGCAACTTTCACAGGTAGAACCATTCTTTGTGTGACAGGAGCAACAGGTTTCGTGGCCTCCTCGCTGGTCAAGCACCTACTCCACCAGGGTTACACTGTTCACGCCACTGTGCGCGATCCAGGTAATTCCATGCTCCTCTCTCATTCAAAAGGATTTATGATTTGCACGAATAAGAATATTGCTGGGTGACGACGCAGAGAACGAGGGGAAGGTGCGGCATCTGCTCGACATTCCAGGCGCTGGAGAGAGGCTCAAAGTCTTCAGAGCTGATCTACTGGAAGAAGGAAGCTTCGATGCTGCCATCGACCGTTGTGATGGCGTTTTCCATGTGGCCAGTCCTGTCAACTTCACCCCCAAAAATCCCGAGGTAAATAAAATAACATATCTCCCCTTCAATTTTCCCCAAACGGCGTACCGTTATCTGCGCCGAGGTATTAACGTTCCACATGAAACTGCTGTTGCGATCCGCAGAGCGATGTCTTGAAGCCGGCAATCGACGGGACGCTGAATGTTCTGAGGGCCTGCACGAAGGCTAAAACCGTAAAGCGCGTTGTGGTCACATCGTCTGCGTCCACGGCTTCGATAAACGAGTCAGAGGAGCAGAGTCAATGTATCGACGAAACCTGCTGGACAGACGTGGATTTCCTCCAGACTAACAAGCCGCCTGCCTGGGTAAATACATAACTACCCAACAGAAAATTTAAAACGTTGCAAGATTCCGCGATTTCTGAGAATTTAAAGTTTGTGTGTTTAATGATGCAGGCATATCCAGTTTCGAAGACGCTCGCGGAGCAAGCAGCACTGCAGTACGGGAATGAGCAGGGGTTGGATGTGGTCACGATCAACCCTGTCCTGGTGGCCGGGTGTTCCATTAACCCGAACGTCCCACAGACCATCGAGGTTGTCCTTTCCCTCCTCACAGGCATTTCCAAAGACCTAGAAGCTTTTAAAATTATTCAGATGGTGTACGGATTCGCTTCGTTGGTTCACGTGGACGACGTCTGCAGCGCCCAGATTTTCTTGATGGACAACCCCTCTGCAGTGGGCCGTTACATCTGCTGTTCCGTTAACAGCTCCATTCCACAGCTCGCACAATACTTATGCAAACGCTATCCGCAGTATAATGTCCCAACGCAGTGAGTATCAGTGTGAAGTAATTCGCCCTTCTCCCTTTCATTTTCTTGATATAAGGTGGATTGATTGTATTTACTGTTTGTATTTTCAAAAACATTGATGAAAATTGATCCATTTCCATAACGTTCCCACGAAACTGCTGGCCATGGAACTAACTCTTTATCGTATTCCATATTAGAAGGGTTATATCTTTATTTAGACCTAGTACAGGTTTTTCATATTAGTATTCTTATGGATTTATATATAGAGAGTAATGTCATACTTGTGTGTATACATCCAGGTTTGAGGATGTGCCACTGATCCAAAAAGTAAACCTTTCGTCGAAGAAATTGGTGGAGAGCGGTTTCTCCTTTAAATTTGGAATCAATGAAATCTTCGATGATGCTGTGGACTACTTGAAGACGAAGGGAGTGCTCAATTAATTAACATCAAGGACAAGGGTGTTTCATTAGGGATAGGAATAATATGGTTGTGTTTGTTTGCATAGAAGAAGCTTGTTAATATATATTGTAAAGTCTTTGATTGTTGGTTGGTTTAGTAGTTGAAATAATTCATTTCAATCTTTTCAAAAAGCAAAAAGCAAAAAGCAAAGATTGCTTTAGAATTTAATATTATTGAATGAAATGGGGCGTTTGGTTAGTAATGATACTATTAATGTTGTGAATTTGGTGATATAATATATATGGTAAAGTTTGTAATTTTAGTTCAATATATTTAGTAAAGTTTATTTGGCTGTTAGTTTTAGGTAGTGGATAGTAAATCAATTATGTGGATACTTTTTTACACTTCAGTTTTTTTTTAAATTCTCAATTATTTAAGGATGAAAAGAAAAAGGAAAAGTTAGTTTGGCTGTTGAATTGTGATTAAGTAATTAATATAACGTTTAGTTCTCATCTTTTTATTGGTTTAAATCAATCATGTGAGTATCTTTCTCACACCAAAACCCTCCTCAAAATTCTCAATTCAAGGATGAAAAGAAAAAGGAAAAGTTAGTTTGGTTGTTGAATTGTGGTTAACCAATTACTATTAAGTTTGAAAATGTTTTGTTAGAATTTGGTGACATAGATTAAAATAAAAATTCTAAGGATGATAATATATATTGTAAAGTTTTATTTTGTAGTTTAATATCTTTTGTGTGATTATTATTTAGCATTTTTTTTAATACAATCAAAATGTTTGACATAATTAATAGGTGTTTTTTATATGAGTGTGTAGGTTTTCACAATTGATTATAATAGGTCTTGTATTTTTAGAAATTTTCACTCTATGTCATTTTTTTTAAACTCTCACTCAATTAAATCTAGAATTGGATTCATTGTTGACCATCCATTTGTTTTTCTTTGAGTTCAAATATTTATCATCAATTAGTTTGCTTTTGATTTCAAATATTTTCTTGATGTCCAATGTTGTACATATGCTTAACGAAATAATTATTTTTTTATAATATTTAAATTATTTTTATCACATATACAATTGGCTAACCATTCAATTCCTTATGGCTGAAACTCTAACATAATGCTATTTTTTTCAATATTAGGTTATACTTAAGTTTTGAGTTTTAATTCAAACACAATGCAATTTTTTTCCAATCTTAGATAACCTAAATTTGGAGTTTTTAATATTAGATAATATTGAATGTGAAGTGCAATGTTGCCATTTATTTGTTTTTGAACCATCTTGTAACACAATTTATAGTTATAGTAGTTATAGACACTGCGCCTAGAAGACATTTCTATTACATCTTGGTTCACTAGTTGCTAGGCTTGAGAACCACTGTTTATTGTCCTTGGAGACATTGCAGAATTGTACTTTCCATTGAGAAAAATATTGCAGAAAGTAGCAAGTTATATCTATATGTACTCGGTAGCGAGGCCAAGGCACAAGCACTGTCCGTAGTGTCTTTATATGCTAACAACAAAGTAGATCACCAAATCTGGTGTTAACTTTTAGGGTCCAAGGATGTTGCCACAAAAGAAGATCGAACATGGGAAGATCTCCTTGTTATCTCAAAAGAAGGGCTTAACTGAGGGGTTGGATTACAATTGAGGATACGATTTTGTCCAAATACAATCGAATTCATGGGAACAGTGGATGGAATAATCTTTCCATAAAAGAAGGTAAATGATAGTTAAGTATTAATAGTGGTATCAATATAGACACATCCTTTAGTTATGATGGTAAAAAATTGGTTTACCCTATAGACACATCATTTTTTTATGATGGTAAAAAATTGGTTGCAGGTCTTAAGCAGTGGAAAGAATTTTATATTACATTATCGACACTAAACTTGGAAAAAATTCTCCAGATGAGGAGGAGTTCATTTTTGGATGCAGCGCCTACTTCGTAATAGATATGTGGTTTGTTGTTGGAGAAATACTGGAGAATTTATTAGTTAGAGAGTTTGGATGCTGTTTGTATTTAAAACTTAGATCCTATTTCCTATGAGTTTGTTCTAGCTACCTACCTGATGTATTTATTTGTATTCATGACTGATTAATATGAAGGGTGTGCCGCATTGCTTAGACTGCCTTGAAGGGTAGCCTGCCTCACCTGTGAAGAGCTGATCTCCTTTACATTTTCTAAGTTGGTATCAGAACTGGAGGAGAATTTATAGAAAGAAGCCACATGCGTTGAAGTGTTGCGGCTTCTGGGAGAAATCACTGTGTGGAGGCGTCATTGCTGCTTGAAGTGTTGCGGTTGCACATTGCGAGAGGTCGTGCAAAATGAAGGCGAGTCTAGCTACTCTTGGAGAAGGCGAGTCTAGCTGCTCTCAGGTGTGAAAGGGCTGCGAGAGAGCCATTGTTTTCCTGTGAGAGTGGAGGTGCACGGATTAGAGGGGTGCCCAGATCAGTGTTCGGTTCACATAATTTCCCATAACAGATTACATATGTTGTTCCGTTCACATTCACTTTAATTATGAAAGTCCGAGTCTCAAAATTTTGAATTATTTGTATAATAAATAGTACAATGCAAATGAGTGATTGTAATTTCATCAAGAATGACTGGAACACTTTATTTGAGAAAAAAGTTGGCAATAAACGAATCGTAGGCCAAGTGGTCGCAAACTCAACAAGGGTAGTGAGATACTTTGGAGTACTAAAACCAAACGGTTACATGAAAATGATTGGTCATATCAATCTTTGAAAATGTGAGAAATTTCAAATTCATTAGAGCTATTTGTGGAAGATTCTATTACACTCACATCAACTTTTAACATGGTTGGATTTTTTGTCCCCGCAGAAATACCTTAACAACATACTTTGTGACTGACTGTCCTACACCTAGAAGACATATGTTCAATAGTTAAGAACAATGTGCTTCCTCTTAAGAGGTCACAAGTTCAAATCCAGAGAGAGATAGAGTATGTATACCTCAATAGACTTTACCACTCAAATTATTGGAAGAAGAAAGTCTCATACACCAATTTGGTGTGTGCCTTAGCTGTGACCTTAAAAATAAATTATTAATATTAAAGCAAATTAACATAAACATTTATCTCACTTATATAATTCCAAAAATTCCAAAAAAAAAAGCTTTAAAGTTACGCTAACACACTTGTACTATGTTAGACTTATAGAAGCATTGCAATGGTGAATGAAATTGGTAATGATACTATATGAGACTTTATATATTAAAGTAGGAGCATTGCAATGGAATGAAATTGGTAATGACACTGGTAAAACGTCAATTTCTATTCCGAGTTAATAAAAAACATGAAATATTAAGTTGTCTCTTACATTTTAATAATTTATATAGACTATCATTTAATAATTTATATAGATTATCATTTATAATAATTTTTTTTATATTTTAAAATCCAATTATAATAATTTATATAAATTATCATATATGTTGACTTTTACTTTTATTTTTAAAACCAATTATCGTATGTTGTGAATTACCATATATCTTTGAACAAAAAATAAATTATTTAGTTGTCTCTTACCTCACTAACTCCACATACATCATTTATTACGAAGTCCAAAGAGTGATATTGAAAATAGAGGTATACCTACACCAATACAATAAATTTGATATAATTTTTTCTTTCATGTAACGCAATACGACAAGTATAAAAAGAAAGTTTATAAGGACAAAAAGTAAACAGCCTCGCACCTGTAAGCATCTTATCATGGATAATGATTCCATAAGTATAAAAAGAAAGTTTATAAGGACAAAAAGTAAACATCCTCGCACCTGTAAGCATCTTATCATGGATAATGATTCCATGATAAGGGTGTTGGTTAGCTGTTTTATGAAATGGTTTTATTTGCTTGAATTTGGGGATATAAATTTATATGAATTACTATTTTTTGTTTTTCAAAATTTATTTTTAAATACAAGCTGAAAAACTTCCAGGATATTTGGATTATATAGAAATAATCACTTAAATCTACGAATCCAATAATTTTTCATCAGATTTCGGGCAAATATCCCCCCAAAAATCTTTATCTAATAGAATCTTTAACCTACCACTTAATTAAAGCTTTACATTTATAATTATTTATTAATTTCAATTATTGATTTTTCTTATCTTTCAAATTGCTAATTAATATAATAAAACTGTGTTCAATATTATTTGTATGAGATTGGAGATGTTAAAATCAAAACAATGATAGTGTGTTTGGTTTATGTAATGTATTATGAATTATTTTCAACTTATATAATATATTATAATTTGTTTTTATGTTATAATTATTATGTATGTGAGATTATTTAAAATAATCTAATATTAATGTTAACATTGGATACATTATCATATTAATTGCAAAAAAATATTTGTAAAGTTAACTTTTCTGAAAATATTTTAATATTAATAATATATTATTATTACATTTACTTTTGAGATTAATCATATATGAAAATGGAATAAATACATTTTTGTTCATATATTTGAGAGATTATTGAAGCTATATGACTCATTAGTGAGGATTATTATTAGTATTGGATTCTTTCTATGTATTAATTTTATGGATCACAATAATTTATATAATGTATTACAAATGAAGTTCTATAATTTTTTAGAGCATAAAACTTGAGGAAAGGTTTGCACCTAAAGAATTTAATCTCTCTCAAGACATGGATGATAAATATAGAGTCAAGAAGGATCTACATTGGTTCTTTATATGTGTGTGTTTTGTGTGTGTGCATTTCTTTTTTCAATTATTTATAAAATTGATATTGAAATTGAAATATTTTACTTGTTATTAATATTTTTTTTTCAACTAATACATTTATGTGTAATAAAAAGTTTTTTATTTCAATTTCTTTATGCACATATATTAAAATATTTTACTTAAGATGGATGAAATATTTTAAGTAGAAATAAAGGTTTATCATAAATAAGCCTAGACTCCATAAAACAAAACAACAAATACATAATTTGATTATATATATATATATATATATAGGAAGAGGCTTACAATTAACCAAGGATAGATATCACAATTGGGAAGACACAAATACTAACATGAGATTACAATTAATACTTTAATACTAGTTGGCTACATTGGAAAATTGATGAAGACCCATTGGGTCTGTGGGTAATCACAGTCAGGAAAACACATGGAAAACACATGCCAGCATGAGATTACAATTAATAGTAGTTGGCTACATTGGAAAATTGATGGAGACCCATTGGGTCTCTGTACCCACAGGTGAAAATCTATTACTAAATCCGCTCCATATTTGTATTGAGCTGCATCTATTCTCTCGGGCCCAAATATTCATCAAGGAATAGTGTTCTTATACTCTCAATTATGTAGGCCTTAAGTGCCTCCTCTCCCTTGATGGAACCAAACTAAACTAAAGTATTCCTTGATGGAACCAAGGAAGCGAAGCCGTACACCATCTGAATAACTTTAAAATCCTCTAGGTCTTGGGGAATACCAGTGAGGAGGGAAAGGACAACCTCGATGTTCTGTGGGACGTTGGGGTTAATGGAACCCACTACAAAACAAAAAATTTAAAAAGTTTCAAGATTGTGTGATTCCTGAGAATTTAAAGTTTGTGTGTTTAATGATGCAGGCATATCCGGTTTCGAAGACACTTGCAGAGCAAGCATCACTACAGTACGGGAATGAGCAGGGGTTGGACAAGTCAGAGGAGCATAGTCAGTGTATCGATGAAACCAACTGGACAGACGTGGATTTCCTCC